>JAGWCC010000131.1:600000-872481 GCA_022651775.1 Drusus annulatus
TATTTTCAAAAATGATGATATTTGTTACACAATGTTCTAGTTTGTCATGGTGAAGAATTTCAAGTGCTATTTTAGGAGGTCTTCAATTTCCTTGCGGTCCTTACTCATTAGCCATTTAGTAATGTTTTGATTAAAAGAATACATATTGGTGATGGCTACAGTCTGTGGTGGAAGTTTGTTGTACCATAAGTGTGAGGCGCGATGTACATATGGTGTCTTTATGCAAAAGCTGTATTGTATTTAGGTACTAAAAGTCTGTCTTGATGTTTGGTCCTTGTATTTTTATTATGTGTAATATACATTAAAGATTTTGAAGAATGAGTTTTTTTTAACACTATTTTAAGATATAACTGTCTGATATTGAGGATTCCTAAAAGTTTAAAGTGTGGTGTTGTTGGGTGCCTGAAGGGCTTTCTAAATATAATTCGTAAAATTACTTTTTGTATTTTTATAAGAGGACCTAGCAAGGTAATAGCAACTCCCCCCCAACCAGCTTTTCCATATCCTATATGGCTTTGACATAAGGTAAAGTATACACTACAAAACTCTTTCAGTTCAAGTACATTCCTTAGTATTTTAAAACAGTAAATATATTCGTTTAACACGTTCCGTTAAAATTGGGCGATTCCCAACGAAGCTTATCGTCAATTGTTATGCCTATATACTTAATAGTATGTGCATGATTGATTACGGATGACCTGACAATAAAAACTCCTGCGACCATCTTACTCGACTACTTTAAGCGCAAAATATAACTTGTCCAATCATGACTTTGAATTGAAATTAAACCGAGGAATTGAATTCCGACGAAGACTTGTCCATTCAGCTACTAATCAGTATATATTTATGTAGTTCGCAATACCCTTCCCACGCACCTTGTATTGCATAATTACGAGCAGGTATTTCATCAATAATTTACAACGTGTTATACATCAACTTTGCTATTCATCATTATTAATGAACATAAACACTCGCTATGGTTCTGGGAGTGGTAGATTTGAAAACACTCTCATTTTAACTCCGTTCAAAATCCATCATTAGAAGGCTTCGTTATAAATGACCTCAGCTTGCGTGATTTTTCTCGGACCAGTGTTCATATTCAAAAAAATCAATTGTATTTTTAGACTGGGTAAGATTTAATGTGATTGCCCAGATTAAATAACATGTCTACAAGAGTAAGGGGCTATTTCACCACCTCTCAATAAACTGTTGAATAACTATTCATTGAATAACTCTAATCATCGGAATAACATGGCGTTAAACTGGCGAGCGTTTCACATTCGTTAGTTAGCTCCTTATTATGTTATCCCGTCTGCTGTCACGTCTGTCAATACAATGCCGTTAAAAAAACGTTTAAAAAAATGACTCTGGCTCTGAAAACACGCGGTATATGTCTTTTCGCCATGTCCTGTTCGTTTATGATATTTAGATCTTCAACCACTTCCATAATTATAGTAAAAAATCAACTTCAACAGGAAACTCGCCTACTAGACCCGCCAGCTGTCAAGTGTCAAAACAGTTCGCCGCCATTTTAAATCAGTAGATAGGTACTAACTACTGGGTAGCAGGAAATAGTTAAACAGACACTTTACGTGGTGGATAGCGTTACGCAGTGGTGGTGAAACGGATAACATACGCTATCATATGGGTAGCTCTTATTGACAGCTTATTGAGAGGTGGTGAAATAGCCCCTAAGCGTAATACCAGTATTCCTTTATTATCCTCGCTTATTTAATAGGTGTACAACTTTGCTTTCGTCGTTTTCCTATTAATGTTTTTTGCGGTAAGTAATGGTCGAAATAAATAGATCATAGACGTCATGCAATAAAAGCACATGTCAACATTACCTCATAGAAACATTAGTCAATATGTCTGCATTATTTAGGAAGTATTTATGTTTTTAAAGTTTATTTTGTAGAACTCCATTTTAATTTTTAGGTTTTAAATTTTATTTAAACAATAATTATTATTTTTTTCAATTTTAAAAAACAATTTTTAGTTAAAAGCTGTGCGACACAATTATTTTTACGCGTGACAGCTGTTTCGCCTTCTGAGGGCATTATCAAACTGTCCATAATATTTACATCGCAGAGCTTTTAACTAAAAAATTGTTTTTAAATTTTAAAATAATAATAACTATTGTTTAAATAAAATTTAAAAACCTAAAAATTTAGGAAGTATGTCTACGAGAGACGGAAAAGCTGATAAGGATATTGAAAGAAGGGTGAATGCAGGAAACTCCATTAATGGAGGACTGAACACTGTTGGCGCAAATAAGAAATTGTCCGAAGAAGCGAAGTTAGCAGTCCACAATGGAATGCTTATATCAACCCTGATGTATTTCAGTGAGGCATGGAACTGGCAGAGAAAGGATGAAAGTAGACTAAATGCTGTGGAAATGAGATCTTTGAGACATATGTGCGGTAAAACCATGTATGACCGTATTAAAAATGTGGATATCTGGAAAGAATGCAAAGCTGATGTGAGCGTAATGAATAGGATCAAGAACGAGACGCTTAGATGGTTTTGGCCATGTAGATTGAATAAACGAAAAAAGCAGTGTGAAAAGAAAATATATTATGATGCGAAAGGGAATGGAAGAAGAAGTCGAGGACGCCCGAGAAAGACATGGCACGATCAAGAAATCAAACACTTGCATCGGGTCATGTTAAGAGTCAGGATAACAGAAGAGTATGTATCAGTCTAAATGATTTTCGTCATTCTTTACGACTCTACCAAAACTTTGACTAAGACCATGGCTTGAATGTTCTCTCTTATGTTTATTTTGCCTTATTTTTGTCATCGCTTCATTTATCTCAATTTATATGCTATTTCTTCTCTGTTACTCTTTTTTATATTTCGTGTTTTATATGTATTTTTGTAATTGGACTTTAGTCCGTTAATTTATAAATAAATAAATAAATAAATAAATAAGTATGAGGCGATGTATGAATGTAAATGAAGCAATGAGTGTGTGCCAAGACAGAGTTGTATGGCGGTCCGTCCTCTCTGCCTACCCCTGCGGGGAAACGGCGTGATGGTTAGTTAGTTAGTTTAGTTAGTTAGTCTGCATTATAAAGTTATTCTCGATTGAAAATGTCAGTTTACGATCCAAATTCTCATCGTTTGCGGGAGGTGCAGCATGACAATGCTCGACCCCAAGTTGCAAAGGTGGTCATGACATACTTAGTAACGTTGAAATGAGAAGCCCTACCCCCTCCGCCGTATTCTCCAGACGTTGCTCTTTCTGACAATCGTTTGTTTCGAGCAATGGTACACGGCCTGGCTGACCTCCACTTTCAGTCTTATGGAGAAGTAAAAAATTGCATCGATTCGTGGATCGCTTCAAAAGATTACCAGTTTTTTCAACGCAGGATTCGTACGCTACCTGAAAGATCAAAAAAAGTAGTGGCTAGCGATAGACAATGCTTTGAATCACAAACGTATATCGAGTTTTTTTACAATAAAGCCTCGAATTTCGCAAAAAAACTACGGAAGTAAAATTGTACACATTATTTTTTATTTGTTTCTTACATTATTCGTAATAAATTATTACATAAGTTATGTACACTACTTCTTACACCATATTTATATTACTCCTTTAGATACTTACATTTTGATATACCTGAGGTGTAAAAGCTACGTACATTCAAGTTTTTTTACCTTACTTAATTATATGTATAAGATTTACAGGTACCTATTTCAATATCTTCTATTTTATTTTACGATATAAATTATTATGTCTATCTAGATTAATTTATTTTGTACCATTATCATTGATCTCTTAATCTGTGTGGTGAATAACTGCATTTTAGATATATGTTTTTGCATAAACAAATAATTATTATTTTAATAATCATGTATTGTTTCACACAAACGAAGTATTGAATTGAAGCCTTAACATAAACTTTAGGCGCACAGTTTACACCCGCGCTGTGCAAGCGGGTTCCCCACAGAGCATCTATTGTTTTATTATTAATACGCAATTATTATTTTATTTAGAATAAATAGGATTTAATGTGATTGAAAAATTCCATTCACCCGAAGCAAGTGTTGATATGACACAACACTTTATGGTGAATATTGTGGGCTGAGGATTCTGCGAGAAGGGAGGGAGAAGTGAAAGAAGAAGGTTGAAACGTTCATATTAGATATTCAGCGCTAGTCTCTTAAAATTTAAAAAAAGCTGTTTTTTTAACCAATACATTACCAAAGCAAAAAAAAATACAATATATACGAAGTTGTTCTATACCTAGGGAGAATCACAAGCCTGTGTTGACGGTCTTGCGTGAATTATCCGGGACAATAAATCCTAGCGTAGCCAGGATATCAGGTATTGACAAAAACCCTCTCAGAAGTTTATACGCCAAAGCCTTTCAAAGCAGCGTTTAGATTTTGTAAATACATTCCGATCAGCTTTACATACCTTTGCAGGGGGTTAACATCCCAGAAGGGTTCTAAAGTCGGCCCGAACGAGAGGTTTGTTCGATATCTTAGATCGGAATAGCATGGAAATAAGGGTGAGAAAGAGGCGATTATTCATATGATGAAAACGAACAATCATTGAAAATTCTTTTATTAGAAAAGTGTAGGAAAGACTTAGATTTAATTTGCATTTTCAAAATTATTAGTTGTATTATTGACTCACCTTCTCTGTTGCAACTCATCCAGTTCAACGTTCCATGCCGTAGACTCGGAAACAATGAATTGCTGTTCCTCAATCATCACTCTACTAATTATAGTTATCATTCTCTACTGTCCAGAATGTCGAGACTTGTTTACTCATGACATGGGCTTGTAATTTTTGATAGTAGTCTAAATTATTTTTATCATTCTTTACGACTCTACCAAAACTTTTACTTGACCTTGGCTTTGATTTGAATATTCTTATGTATATTTTGTCCTGTTTTTATCATTGTTCGACCCCCCCCCCCACTGTATTCACTATAAAAAGTAAACAAATAATAATAAAAAATAAAGAATAAAAAAAACAGTTGATTGTAATTCATTACTCTTAAGTTTGGACAGGTACTGCTTTGTTTCGGTTTTCTCCTTTCTTCTATCATTATAACTCAATGTCCTCACTATCTATTGAAAACCATATACTCATTGTCATAAAATATTTATTTTCTTTTGTTACTTGCTATATTTACTCTGTTTGCATTTTTAGAATCGTTTACTTATAATACTAATTATTTAAGTGCCAATATATTAACTGTCCTCAATCATATTTCCTTTTCATTGATTTGACAAATGTGTTTATATGAATTAATATGTTTCATCTGAATTTTTATACCCTTAGCTCCTGGTAAATTGTTTTTTAATCTGTTGATGTACACATGCACTGTTATACCCATATCTGAACCTTTTATCTCGTTATTTATGATAACGATCATTATTTTAGATAGTTTTAATTTGTATACATAATATGTATTATTTTCTCCTTGTAAGTTAATCTTACTAGCATAATTAATTTAGCATGAAGCGCACTTGAGGTGAAATATCACAAAACTGCGCTATATAAGTTCACTGTTATATATCCAGCAAAAAGAGTCTTTCCGTAACAGTCAAGTCATCGCTATTATTGGTAGGGAAGCTCTGAAAATTCTGTGCCACAAAAAAAAAACTTAATATGGGAGTGGACCGAATCGTTCTCCTAACAAGCAATTATTTCCAGAGTTGGCGAATTTGATACGCTACGGAAATAAAACAGTTTTTTTTACTATGTAAACATGTTTTAAGGCATCACCGTCTGATGCGATGGCTATGATGTCATTTTAATAAGATAGACAACATCACTTTGGTATCAATAAGAGTTGTGGCAAACAAAAACAAAAAACAGGATTGTGTATACTGGTGACGGCCTCCATGGCCGAGTGGTAAGACACTCGACTACAAATCCATGGGTCGCGGGTTCAAACCCGGCGTATGCCAATAACTTTTATTCAATTAAAATGTGTCATAACACATTTAATTCATATAAAATAATGTAAAGTTTATTTGCGGCACGTTCCAGAGTGGTAGACACTCCAAGTATCGCCCTGATGAAAGACCACCATTTAGAATTGAAACGTTGCTTGAAACTGTTTTAGCCGTGTTTGGTGACCAAATCTGATAGCTGATAGCCAGGTACCTCCCAACTTTCCTCTCTCCCTTCCCCTCCCCACTAGCCTCACAATATACCCCAATTGGGGATGCTATAGTCTCACTGGCTCTAGACGGTTGGGAGTAGTTGGGACTCCAGAGCGGTATTCACTATAAATAAAATAATATATTTAAAAAAAACATTAATATTTCCCTGACAGTGAGTCCTTGCCAAACGTCACTGAGAAATATCCTTTTGTCTTGCTTACGCCTGCATCCCTGCATATTGATATTAGCGAGAAAAGCATAACCAGTGTATACGAACATCGAAATTTTAAATTGAATTTTTTTTACAGTGTGTTTCTTTTATTATTTTCAAAATTGACTTGGTTTTCAATTACACTTAAGTCCGGTGATAAGTTTTAAATTTGCCGTACACGAGCAATGAATTTGTATAAGTGATGTGTTTCTCTCAACATTTGTTGCTATACCTAGTAAAATGCTATTGATTTTTTCGAGATCTACAAAATAATGAATTCCGTGATTGTGACCTTGGACTAACGATATTAAGGAGGTATAGCTAATATTTTTACCCAACCTATACAAATTTGTGATAAATCACTTTCTCTGGATTTTTAAGTCGTATACCATGAGAGCGAAAGAGACAATAAAAGTTTTCACATAATTTCCCCTAAGCACAAGAATTTTCTTTATTAGGGTGGTATTTATCATTAACTAGAACATTGAACATAGTATATAAACTGAATTAATATTACAACAACTGTTAGTATTAAGTAAAAATGTATATTTTTGCACAATGGATTAAATTTAAATAAATTTAAAAAAAAAATACATAATATTGCAGCACTTCTAGGTATGTAAGAATGTTCTCCGTCCGAACTAAATTTACATCATCGAGTCGCATAAATTACGTCAACGGAATTTGAGTTTATTTCCTATATTTGTGTTGATAAATAAATTAAACATGATCGTGATATGTGCTATGCGTGAATGTTCAAATAAGACCAAAAAAAGATTATAAAATATCACCTTTCAGAGGTACTTCAACAGATTTAAATATTTTTGACCCAACTTTAGAATTTTCACATTTTTAATGATATAAAGACAAAAAATCAACAAAAAGCTTCCATCAATATTAAGGCAAACTTTCTGTTATTAGTGTTTGAGTGATATTTTGACTTAAAAAATCATGTTAATTGTGTAATATATTGTTTTGTGTAATGTGTTCAAAAAATGTTTTTTGAAAATGTCCGAATTCCATGTGGGCGGTAACTAATTGGCTAGCTATCCAACGTCCTTTAATATGTCTTTGTCTCTTTTAATCGAGTCAGTATAAAATCCATCGTCCTGAGTATACTGTTTCCCAAAGGAACCTCTACATTTCCTTCAAGATTGTGACCGATTTTTATGACAAAGTGTGAAATTGGCATTTAGTGCTTCCTCTTTCTTGAGCCTTTTTTTTTAAATGAACGATTTTTATTCTTAAATCCAGACACGCGGTTGAAGCGACAAAGCAATTTTAACCCTATCGCATCCGGCGCAATGAATATATGACCACTCCCAATTGACGAGCTGCACAAACATTTTCATACGCAAGTGGGTAAAAGAAGATTTTTGAGACATCCCAGAAAAGATACGCATAACAAACTGATATTTTTAAAGTAATTATATTTACCACTGGAGTTCCTTGCTCACAAAAGAAAACACATTTCAAACCAAATTAAGGGATCAAAGACATTTGGAAGAAAATTCATAGTTGATTTTCCTGCACCGAAACCGTGAGAGGTTGTTGCCTCATGGCGAACTAAATTCCATTTCGAAGCAAATGAAAAATTCAGACACCTTTATCCGTTCCTTCTCGCCCGGGGAATCGCCTTCGGGGGTTCTTATCATCTTTGCCAGAATTTTAAATTCGCCAACAAGAAATAAGTCGACGAGCTTCATAAAGTAGCAGAATAAAATACCTGCGCAATCATTTCGTATCAAAAAGAGTCTAACTTTGTTAGATTTTTCTTAGTTAACACGTTCATTGCTGACTGAAATTCGTACATACTAATTCCATATGAATGACGGATCAAATTGAACTGACGAACAGTGACGGCTTTCCTTGTGCCGTGTGGAACGACACAAAACCACATGGCTGCGTTTATTTTAGATCGGTTCAAAGCGAAGAGGCGGCACAATGCGCGTGGCGCGTTGTGCGCATACCAATTGCAATTATTAATGGCGTTAGCAATTAACTTGTTTAGCGTACTTATAATTGAAACAAGACTAATAATATCGTCCCTGGAAAGGAAAAGGGCTTAAGCGACACTTAAGTTAAAAATCAGTAAAATATGCAGTTATGATCAATTTTTTATTTCTGCAAAGAATGCTCTGAATCTGGTTTGATTCTGAAGACTTTTGTGGCCCTTCAGCCATCTAAAATATATTTACTATTTGGGAGAAAGCTTGACTCAAGCGACACAAGTTTGAGACTTTCTTAGCTTTTTGTCGCTTCAGGTAACTCAGTGCGAGCAAAATCCAACCAGGTACTGAGGATTTTTCTTAATTTAATATCAACTCTCGACTTTGTAAGAAGTCCAAGATTTTTCATAAATAAAAATGGATGTTTTATCTAAAATACTATCTAGGTATATAATATGTGCTCGAGTAGAGATTTGTATACTATTTGTATGTACTTATGAAACAACTTAAAACAAAAACAAAAAAACTTTAAAGCGCTGTGGTGTAAACTTCCCAAAATGGCGCTTCAGCTCTTTTGCCTTTCCGCCGACGATATGTAACCGCGTTCGCCAATTCCGCCACCTTTATCAACTTTTTGACAGTTTTTAAAATACCCATTTAGTCATTCAGTCAAATCTTTTGCGACCCTAAGCCCTCTAAAATGATAAACGTATTAAAACAATTCTTGTCATTTTCAACAAAGCTCGGCAAATGTCAAAGAGTTTCCTTGTTTTGTAAGTCGCGGTTTTAATTCTCAAAGGCAATGAGGTAAAGAATATTTGACACAATCATTTTTTCCGTCGTATTTAAATGATGATTTATTTTTATTTTAAGTACAACTGCTTTGTTTCGCGTGTTTTGAACACGGAAAAGAAAGATCCATAAGAGAGTTGATACAAGAGAAATACAATTACACTCTTTAGAAATACGGCCAAAGTAACATTATTATTTTATATTACAAGTTGTCACATGCGTAAAAAACACCAAATTAAACTTGTCTTGCCAAGAAAAAATATGAGTTGCTTTAATCCACTCATCTCAAATATGGAATAATGTCTGCTCAAATACATTTAGGTTGGTACTTTATCAGGTAGGTAAGGATTTATAAATATTCTTTATAATTTGTCAATTTTATGAAAATATCCATCAGTTTCAATTATTATGAAAAGTTCACACTCGTACATACTTACAAAGATTATTTTGTTGCTTAGCAACTAAATTACACTTTTCTCTTGTAAGTGTTATTATGTGATAAAGCAGCAATAACATCTGCAAGATAGACGTTTTAAAAAATATCACATGACATAATCTGATCCAACGTATATTTATTATATTTTTAATTATTTCAATAATTAATATTAAAATAGAAAGCATAAAGCTTCCATCAAAGTCAATTCTTGAATTTAAAAAGTAAAATCATGCAAGTGGATGAGTTTGTGTATTTAGGAAGTATGTTTACGAGAAACGGAAAGGCTGATAAGGATATTGAAAGAAGGGTGAATGCAGGAAACTCCATTAATGGAGGACTGAACGCTGTTGATTGTCCAAAGAAGCGAAGCTAGCAGTCCACAATAGAGTGTTCATACCAACTCTGATGTTTGGCAGTGAGGCATGGAACTGGCAGAGGAAGGATGAAAGTAGACTGAATGCTGTTGAAATGAGACCTTTGAGACGTATGTGCGGTAAAACCATGTATGACCGTATTAAAAATGTGGATATCCGAAAAGAATGCAAGGCTGATGTGAGCGTAATGAATAGGATCAAGAAATGGACGCTTAAATGGTTTGGGCATGTAGAGCGAATGAACGAAGAAAGGAGTGTGAAAAGAATATATGATGCGAAAGTTAATGGAAGAAGAATTCGAGAACGCCTGAGAACGACATGGCACGATCAAGTAAATCAAATACTTGAACGAGTCAGGTGAAGAGTCAGAATAACAGAAGAGTATGTATGAGGCGATGTATGAATGTAAATGAAGCAAGGAGTGTGTGCCAAGACAGAGTTGTATGCGGTCCGTCCTCTCTGCCTACCCCTGCAGGGAAACGGCGTGATGGTTAGTTAGTTAGTTAGTCAAACTATGTTACAGGTTTTTTAAATTTATTTTGAAGCAATTTTTTTGTGATTATAAATTTATATTATAAAAAAATGATTTTTTGAATTTTGTAAATTTTTATACTGATCTTTTTGTCGATAATTAATAATCGATACGACAAATTAATCTATCGTCGTTAGTTTATCAATATCACTAGCACGAAAATCGGGAAAAATATCGCCTTGCAATGGCAACAGCGTCAAATTGGTTAGTTTTGAAAAACTGGTTGCATGAATTATTTTCATAATTTTCTGATTGTTTTCTTTAGTAATCGCTAAAAAAATCTTGAATAACTCTCGAATCTCGGTTTTCCCAATTTCGAGTCAGTCTCTATTAATTTTAAACAAGCAAAACATTTTGAATTTCAGCTGTCAACATTGTTTATCCACTTTGTTTATGGGGCAAAAGGCATCGCCAACCTTAACGTCAGACATAGAACCTTAAAAATATAAAGGTAAAATTTTTGGAGTCTTAAAAATTACAAATTAGTTTGCGTACGTACACATTATATTATACATAATCTATAATTAACAAAAATACAATAGCCCTCTGTTTAAAGGTACGTAAAGTCAAAATGTTAAGAAGCATTAAATTTCGCTATTCGCATTTAAGTATTCGTTAAAATAAATCATAAATGTACTGTAACGTTAAACACAGAGTACACGTCTGTTGTACGCTGAATGATGCAAAAAGAGGAAGTCCTCCCACAAATGGGGGATAGTAAAGTTTATTATTTAAGAGATATGTCTACTTTCATATTACCTGAATATCAAAATCGTAATCGAGAATTGAATACAACATGAGATCTAAGATAGCTCACCAAATCAAGTTTTTTCTTTCTTTTGTTTGGGAAGTGCGGAAGAAATTCTTACCTGAAATAAAGAGAAACAGTAATTAAAATTTATGAGGAAAATAAGATTATTCAAAAGGTACAATAAATACATTATTTTAGATACTTAGTAAGTAAATAATTATATCGTAATTTGAAGCTGTTAGTTGTATGCTAACATATTTTCATGCAGGTATCAAAACCCTTATAAAGCAGCGTTTTATTGGTTGAAAATTTTAAATCACAAAAGACAAATTTGTATTTAACTTAATTTTGTCGTTTTAAAATTTAAATTTCCACCCAAACCAAAAGCTTTTCTAGAAATGTTTTATTTTTCACTAGCGAAAAATGAAAAGATTTAACATAACTGACAAAAAAAGATGTTATTCGTTTTAATCTACCCATCTCAAATATATAATAATGTCAGCTAAAATAAATTAAAGATAGGTATTATAGGATAATTTATTTATTCTTATATAAACGGATCATTGTCCAATTACAAAAAATACACAACACCAAATGAGAAAAAAGCAACAGAGAAAGAACAGTACATAACCTACATAATATTATAATGAAGCAACGACAAAAATATACATTTGATAGAACATTCAAGTTAAAGCCTGAACAAGGTTTTGGTAGAGAATTATCGTAAAGAATGACAAAAAACATTTAGACTGGTACCAAAAAATTTCAGACTATGGCTTGAGTTAACAAGTCTCAACATTTTGGACATCAGAGAAATAATATATTGAAGTATTAATATTTTTTGCCTGACTCGGGCGTGGCTAGGACTAGGGCTAGGTTAGTTATACGTCCATTCATAGCACTTGTCGACATAATGTTTTTCTTTATTTGTATGACCATTTTTTCACAGTATTGTTATAAACAAAAATATAGGATATAACATAAAAAAACGTTGAGTTTTTTTTCCCTGTTATGTCGCATAACAAATTAGTAGGCGGAGACGTGGGAGACATAAAACATGCTTCAATGGTGGTGCTTTACTATGTGAGAACATGCCTTGTCTCTTTCTTTCTCACTTTCATTCTACGACGTAAAAACCCGGAGAAAATGATATGTCGTAAATTTGTATGGGTTGGGTAAAAATATTTTACTCTCTCTCCATATCTATTCTTGCTCTGACTTCTAGACAGTGGAGAATGATACCCATAATTAGAACAGTGATGATTGAGGAACAGCAATTCATTGTTTGTAAGTCTACGGTAAGGAATGTTAAACTAGATGAGTTGCAACAAAGAAGGTGAGTTAATAATACAATGACGATAATATTACAACTTTTCATGATTAAAAAAAGTTTATTACAAATTATTTTTTTAATTATGATAAATGAAAAACTCAAAGTAAAAAAAATTTTGACAAAAATTACCTAATCAGTTTATTTTATTACCCACAAAATTAACTCATATTCAAATCATGACTTTTGAACTCGAGCGAAATGACGACGGTAATTTACTCTACCAGTAAATTACAAATTTATATTTATAAAGCAAAACTTTTTAGTGATTCCTCCTTCCAGACTTTCTGGGCTCTGTGAATTATCTTAATGAAGAGGAAAAGTTTACAGAAGCTGTTAAGTTGGCAGACTCCATATTCACAGCCTCGATAAATCATGTTCGGAAAAGTTGACATCAAACATCAATTTAATTAATTTTTTTTTTAAATATTTTCTTGGAAAAGAATCACTTTGTGGTTTGACATATTTAAAGTAATGATAAAAATAACTTGGTAAAAGACCACGAATATCATTTACATTTTTTTGACCGACCGGTTTCGCTAAGCTTAAGCATTATCAGGGTACAAAATGAAGCCAAACAAAAAATACAAAGTGGGCGGTTATATATACATACAGAGGGAGAACAATTTTTTTTTTAATAACAGAACAATTAAAAAACAATAGAATAAAATTTAAAATGTAACAAAGGAACAGAGTATTTTTTTTCTCTTTTTTTTTTTTTACAATAACTCCACACAGGAGGCTTTGAGGAAAACAATTTCCCTCAGGGCCTATGTCATCTTTGGGGTTGCTGTGTGGAGGGTTTTTTTGAGGAAAGGAAGGAGTGAACTTGGGTCTTGAAGAGGCCCATGTTGAAGGAGGGAGGAAACACAGAGGCCAGCAAATCGTTCCATAGCCGAGCTTTTGAACATAAGAACGAGTCGTAAAAGCGACCCGTTCTCATGTATTGAATGTCAACCGTGTACAAATGTTGGGCGTGCGTTTGGCGAGTTTCCCGACTATGCACCGGTGCCAAAGGGATCAATGACGCAAGTTCCTCGGAGCATCTTCCATTGAAATAACTGTAGAACAAGGACAGCATTCCCACCTGACGTCTGTGCTTTTTTCTCTGTTTTTTTAATAAACTCTTATTGATTAATATGTGTCATAACACATTTAATTCATATAAAATAGTATAAATTATATTTGCGGCACGTTCTAGAGTGTTAGAAATTCTAAGAATCACCCTGGTGAAAGACCACTATTCAGAATCGAAACGTTCCTTGAAATGGCTTTAGCCGTGTTTGGTGAACAGATCTGAATAGACAGGTACAACCTAACTTTCCTCTTCCCTATCTCCTTCTCTCTCCACCACCTTCAGCCTCACAACATACCCCTATCGGGGATTCCATAGTCTAACTCTTGGAGTAACAATGTATGGAGAGAGAGCTAATTATTTTTACCCAACCTATACAAACTTGCGATAAATCACCTTCTCGGGGTTTTCACGTCGTACATCATGAGAGAGAGAGATATAACAAAAATAACACACCGCTTTTGTGTACTGTAAGGATGATCTTGGTCTCCCGCGTCTCCGGGGACTCCGCCCACATGTTTTCATACGCGAATAAGCTCAACACAACTAAACGGTTTTTTAGGTTATATGCTATATTTTTGTTGATAACAATACTGTGAAATAGTGGTTATACTATCCTAGACGGTTGGGAGCAGGTGGGACTCTTGTACTGTTTCACTATAATTTATTTATGATTTAATTTAAAAAATCGTTTTATTGGTGAAATGGATCGTGATAATAAAACGTTTTTAAAAGCACAATTGGATGTGAAATTAGAACATTGCTACTACTGTAAGCGCGTTGGGTAATCTAGTAATTTGTTGTCTATTAAAGCCGGTATTACAAGAGCGAATTAAGCGAGTAATTAACGTAATTTAAGCCCTTTGAAGAAAAACACGCACATTACCAGCAGGATTATTCCTTTGTGCATATTCAATTCAATTCACTGCCGATAAATCGACGTCAATTAAATAATACATAGTCAGTTTGTACAATAATTTCATTAGATTTTTTTTTATATGAATACCGCACAAGAGTCTCAACTGTTCCCAACCGTCTAGAGCCAGTGAGACTATGGCATCCCCAAATAGGGTATGTTGTGAGGCTGAGGGTAGTGAGGAGGGGAAGGAGATTGGGAAGAGGAAGGTTGGTAAGTACCTGGCTATTCAGATCTGGTCACCAAACACGGCTCAAGCCATTTCAAGCAACGTTTCGATTCTTTTCACCAGGGCTCTGGAACGTGCGCAAATATAATTTATACAATTTTTATTTTTCTTTTTATTATATTTATATGAATTAAATGTGTTATGACACATATTAATTAAATAAAAGTTATTGGCGCACGCCGGGTTTGAACCCGCGACCTTTGGATTCGTAGTCGAGCGTCTTACCACTCGACCATGGAGGCCGTCATAGATCAGGTAAACATAGCATTTTTTTCTAAGTTTTAAATTTTTAAACATTAGTGGTGGTATTTTTTTATAAAATTATATAAATTGTGGTATTTTTGACTCATAGAAATATTTTAATTGTTATAAAGATGAAATTTGTTTAGGGTAGCTCAGCAATATTTTCGATTTGTTTTATATTTATCTTCGATTGAATCGTAGATTTTGCAATGAATACTTGGAGCAAGTGGATGAGTTTATGTATTTAGGGATAATGTTCTAGAGAGACGGAAAGGCTGTTAAGGATATTGAAAGAAGGGTAAATGCACGAAGCTCCATTAATGAATGACTGAAAGCTGTTGGCGCTAATAAGAAATTGTTCAAAGAATCGAAACTAACAGTCCACAATAGAGTACTTATACCAACCCTGATGTGTGGCAGTGGGACATGGAACTGGCATAGGAAGGATGAAAGTAGACTAAATGCTGTGGAAATGAGATCCTTGAGACGAATGTGCGGTAAAACCATGTATGACCGTGTTAAAAATGTGGATATCCGGAAAGAATGCAAGGCTGATGTGGGCGTAATGAATAGGATCAAGAAAGGGACGCTTGGATGGTTTGGGCAGGTAGAGCGAATGAACGAAGAAAGGAGTGTGAAAAGAATATATGATGCGAAAGTGATTGGAAAAAATATCGGGAACGCTCGAGAAAGACATGGCACGATCAAGTGAATTAAATACTTAAATCAGCCACGTGAAGAGTCAGAATAACAGAAGAGAAAAGCAAGGAGTGTGTGCCGATTCAGAGTTGTATGGCGGTCCGTCCGTTCTGCCTACTCCTGCGGCGATACGGCGTAATGGTTAGTTAGTTAGCTTACGCACTTTCACGTGAAGAAGAAACGACAATATTAATTACAACCTGTCGAAGTGATGCAATCAATCAACACATTTTTTTTTACGTCAATATGTTCCGAGCAACCCCAACAGATTGTGACGCGTGTCTTCAGCAAATCACCCCATTGCTCGGCTATGGGGTTGGGTTAGGCTTGCAATGGAAATCGGGATCTATTCACCATTGAACAGAAGGCAACAATTATAATTACACTATTGTTTCGACGACAGATCATCTCATCTCTCGTGCCGTGAAATCTTGATTTTGATTCCAGCGGCGTGCGGGGTTTTTGACAATAATTTTAAAGTTTTTTATTAGTGCAGTCAAAAGTAAAAACTTTTTTTTTTTGCGTTTTATTGGTCGCAACCACTGCTTGAACCTTGAAGTAACAATGTATGGAGAGAGAGCTAATTATTTTTTCCCAACCTATACAAACTTGCGATACATCACTTTTTCCGGGTTTTTACGTCGTACACCATGAGAGAGAAAGAGACAACAAAAATAACACACCGCTTTTGTGTACTTTGAGAATGATCTTAGTCTCTCGCGTCTCCGGGGACTCCGCTCACATGTTTGGAAATGCGACTAAACTGGACACAACTAAACGGTTTTTTAGGTTATATGCTATATTTTTGTTGATAACAATACTGTGAAAAAGTGTTTATATGAATAAACAAAAACATTATGTCGACATGTGCTGTGAATGGATGTATAAATACCCTAGCCCTAGTCCTAGCCACGCCAAGGTCTGCTGAGTCCGGCAAAAATCATCAAAAACTGACTATACTGCCTTGGATAGGTATCAATCCATGTACTCTAAGGTTCGAATATTATTCAGTAACCACATATTATGTTAAGCCATGTTCTTATAAGTCTGATAGTGGATAGCCTATGTGAAAACGAGCAGACAATACTAAAAATTTATATAAGGGTTAAAAATTAATTAAAATTAACATTAGTATAAAAAATTTAGGCATCATCATAGACGATAAGTAAAAATTAACACCTAGAATACATAATTAAAAAAATTGCATAAAAAGTTGGATTCTTTAAAATGATCAGAAACAAGTTGGGTCTCAAGACAACTCGCCTTGTTTACAATTCTATTGTAACTCCGCATTTAAATTATTGTTCTAGTGATTTATTCTGACGAAACGAAGAACAAAATAAATAACTGCAGGTTATACTGAATAGGAGAATGAGAATGATTTTAAAATGCAACACTTTTACTAGAGTTAAATGTATGTTACGAAATTGAAATATGATAACCACTAAACAACATATAATATATAATACTTTAACGATGATTTACAAGCTTAAAAATAACGTGCTCCCCAAATATCTTCTAAAGATTATACATAAAGTAAATATTCACAATTATCCTACGAGAATTTATCATGATTATTGATATTCCCAAAACAAAACTAGCGTGTCAAAAACTTTTTAATAGCCTTCCAAAAGCCTTAAAAGAAGCCTCAAGTCTTGGCATTTTTCCAAGAATTTGTGCTGAGTATTTAAATTATTTTTTTTACATTCTTCCTTATGTGCTTCGCTTTACTATTGTTAAATGTATTATTATTTTTCTTACTAGATGTGTGAAAAAGTAATTTGCACACATCTGAATAAAAATACAAAAATAAAAAATACCCATACAATATTTCCTGTCTCTCAGTGTTTGCATTTCCAGCGCTAATTTCTTTACATGTTTTGTTTTTTATACATTTATTAGTTTCAGTGTGAGTCTATAAAAAACAGATTAGCGGAACTCATATTTTGTTTCATAATGTTCCACTTTTACACAAATAAAGCAATGAATTCAACCGTTAGGTCACTTTTGCGAGCTGTTTTAAACACAAGATGGGTCCCTCAATTAATTCTTACCAAGCTATTATTTAATGATGGTAAACGCTGTATTTCTGTCTGCATATTCAATGTGTAGTTAGTTCGCTGCGTTTACACTATAACTAACGGGTGCACAGTTTATTTCAAGTATTTCTTTTTTAATTTTGAAAATCACGAGGCGAAAAATATAGGCAAAAAAATGTTTCCTCTATAACTACGCCATTGCACGCCATTGTCACAAGTGGGAGTAAAATACTCCCTACGTTGAGGTTTGAAGCAAATGGCAGACTGAAGGGTAAAGCTATCTGTTGAATGTCAGAGAAAATATTTTATATGGACACAATAGGGAGGCTTTGTTCACCAAATAATAGAGCCACCGAAACCGTTGAATATGGATTCAATCCAATTTCATCAATTCCTAGATTTATACAGAGAACGATTGTTAATTTGGGACTTTGTGGTGGAATTTTATTGTTATTTTTTCAATTGAAAGGGAAATACAAATTGTGTTTACTATCTTTAGATCTTTATTTAGTTTTTATAAAATCGGGGCTCTCATAATGTCAATTATTACGTTTTTATACTCTCACTGAGTTACCGGAACCGACAAAAGATTAACACAGTAGTCACTTAGTCCCACACTTGCGTCGCTTGAGTCAAGCCTTCTCTCAAACGGCAAATAAATTTTAGATGGCTGAAGGACCATAAAAGTCTTCAGAATCAAACGAGAATCGGACTATTCGATGCAGAAAAAAAAACTGATGAAAACTGCATATTTAACTCATTTTCGATCAAAGTGTCGCTTAGGCCCTTTTGCCTTTCCAGCAAAGATATATTCAGTTCATATTTGCATAATGGATTTTTATGTTGTATTTTGCTGAAAGCAGAATTTCATTTTATTTTACAGGGGACTGTTTTTTTGTATTAAAAAGTACAACAAAAATGATAAGATTTATCGCTTTTTCCGCACAGCATTTTAGAACATTCTGTTCTGGTGACACATAAAGTACAGTCCGCCTATGATTCGAAACAATTTTAAATATGCTTGACAATTTTTTTAACCTAATAATATGTGTTTCGAGCGATCATGTAGTCGAGCGATTATGTAGTCGAGCGTCTTACCACTCGACCACTGAGGCCGTCATTTAAGCTATTGAACAAATTGTTATCAGCTGATAAGCATGAAAACATGTCCGTTATACTTGATCAGACAATTTTTTCAAAAGCTGTAACGGATCGACAGTTGGGGCTTAACGGGGACCGTTCAAATGTTAAAAAAAATGGCGATAATCATTGAATTTTGACGATGTTTAATGTGACCAAAGTATAAAACACAAAAACCTTAGTAATATCATAAGAAGCGTAGTTATAAGATTATAATTACATAATTATGACGGCGTCCATAGTCGAGTGGTAAGACGATCGACTACGAATTCAAAGGTCGCGGGTTCAAACCCGGCGTGCGTCAATAACTTTCATTTATTTGATATGTGTCATTACACATTTTGATTCATATGAAATTAGTAAAAAGTATATTTGCGGCACGTTCCAGAGTAGTAGATACTGTGTCGCCCTGGTGAAAGACCATCATTCAGAATCGAAACGTTCCTTGAAACGGCTTTAGTCGTGTTTGGTGACCAGATCTCAATAGCCAAGTACTTCTCATCCTTTTTCTTCCCCATCTCCTTCCCTTCCCCACTACCTTCAATCGGAGATGCAATATTCTCACTGGTTATAGACGATTGGGAGCAGTTGGAATTCTTGTGCAGTATTTAAGTATCGTCCTGGTGAAAGACCGCCATTCAGTATCAGAACATTACTTGAAATGGCTTCCTCTTCCCCATCTCCTTTCCCTCCCCAATACTTTCAGCCCTACAACATACCCCAATTGGGGATGCCATAGTCTCACTGGCTCTAGAGGGTTGGAAGCAGTTGGGACTCTTGCTAAAAGATTGAATGAACAGTATTTGTAGCACTGCACTATATCGTGCATGTATATTTTATACACTAGTGGCCCCAATATAGATCCTTGTGTAATTTCTCTATTTTTGATCATTCGATGAAGATCTTCTAAATTCGGCTAAAATATTCACATTTCAAAGGTTTTTTCCACCCTGTTAATGATTTTTTTTTTTGCTAAAATATAAAAAAATGCATGGGTTCGGTCCATGTCTGTCTCACTGGGATATTTTTGTGTCGAGACAGACGTAGTGTACATACATTGTATAATATTAAATTTAAATATTAATAAAGATAAAATAAAAAGGAGAAAGAATAAAAGAAATGAAAGATGAAATTAAATGAAAATTAGAACAAAGTTATTACATGGAGGTTGCATTTTATAGATATCGTTTAGTTAGTTTAATGTTAAGGCTTCCACGCCATACAGAAGAATAGAGAAGTATACAAAGTGTTCAATGATCTAAATACATAAATATTTCAAATTTATTGAAAATTTGAAACTGGCATGTTTTTGATGTGGAAAACTTCCGAGAAAGATTTTAAACATACCAACCATCGTGGGCAGATAGAAGAAACATCGTAAGATAACTAATGAACAAGAGTTCGCCGATCGCTTACCCGCTATAACGTAATAAATTTTCTCAAAGCTTCCCTTCTTCAATCTCTTAAGAAACCTTTTCAAACTTGTTAAAAATTACCATTGATATAAAATACACAAGGGCGGCTTAGTACAGTTGGGTCCGGTCTTATGGGGCGTGATTTAAGCGAGAGTTGGTGCACCTACTAACTACAGTGCTCGCCTGCCTTTGCGCCCATTCACACGCTAATCGTAATGTTCAAACTCACAACCAACGACCTCCGTGGCCGAGCTGTTAAGATCCTTGTCTACAGATCCGTGTGATAATTAACCAACAAAAAAATCTGTTTGTTTGACATAATTTATTTAAATAGTATACAGAATATTTTCAGCACGCAATATACTCTCAGTATCGCCCTGGTAAACGATCATCGTTCAGAATCGAGACCGCGTTGCTATAAATAAAATTAGACATTTTAAGTGATCAGAACTGAAAATCCAGATGATTCGCAACCTTCTTCTTTCTCATTTCTTCCCCCACCCTACTTTTTTTAATCTAAAGATGTACCTATATTGGGAATACCATAGTTCTACTAACTTTGGGCAGTTAATACTTGTGTACGGTGTAATCCTTGCAGTGGTTATACAAATAAATCAAACATGATAGTACAAACAATGATAATAAAACATCATTTTTCAATGGTATTTCAACAGTTTTAAATATTTTCGACCGAACTTTAGAATTTTAACATTTTTACAAAAATCTACCATCATTATTGGGAAAACTATCTATAATTAGTGTTTGTGTGATATTTCGACTTTATAAATAATTTGAATGGTGTATTGATATTGTTTTGTTGAATGTGTACAAATATGTTTATTTCAAATGTCCAAATTCCATGTGGGCGGTAACTAATAGGCTATCCAAATTTTTTTAATATACCTTTTCCTCTTTTTATCGAATCAGTATAAAGGCAATAATCCTGACTACACTGTTTCTCAAAGGTACCTTTCCATATATTCTTACTCCGAGGAAATATGTTATCATTTGCACATTCAAAATAGCTATTTCTCAACCCCTCTCCACATTAGTGAATCACAATTCAGTCGACTCTTCCAAGGTAGCCAGGTAAAACCATTTTTTGTAAATATTTTTGTAAAGTTTTTGTAGAATTGACAGAAAAATGCATCTATTTGTTAAGATGGTGGAGATGCATTTTCCTTTATTATTATTTATGGCTTAGATCTTCGATTGATCGCTTCAAAAGATTACCAGTTTTTTCAACGTGGGATTCGTATGCCACTCGAAAGATAAAAGAAAGTAGTGGCCAGCAATGGACAATACTTTGAATCACAATTTTTTAACCAGTTATTTTTACAATAAGGCCTCGAATTTCGTAAAAAACGGCTGAAGCAAAGTTGTACACCTAATAGTATGTAATATTTCGTCATAATAAAAACATGAATTTCTTATATCAGCAATTTATAATGATGTAAAATATTTCACATTTTCAAAAGAGCAAAGGATCCCGGTACTCAAAAAGTTTAAAAAGAGTATGCAGTCCTTTTAAGTATCATTAATATGATGTTTGAAGAAAATGTGTATCAACTGACTCTACCAAAACTTTGACTTTGGCTTTGATTTGAATGTTCTTTCTTAAGTATATTTTGTCCTATTTTTGTCAATGCTTCATTTTAATATTATATATGCGCTGTTCTTTCTCTGTTGATCTTTTATCCATTTCGTGTTGTGTATTTTTTGTAATTGGACAATAATCCGTTAGTTTACAAATAAATTGTTGCTTTAGGTGTCACCTAATTTGGCTTTGATTTGAATGTTCGTCCTTACGTATATTTTGTCCTATTTTTGTCAATGCTTCATTATAATATTATGTATGGCCTGTTATTTCTCTGTTGCTCTTTTTCCCATTTCGTGTTGTGTATTTTTTTGTAATTGGACATCCGTTAGTTTATAAATAAATTGTTGCTTTAGGTGTCACCTAATTTGATTTGAATGTTCGTTCTTAAGTAAATTTTGTCCTATTTTTGTCAATGGTTCATTATAATATTATGTACAGGCTGTTATTTCTCTGTTGCTCTTTTTTTCCCATTCTGTGTTTTGTATTTTTTTGTAATTGGACCATAATCCGTTAGTTTATAAATAAATTGTTGCTTTGTGTGTCACCTAGTTTGGCTTTGATTTGAATGTTCGTTCTTAGTGTATTTTGTCCTATTTTTTCATTGCTTCATTTAATATTATGGATGTGCTGTTATTTCTCTGTTGCTTTTTTTCCATTTCGTGTTATGTATTTTTTTTTGTAATTGCACAATAATTTGTTAGTTTATAAATAAATTGTTGATATAGGTGTCACCTAATGCACGCTCGATCAATGATCAATGTAATTTAATCAAAGTTGTTTAAAAAGTAGGTGCTTGAGAATTTAAAGTTTTCACTGTTAAAGAACTCGCTTCACACGGCCTTCCTACTTCGCTAAGGCTGAGGTATTAAAATTTTCGTAAAATATTGTCGAAAAACAAACATCTCGGATATTTAAACTTAACGAGAAGGCCAGCGAGGAAACTTTAATTAACTGCCTTAAGTCCACTACTCAAGTTTTTCCGATTTCAATTTCCAATACAAGAGTCCTAATTGCTTTTAGAGCTAGTGGTACTCTGGCTTTTCCAATTGTGTTTTGTTGTGATTTTTCACAAAAAACATTTTAATAATGCAAAGCGTCGTTTATTCATAAATTGTAAGTAAGTTAAATTTAAACACTTATGTATAAAAAAGTTTAATGTTAACAATTATTATTAATCACAAATTTCCGTAATGTTTTTTTTTAATTTTATTTTTACTTTTATTAATATTAACATTAGATAGTTTTAATTTGACTAATTTTTAATCCAAAAACTTTTAATGAAAATAAAATAATAACTTCGTATAAGTTACTCTGTAAATAGTTTCGCTCAGCCTAGCCATGAAAATTAAAATAAAATCTGTGGTCTTGTACAAAGTTATTATTTCATTTTCATAAAATATGTCAAACCACAAAATGATTGCTTTCTACGAAAATACGAAATAATTTTTTTCCCATCGATGTCTTACGTGCATAGTCAAACAATTGCGTTGGTAAGCATGAGTTGATCACTCTATATTATCAGTGCTATAAGTTGTTTATATTGTCGTTGTAATATTCACTACTTTCTGTCACTTGCACAAGGTCACTTGCATGTGTCTGTTAAACGCACTGTTGAACCAACCGGTCTAATAAATGTCAATGGCGTAATTATATTTATTCTCATTCGTATTCACAAATATAGCAAAATTGATTTTCGCGTTTTCATGATACATAGTATAAACAATACAGACTTCAAATCTGATCCTTGGGGTAACCTTTTTAAATATTACTTTATTTTTTTTTTAAAGGAAGCAAAAATTTGGGGGTGTGACATTGTATATTAAATAAAACAATAACCTTTGTAAAACCCTACTTTATTTGAGTTAACCGCCAACTAGGTTTTGCTTTTCTCAAGCTTCGTCGGGGTTTTTACATCAACTAAATAACATTACATACAGACATATGGAGATAGACAACTAATTATACTTATATCTCTCTGTCTCCCTCTACTATATATTGTATCTCTATCTGCCATTCATAACTGTCTTATATGTATATCTCTGTATGTAATTCTGTCTCCCTCTACTATATCTTGTATCTCTCTCTTTCATCACTGTCCTATATACATATCTATCTGTATATAATATTATTTAGTTGATGTAAGAGCCCTGACGAAGCTAGAGATAAGCGAAACCTGGTTGGCGGATAACTCAAATAAGATAGTGTTTTACAACGTTTATTGTTTTGTTCAATAATTTTATTTTCTCTTGGAAGTGATATTTTACTATACATTATTTTATTTACAGCTGAATACCGTTTGTTAGAGTGTATATTTTGCCAGATAGAATGTAATAAAGCCAAAGTATTTTGGTTACTCCATAGTAACATGCGCAATTTAAATATTTCACAAGAGAAATGGAATTTATCCTTGAAAATCCGTCGTTTCAGAGAATATTATTCGCCCGACATAATTACTTACAGGTTTAATTTCACCACTTAGCAAAATGAAAAACAAGCTAAATAATGTTCAACAAAATATGAAATATAAGTAAGGCTTCAATTAACTACACCCCCAGCGTATTTAATCTTGTCTAATAACCATTCCCAGGACGGGTACATCATCAGGGGACTTTCCTAAAGATCCAAAAGTAAATCTGAGGTGAAAAAAGTATTTCTTAAAACTTAGATGAATAACGAGCCCCACAGGATTTCGGTCCAAACTAAAAACTTACCTTTTCAGACTCTTTTCCTTAAATTCATTAGAAGAATTTCAACATAATCTGTTTCACGACTAATCACCTTTATATAAACCTATAAATTTAAACCAACTCCTGTACTGTACGACAAATTCAGAAAGTCATTTTTTTTAAATTTGATCTCTTTCTCTAAAAAAACAAAAAACATTTTTTATTTTAATTTTTTTAAATCACAATTGTAATTTTGAGTTAATAAAGATTGTTTCTATCTGATGGGACATGCCAGTGTAAGTACGTATGTTCCTGTATACTTTCTATGTACTGTAATTTTTATAAATGTGAATATAAACTAGGAATTAATATAAACTTGAAATTAAGATCTGTACAGCGCCCTTGAGGTGATTTTTCATAAAAACGGCGCTATACAAATTATCCAAATATTATAATTGATATGAAGTTAGCGCGGACGGAGAGCATCCTATTGTGTGACGACTTTTTTGTCTCTTTTTCTTTCATAGTATACGATGTAAAAACACGGAAAAAGTGATTTATCGCAGATTTGTATATGTTGGGTAAAAATATTAACAATACCTCCTTATATGTTTCTGGATTTTAATGATTGTCTATTGTATATTTTCTTGTAGTGTGTGGAAAGTTCACATTTTTAGCTGCTAGGCATATGTAGGTGTATCTTTTAAGCCAAGATTAGAACGTTTCTTGGATTAATTCTACAGGGTAGGGACAGGAAATTTTTCGGCATTATCTGTTAAAACAGAAAAATCCTTTTTTTCCTTTCTTTTATTAAATTTAAAAAAATAACATGGAGTCTGTAAAAGAAGTAGTGATTTTTTTAACCCTTTGGAAACCAAGCTGGCGGAGTAAACAATCATGACTGTGTGGGGAAATTGCGTTACTGAGTGTTTTTATTCACTAAATGGTAAAATTAATAAGTTTTTTACATTTAAATTAACATAGTTTATGCCTTATTTCGATATTGATACAAAATAAACAGTGATGGTTTCCAAAAATATTTCGTTATTTCAATTGGTAAAGCCGTTACTCCCGGATAAAGTAGTGGTTCCGAGTTCAAGTCTCGATCGCAACGTATTTTTTTCATTCTGTGTCTTCTTTTGTTGAAAATTACTGAAATTGTTTCAGTGGTGAAATAAATTATTTATATTCGTAAAAAGCATTTACTTTGTGGCTTTCTATATTTATAAATAAAACAGATAAACTTTGTTTAAAACCACTTTTTTTTTTCAATATCATGTCGATTGGTTTCGGAAGCTCCCTTCCATCATCAGGACCATATTAAAATTTTAATTTGGTCCTGAAGATGGAAGGGTGCTTTCAAAACCGGTCGACATAATATTGAAAAATAAAAGTGGTTATAAACAAAGTTTATCTGTTTTATTTATAAATTATTTAGGTTTGTATTTACGGAGACTCATTTTTTAAAGAGTTGCATATTTTACAGTGGCAATGGTCACCATCCAAAAAAAATCGATTTTAGAATCAATAAAGATTCGAAAGAAATTTTGCCGCACTAAAATTGATAAGAACTCATTTTAATTAATAATTGATTCACAGTACGATTTTTAGGAAAAAGGTATTATCGTCTTTTCGTTCAAGCATTACTTCGTAAATTTTAAATACATTTAAGTTAATGACAAAAAAACATGAAAACTTACTTAAAGACATATCCTTGATGGAAAGACAAAAGGCTAAAGCCACACTTTGGTCGAAAATAAGTTCAACATGCAGTTTTGATCAGTTCTTTTTTCTGCATCGAATGCTTTGACTCTAGTTTGATTCTGAAGACTTTTGTGGCCCTTAAGTCATCTTAAATATATTTACCATTTGGGAGAAGGCTTGACTCCAGCGACATGAGTTTAGGACTTTTTAAACTTTTTGTCGCTTCAGGTAACTCAGTGGAGCATTGAGTTACCTACGTGCGTTGACTTATGAATTTTATTGTAAGACGAAAAACATTTTAAAGTGCTCTGGTGTAAACTTCCTGAAATTGCGCTTCAGCCCTTTTGCCTTTCCGGCAACGATATCATATTTATGTAAATAATTCATAACTATTTGCTACCTCATGCGCTTTTGGAAGGGTTAAATTTTATATGTATTAATGTGTCAAGAATTTAACGAATTAAACTAACATCATTCTATTAACGAAATTCAGACAGGGTGTTCATTTTCACGGTCTTATTTTATTACATTTAGCAGCAGTCGTTAAATGTGCGTTATCTTTTTACACCTTGTTCGGAATACGACAGGCGGTAAGGATTTTAATGAGCTCTCCGAAACAAAGGCGGGATTATTATAAACGTTTCCATTTGGGATTAATCTCTGTTTGAGCCATCGTTTGTTAAACCCGGCTTATAACATTTGGTACTAAACCCCGGCTTAACCCCGGCGATACAATGTCATTAACTGCTAGTTAAAGTTGATCTTATCCTTGGCAAAAGGGTGCCATTGTGAAATTAGAAGCTTGACAAGAATGCTGTTAAGTTTTGTGCAGTCGTGCGGGGAAAGGTTTTGGTTACCTTAAGCTTAAATTATTATTTCTTCCGAGAAACTTGACAAGTCGCGGAGCTGAGAAAAAAATAATTTTCATTCTTATTGTGTGGTTTTTATATGAATATTACATTAATTATTTAAATTGGAATTTACTTTAAAGCGTTATTTCTTATCTACTTTTAAATATTTAAATAATATTAATAATCTAAAACACAAATGAAAAAATCCAAAAACTAAAAGAACAATGGTCATGACAGACGCGAACTTGGAACCTTTACTCTATCCGGGAGTAACACTTTGCCATGATATCGTCAACGGAAAGGCAAAGGGGCTGAAGCGCCATTTTGAAAAGTTGGATGAAGAGCACTTTGAAGATTTTTTTGTAAAACGAAGTAAGTATAAGTCTTCAGTACCTGGTTGGATTTTGAAAAAAAATTTAACTCAATGCTCTCACTAAATTACCTGAAGCGACAAAAAGCTAAAAAATAGTCCAAAACTTGTGTCGCTTGAATCAAGCTTCCTTCCAAATGATAAATATATTTTAGATGACTGAAGGGCCACAGAAGTCTTCAGTACCTGATTAGATTTTGAAAAAAAGTCAACTCGATGCTCTGACTAAATTACCTGAAGCAACAAAAAGCTAAAAAAAAGTCCAAAACTTGTGTCGCTCGAGTCAAGCTTTCTTCCAAATGATAAATATATTTAAGATGACTGAAAGGCTACAGAAGTCTTCATTACCTGATTAGATTTTGAAAAAAAGTCAACTCGATGCTCTGACTAAATTACCTGAAGCAACAAAAAGCTAAAAAAAAGTCCAAAACTTGTGTCGCTTGAGTCAAGCTTTCTTCCAAATGATAAATATATTTTAGATGGCTGAAGGGCTACAGAAGTCAGAATCAAACGAGAGTCAGAGCTTTCGATGTAGAAAAAAAACTGATAAATACTGCATATTTAACTCATCTTTGACGAAAGCATCGTTTCCGCCATTTTGCCTTTCCGGCGAGGATATTCTTTTTTATACCTTCACTACGGTGAAGGTAGGAAATATTTATAATATTAAGTCCTACAAAAATTAGACTTTATTCGTGCAGATATGGCTTTGGTATAAATACTTTAATATCAAAATTAGAATGAATTTTAAAGAATTAATTCTTATTTTACAAAGATGACGGCTAAATCGCAGGAAAATTGAAAAACTAATAATCTTTCATGAAAAGAATGAGATCGATTAATAAATGTCGGTTTCTAATAAGGTCACAATGAACGAATTGGTTAAGGTTAAATACAAAAGTTTTAGGAAAATTCATGCATCTAAATATGTTATCAAAGAAAGACAATCTTCTGAAAACCTCTGAAAATATAATATAACGACCTTTCGGAGCTTAAAACTTTTGAAATTCACAACAAACAAACCTTGCTCCAGAATTAATACGTAAGGTTGGACAGTAAAATTAAGAAGCTTAAAAAGGTGGAATATTTTTCTATGTCAATACAGAGTAACATTGATTTTAGAACTGATTTAAAAAAAAAAAATGTGAGGTTATGTTTGATACCTAATTTGACAGTTTTATAGAAAAACCGTCTTTTTTTTAAATTGCAGTGTTATTTTATTGTTTTTGCTGAACGCGGGTGTTGTTTTAAAGTTTTTTTTGTTTTTTTTTTTATTTATTTAACATTTAATAAATAGCTTACTTAAAAATACAAAAAACACCTTCCCATACAATTTTTTTTTAAAATACAAAAAACACCTTCCCATACAATTTTTTTTTAAATAATTGTATATAAAATTGTATTTAATTAATTTTACAAAATGAACATTTTTTACTTAATACTAAAAGTAAGTATAATATAAATTTAAATAATACACAATGCCTAGTTTCTAGTTAATGATAATTGCCCCCCTAATTGGGAAAATTTTCATGCTTAGGGAGAGAAAATTATCTCGCTTACAGAGCGTTAAAAATCCAATTTGAATTGTTCGTTAAATATGATGTAGAATTGTTTCCTTTTTCGAAAGTAACACTTCTTTCTAAAAATAAAGCTTTTTAAAAGTTATACCCTTTTACTTTTGAACCATTTCGGTGTTTTAACTAAAACGATTGCAGCATTTATTTGTCAGACTGTACTTTCTTCTTATTCAGTGCGTTCACAGTGGAAATTATATTTCCCGCGAACCATGACATAAAAAGCGAACAGCGTAAATAAATACTTCACAGAGAGGAAAATGGAATTTCCAAGTCGACTTCTTCCCCCAGGACCGATAAAGGCTCAGACCTCACTCAAGGCTCAGATCTCACTCAAGGGTCAAGGAATTTGCAATTTATTCAACAAGACGTAAAATAGAAGAATTTTTTTTCGAATCTTGTATGAATTATTCAAAATTTTCCGTGAAAAAGTTATTCGAATCATCTGATGAACCTGTGACATTGTGAAGTAAAGCAAAAATCGTTTAAAGTATGTAGATTTTCAACTGACGCGGTCAAAGAGAAAATCATTTGAATTTTGTTTTTTCTCATTTACTAACTAACTAACCATCACGCCATTTCCCCGCAATGGTAGGCAGAGAGAACGGACCGCCATATAACTCTGTCTTGGCACACACTCCTTGCTTCATTTACATTCATACATCGTCTCATACATACTCTTCTGTTATTCTGACTCTTCACATTACCCGATTCAAGTATTTGATTTACTTGATTGTGCCATCTCTTTCTCGGGCGTCCTCGACTTCTTTTTCCATTCACTTTCGCATCATATATTCTTTTCCCACTCCTTTCTTCGTTCATTCGCTCTACATGCCCAAACCATCTAAGCGTCCCTTTCTCATTTAAACAATAGATTTTACTTAAATCGTGGACTCCGACAAAGCCTTGATCAGGCTTTAACATCCTTATGTATATTTGTATCCTATTTGTCTTTGTTTATTCATCTGAGCGTATTTGTCTAGTCTTTATATCGTACTATACATCATACTGTGTTTTGTACAGAACGTAAAAAAATACAAACTAAGTAACGCTTGAACGTCCTTAATTTGCTTTGTTTCAGTTTTCTCCTCACTTGTATCCTTACAACTCAATGTCCTTACTGTCTACTGAAAACTATATACTCACTGTCATAAAATATGTATTGTTCCTTTGTTACTTGTTATATTTAAACTGTTTGCATTTTTAGAATCGTTAACTTATAAAGCTTGAATATTAATGTTTTTAAGTTCATGTTAACAATCCTCAATGTAAGTTCATTTTCTTTGATTTAACAAATAAATTAATTTGAATTCATTCGTTTTATCTGGATTTTGATACCTTAGCTTCTAGTTAATTGATTTTTTAATCTATCGATAATCTTACTAAAATTAAACTTATAATATACCAACATTTGTTTATACGGCAAACAAATTTTCTAAATTATTTTTTAAATTGTAGAATTTTGTCTATTCTAGTGATTTCTGGTGGAATTTTATGGTAAAGTTGGACTTTGGAGTAACGATATACGGAAGAAGAGCTAATATTTTTACCCAACCTATACATAATTCCTATAAATCACTTTCTCTGGGTTTTTTATGTCCTATACCATGAGAGAGAAAGAAACAAGAAAAATTGTCACATAATATCGCAGCACTTTCAAGTATGTAAGGATGTTTTCCGTCCGCACTAACTTCGCATTATCGAGTCACATTACTCGCATCAACGGTTTTTGAGGTTATTTTCTAAATTTTTGTTGAATAAAATACTTCAAGTAGTTATGCAAATAAACAAAATATTATGTCGACATGTGTTATGCGTGGATGTATAAATAAAACCAAAAAAAGAGTTAAATTTTTTTTTTTCACAGTTATTTCAATAGTTTAAATTGAAATGAATTATAAAGTATATTCCATCATTATTTAAGCAAACCTTACGCCCTTCGTTTTTGTGTGGTATTCTGACTCTATAAATCATTTTGTTGTTTTCAAGCATTAAACCTCAATAATTACAAATATATTTATAAAAATGACTTAATTCCATGGGAGTGATACCAATTAGGCTATCCAAAAAATAACTGGGTCCTTAAATACATATTTGTCTCTTTTTATCTACGGGCGGGAATATGTGTGTGTCAGAAAGAGACCTGATATCCTACTTTAATATTTTTTGTACAATATTTGTTTTTAGGCCAAGCCTAAGTCAGTATAAAATCAACGAAACTGACTACACTGTTTCGCAAATCTATCCTTCCATGTCCTCAAAGAGTTGGAAGGCCCGGAACATGAAAGATTTATGTGTGCCTATTTTTTTTCATATTGGCACTGAAATTAATTTTGCATTATTAGTATCCTATCATTGAATTCCATAAAAATCATCCTTAAAATATCTTAATGTTTAAAAATAAAAACTTTAAAATATATAATTTGCTTAACCGTCATAAAATTAAGCTTTGCTTCCATGAACATTTTTTTCACTGGTGACTACGGCATTCAGTTGTTTATTAATTAAATTTCTTGCATCCACCCTTCTGTCAATGTCCATCTAAGCATTTCCGGACATCGCGAACATGCTTTCCAAACAAATAAACTCATCCACTTGCTCCAAAAAATATATATTTGCCAAAGAAGTAGTACGTGTTTATACGAAATAATATATTTTCACTAAATTGTTGAAGGAACTTTCTTGTAATATGTTCTATATTTGAATGTTCCATTTTAAAGTGGACTTAACAAAGGCAAAGGATTTGCTTTTGACAGGTGAATTATTGGCGGCAAAAACCGTTTTGCAGAGAAAACGGGGAAGGAAATGGCGGGATTATTGTAAACACGTCGAAAATTGGTTAAGGGATAGATTCATTTTTTGTGGAAATAATTCGAAAGGTGATTTTTACGAGAATATCTGGATACATGTTGTAATCTTATGTTTGCACCTGACATCTGTTGACTCAAGCAGAAAACATTCCCAAACGGTGAACTCTGGCTTCTTGAAATTTGGACAGACTTTTTTACTGCGATTTCTAGATCAATGGAACTTTTTTTATCTGGAAACGTTACATCCATCGCGAGCTATGCAGCTTCGAAAGATTTTTTAATTTGATGACGAGACGCCATTTCTATTGTTTTTTTAAATATTTTTTTAAATTCAACTATAAATAGTAACTTGAAGAATCCAGATGATGGGTAATGACATATTTAAGGTGATACAGTATGAGTTTCTCAAATACCTAAGGTCACAGCCGGTGAGACAACGATTTTTCGTTTGATAATTGTGTAATGGTGGATGAATTTAGAGGGGATGGGAAAAAAGAGAGTTGCGAAGTGCCCGAATATTTAGGTCTCGTAACTAAAAATAGCCAAAGCCGTTTTATGCAACTTTTCGTTTCTGAATGGTGGTATCTTAACAGGGCGATACCGAAAATAACTTCCACTCATAAATGAGGTAAAATTAAAAATTTCTTCTTGTATTTACCTAGTGGATTAAAAATTATTTTCACTCGCCAGAATTTGAACCCGCAACCGCCGTAGCCAGAGCCAAAGATTTTACCACTTTGTTACGGAATTCGTTTATTTTATCTGAGAAACGTTTTATTATTTTTTATGTTAATACTTAATTAGCACAAGAGTTTGAACTGATCCCAAAAGTCCGTAGCCAATGGGACTATGGCATCCCGAATCGGGGTATGTTGTGAGTCTGAAGGAAGTGAGAAGGGGAAGAAGGTGGGGAAGAAGAAGATGGGAGAGTACTTGGCTATTTAAATCTGGCCACCAAACACGGTCAAAGCCATTTGTAGCAGCGTTTCGATCAAGAACGGTGGTCTTTCACCGAGGCGATATAAAAAGTGTTTACCGCTCTGGAGCGTTCAGCAGATATACTTAAGGGTCAGCACTCAAAAATGACACTAAACATTACTTTCTAGCATTCTAATACAAGCAATCCTACAAATGACGTGTCTGAAAATGTTAAATGGGTAGTTAAAAAAATGTCTGAGGTTTCAAGTGAATTCAATTTTACAACTGTAATCCTTTAAGTTCAATGAAAAACATACTAAAATGTCGATAAATGGTGCAGTTTTGAAACCAGAAAAGGCATTTTTAGACATTTTACCTTTAATTCTAGTATGCTTTTCATAATGAATTTAAAAGATTACTGTTTAATAGTTGTATTTACTGGAAACCTCAGACATTTTTCTAACTACCCGTATAGAATTAACATATGAATCATTTGTAGTATTGTTTGTACTAGAAAGCCAAAAAGTATCTATTTTTGGGTGCTGACCCTTAATATTGATCAAATATGAAACAACACAAGTAAATTAAATTTAATTTACATGCGCACGCCGAGATTCCAACCCGCGATCTTTGGATTAGTAGCTCGTCACGGAGGTCGTTGAAACTTTCTGTCACGTGTATTGCAAAATTTCACTAAAAAAATTCTCCAAAAAAATCAAGATATACAATTATTATAAAATTCTATCAATAAACAAGAGATTTCTTCCATTTTTTTAGTTCTTCTAATAGATAATAGCCTGTTAACATTTGAAAAACTATGAAAAAACCTGTCGAGTAAATAAATTCATTCAATTATGCGTTCGGATTGATTTTATTACGAAATTAATTACGTTATCAAAAGATCCAATCTCAAATCGAAAGTCAGGAATACCAGAATACCGTAACAATGTGGTCACACTAATGATTACCATACAAACAAGAAATTTTACTCGGGTCACTCTTGTTAAATCACTTAAGTTGCCTATTAAATTAGGATAACCAGTATTTTGGCAGTTTGGAGTATCGAATATATTCACTGGATAGTCGGAACCGATGTTGTCAAGATAGATTAATTAAAAAGAAAGTTAAGAGGAGAGATTAACGTTTTTAAAGTGTCATAAAAATATTGTCACCAATACTTAAGTATGATAATTTCAAAATAATCAAAAATGTCTTCGTACCGACTGAATTATAGTGAAAGTTTATTGTTTTACACGATGTGATAAAATCAGATGTTTTATTTTTAGTTTATAATATTAAGATAATTCAACATGTATTTATTTATAATAATAAGTTTGTTCCACCCTTGTAGTAAGAATATATATTTATTTATAAATTAACGGACTAAAGTCCAATTACAAAAAACACATAAAACACGAAATGGAAAAAACAGCAACAGAGATAGAATACCACATACATAATAATAAATGAAGCGATGATCAAAATAGGACAAAATAAACATAAGAGAGAACATTCAAGCCATGGTCTAGTCAAAGTTTTGGCAGAGTCGTAAAGAATGACGAAAATCATCAAGACTGCTACCAAACATTTCAAAACCATGGCTTGAGTTAACAAGTCTTGACGTTCTGGATATTGGAGAATTATACCCACAATTAGTATTGTGATGATTGAGGAACAGCAATTCATTGTTTCTGAGTATACGGAGAGAGAGCTAAATATTTTTACCCAACCTATACAAAATTACGATGAATCACTTTCTCCGGGTTTTCACGTCGCAAATCGTGAGAGAAAAAGAGACAAGACAAGTTGTCACAAAATATCGCACAACTTTTAGGTATGTAAGCATGTTTTCCGTCTCCCGCCTTTTCGGAAACTCCACCCACTACGTTTTGTGATGCAACATAACTGAACAATTGTGTTATGAATGGATGTAAAAAGGAGTGTCCATGAAAACCCTACCCACGCCTGAGTCAGGATAAATCAAAAATCCTGACTACACTGTTTCGCAAATCTATCCCTCCTGGTATATTATTTCTCTGAGGTTCCAGCAGTTGAAATCTGTGTATCGCCTCACATACGTTCATCTAAGGGTGAGGGACTTTTATTATGTTTTCTTTCTTTTTTTCTTTTCTTTTAGCTCGGTAGCTCAATGGGCAGAGACGTTACTGACGGATAGAGGATATGTTCCGAGTTCGAGTCCCGGTCGCGACCGCTATTCTTTTTATGATCATTTCTGTATTTTTCTGTTTCTTACAAGAAAGTGAACAAACTGAAGGCCTACATAAATTGATGAACTGAAAGAATTAGATATCAATATCATATATATACGGCGATGTTGCTAGTGTAGAGTTAGTGTGAATAGAAAAATAGCGTTATGGTTTGTTGGTAAGTTTCTTACAAGAAAGTGAACAAACTGAAGGCCTACATAAATTGATGAACTGAAAGAATTAGATATCAATATCATATATATACGGCGATGTTGCTAGTGTAGAGTTAGTGTGAATAGAAAAATAGCGTTATGGTTTGTTGGTAAGTTTCTTACTAGAAAGTGAACAAACTGAAAGCCTACATAAATTGATTTAATAAAACAAATTTGTAACTTTATTCCACTTTTATTATTTTGACTGGACCGGTTTCAGCCTATGACGGCCATCTTCAGACTAGTACAAATGTTTGTTAACCTACGGCTTATATACTATTTTTGGGGATGTTAGGGGTGGTAAACAATGATTTTACTTTAATTATATTCATCAGTATTGTTGCATGATTTTAATAGTTACAGGGTAAAAGTTACTTTTAATTTATTGGTATTACTATTTTATATATCTATCTGGAATATTTATTTATTTTATTTGATATTTAAGATGGGTTACAGTTGCATTTCTATAAATATGAATTGACAATGTATTTATATAATGAAAGGTTGGTGAATACTGATTGTTAATGAGTTTACTTTAGGTTTTCCCATCTCAATTGTGATGTCCAGATGTACAACATAATTTTCTAATTATTGGGTTACTCCCAGCATTATGGTATATTAGTTTTATGATTCTATTCATTATGCACTGTTAGAGTAGATTACTTCTATTATTATAATTTCTCGGTATCAAGGAATTTTTTTGAGTGCTCTGCACTTTGGTAATGACTTACATTTATTGTTATTACCTATTGATTGTTTGGGATTTTTAAGTGCATTTACATTATGATATGTTTTAGTTAGGAATATACATTATTACATTGGATCGGATGATAAAATTATAATGGGTATAATAGCGGTGACTTTACAAATGATTCTAGTTGTTTATTCATGACAAATTGTGGGTCAACTTTATTAGTTAGACGGGTTATTTCCATTGATTCTAGTCTGTCTAATTTTTGTCCTTTCACGCACGTGTGTAGGACTTTCACATCTCTAGGTAATAACAATAAATGTAAGTCATTACCAAAGTGCAGAGCACTCAAAAATTCCTTGATACCGAGAAATTATAATAATAGAAGTAATCTACTCTAACAGTGCATAATGAATAGAATCATAAAACTAATATACCATAATGCTGGGAGTAACCCAATAATTAGAAAATTATGTTGTACATCTGGACATCACAATTGAGATGGGAAAACCTAAAGTAAACTCATTAACAATCAGTATTCACCAACCTTTCATTATATAAATACATTGTCAATTCATATTTATAGAAATGCAACTGTAACCCATCTTAAATATCAAATAAAATAAATAAATATTCCAGATAGATATATAAAATAGTAATACCAATAAATTAAAAGTAACTTTTACCCTGTAACTATTAAAATCATGCAACAATACTGATGAATATAATTAAAGTAAAATCATTGTTTACCACCCCTAACATCCCCAAAAATAGTATATAAGCCGTAGGTTAACAAACATTTGTACTAGTCTGAAGATGGCCGTCATAGGCTGAAACCGGTCCAGTCAAAATAATAAAAGTGGAATAAAGTTACAAATTTGTTTTATTAAATCATTAAAATGGAATTCCACCACGAATTAACAGTTTCAAAATTAGAAATAATAAAAAGTCCTACATAAATTAATGAACTGAAAGAATTAGATATCAATATCATATATATACGGCGATGTTGCTAGTGTAGAGTTAGTGTGAATAGAAAAATAGCGTTATGGTTTGTTGGTAAGTTTCTTACTAGAAAGTGAACAAACTGAAGGCCTACATAAATTAATGAACTGAAAGAATTAGATATCAATATGATATATATACGGCGATGTTGCTAGTGTAGAGTTAGTGTGAATAGAAAAATAGCGTTATGGTTTGTTGGTAAGTTTCTTACAAGAAAGTGAACAAACTGAAGGCCTACATAAATTGATGAACTGAAAGAATTAGATATCAATATCATATATATACGGCGATGTTGCTAGTGTAGAGTTAGTGTGAATAGAAAAATAGCGTTATGGTTTGTTGGTAAGTTTCTTACAAGAAAGTGAACAAACTGAAGGCCTACATAAATTGATGAACTGAAAAAATTAGATATCAATATGATATTTACGAGTATGTTGAAGATTGACGATATTGTTTCAATAATCAATATCAAAATAAAAAGCGTAAAGCCTTAAAGTTAATTCTAATTTATTACAAATTAATAAGTTGACATAAAGAATTGCATACTTGATGAAATAAACATCGTTTGCGAAATATGTGGATTCTCTTTTAAATAAAGTGAAATTAAGTAAGTTATTTATCTCATTATTATAATAATTATTATTTTTATTTTAAAAATAGTTTACATCAATAAATGAAATAAAAACATATAATATCAATAAATAGGAAGCAGTATATACGTACATAATAAACCCAGTAAATAAAAAAATATGACATAGTTTTTGAAGTAAAAACCTTAATTCGGAAGAAAAAACCATTCTTCGAAAAATAAAATATTTGAGGATTTATTGTTCAAACCAACTATGTACTACATATTTTAAAGTGGCTTTATTTTGTTTTATTTTCTTTTATATTTTTAATTTTAAGTTGTTTTATCATATAATTCGAAAAATGTCTTCCACATCACAGGCGAACTCCTAGCGTGGAGGACAATGTACCATATTGTAAATAAACATGAAGTTGAGTGAATAAAAAATATTTTCTATTCAATCAAACTGTCAATGAGTACCTATACTAGCGACCATGCTATTTTGATCTAGTCACCAAACACGGATGAAACCTTTTTATTATTTAATACAAAATTTAAAGGGTTGCTCCGTGTCTGTCTCACTAGGAATTTTTTGTGTGGAATCCATTTCAAGCAACGTTTCGATTCTTAGTGGTGGTTTTTTACAAGGGTGATACTGAGAGAGTTTACCGCTATATTAGTATTGCAGCCCCGTCCGCCCCCACATAATTTTCCACCAAAGTTATCTAAAAAAAATATTTGATGAAAAGGTCGTTAAAATAAAACTATCATACCACGGCAGTAAATGTTTTCTTCTTTCCCCGTGAGATTAGAACTATAAGGCCCAAAAACTCACATTTTAGAGAAATTAAAATCTGAAATTAAATACATTAATTCAGCACTTACTTTTTAAAAATTGAAAAACAGCGCGCAAGTTAATTTACCTAGAGTACAGTGGGAAGCAAAAGTTAACAAAGTTTTTAAATAATAACATGATATTGTCGTCGGAAAGGCAAATAAACCAAAGCTCCTTAATTTTTTTCTGTTTTACAATAATTTTGATTAATCTTCAGAACCTGGTTGAATTTTTGAAAAAAAGTTAATTCAATGCTCTCACCGAGTTACCTAAAGCGACAAAAAGCTAAAAAAATCTGCAACCCTTATGAAAACCAGGGTGGCAGAATAATATTCGGACGATTTGTATGGCGCCATTTTTGTGAAAAATCACCTCAAGCATCTCTAGGAATGACCAAATCATTGAATCCCGTCATAATCTGAAATCTAGCATAGAATTTCATTGGAGTAAAATATTGGCCTCATCAAGCTTAATGCTGCCTGGGTGGACTCCCTCTCGATGGCCTTCTGTAGACATGAAACCTAATATCCTCCACTAACAGTTTTTACATTTATTTTATTTTTTTTCTTATTAATTTATATTTTATTTATTATCGTGTATATTTGTATTACAATTTTTTTATGTATTATTATCAAATATGTAATGTATTGTATTACACTACTCCTGCATACCTTCTGGAATAAAACTTTTATATTTATTATCAAATGCTTGTTTTGAGTCATTTCAATAATAGAAATGTATGAAGAGTACCATAAGACGATTTATAAATGATGAAGAAGAAGCAAATAGTGTTTTCCGAAACAGATGTATGTGGTGTTTCATCCACTAAGTATACCCTCACGGGAAAATATCGCGATGGATATATAGTTATGTAAGGTTAGGCTAAGTTAAATACATAATATGTTTGATTTATCACAGCAGACATCAAGTGAATATGAGCACCGAATCTATTGTTGCTTTTCGATTTTGTCCAAACTGCCTTCAATACAACCTTACGTATAAATTGTCACTGAAATCTTTATTTTCGGTTCCTGAATAGACGTTTATTAGACGTCTACGCTCTCGCAGCCATACATGTTCGCCTTTCAAATGAAAACCTTTTCTGCAGAATGGAATCGGAAAATCGTTTATCCAGAACTCCTTCGTTGCGTTATTTTTCTGGACCATAATCACACTTCTAAGAGGGTTGTTTTCTTTCCCGTGAAAGCCTTTTTTATTCGCCCCATTGCTTTGTTAGATAATTCTGATTTTTTGATTGGTTTAATAAAATACAGGTTCTTTGCTTTCAGAAAGAAGTACCTCAGAATACGTTTTATCTGTATTTTTCGATGGCCTAGTGATAATATTTTTTGCTATCTAACAATCTGGAGATTGTTGTAATGGTAGAATTATAAATATATATTTATTTTATAAGTTATACTCACCTATTTGAAATATTTATTTATTTATAAACTAACGGACCATTGTCAAATTACAAAAAATATATATAACACGAAATGGCAAAAAAAGAGCAACAGAGAAAGAACAGCACAAACATAATATTAAAAAAAGCAATGACAAAAATAGGACAAAATAAACATAAGAAAGAACATTTAAATAAAATCCATGGTCAAGTCAAAGTTTTGGTATAGTCTGAAGAATGACAAAAATCATTTAGACTGGTACCGAAAATGTCAAAACCATGGCTTGAGTTAACAAGCCTTGACATTCTGGATAGTGGAGAATGATACCCATAATTATAAGAGTGATGATTGAGGAACAGCAATTAATATATATATTTTTTAAATAAGCGTGTTAAAAATTCAATAACACTCACTCAAAGTATAGTTGACTCTTTCGCTGATTTCTTTAAAAGTGCATATGACTGATACACCAGTTTTCGCAAATACTAAATTGAATTTTGGTACTGATTCTAATCTAAATACATCTTTTGTCCACACAGAGAATAATATAATTAAAACTACTGTATCAAAGCAAAAGCGATTGACCTAATAAAATCTCTGCTTCATTTTTTATTGATTGTGCTATCTATATAAATAGTAGATCAATTATATTTACATATATTTAATTACAATTAACTTTGAAGCTTTTATGCTTATTATTTTCAAATGAATAATTGAAATAATATCAATAATCCGCAACGTTAATAAGAAACAGAAAAAATATAACGGTCGCCACCGAGACTCGAACTCGAAACCTTTTCTCTATCCGGGAGTAAAGACACCATCTAGGTATGTAATATGTGCTCGCGTAGAGCTTTGTAAAACATAAAAAGATGGCAGTCAAATCGGAAGAAAAATTCAAATAAATTAAGTTGATAATTTTCAAATGAACAATCGATTAAAATGCCGGTTTCTCATAAGTTCTCGGTGGCTGAATTGGCAGAAGCATGACTCCCGTATGGTGTAGAGGTTCCGAGTTCGATTCTCGGTCGCGACCGTTATATTTTTGTTTCTGTTTCATATTTACGTTAAGGGTTATTGATATTATTACAATTATTAATTTAATTATATTTACTTTTCAATCTGTCTTTACAAACGGGATGTTTTCCTTCCAAATTGGAATTAAGTTTCTTTACCCCTAGTTTTAACACGAAGATAAATAGACACAGAGATAAACACGAAGTGTTACTACAGGAAAATCTGCTTTCACTAAGATGTTGAGATATCAAAACGATATATATGAGTTATTGCCTAATAAACTTTAGGTTGATTTTATCTCTTCTGATTCCAGCAAAGCGTTCGGCAGAGTTAATCACAAGTTATTGCTAAATGAATGACAGAAATTTTCAATAGATGGATCACTACAATAGTGGTTTAACAGACATTTGATCAAAGGATTACTGACTGTTGAAATTCATGGTATATCATTATATAAATGCATTGCTACCAAGGGGTGTTCTACAGGGGATACACTTAGGGCTAAACCTATTTGTTAATAATATTCTTTATATTTTAATTGGTGTTTGAGTGCTTATGTTCGCAGACAATCTGAAATTATTCAAGGAGTCAAGAAGTCCAGACTTCCATAAAGGTGTTAATATCAATAAATTGATGAATCCAATATTTATTTGGGTAAAATACACGAGTGGGACTGAAAACAGTACAATTTCCAATAAAAATGCTTTATAAATCGTTTGTAATATTTATATGAAAGCGCATCAGCCCTTTATCCGTTGTTTCTATTAGCATGTACTTAATAAAATCAACAAAGAAAGTTTTAAAAAGTAATTTCAATATCAAACATGTTAGAAACACTTTGTTTATCTTCCTTTGTAAGGGAAGAAAAAAGTTGTTGTATTACAAAAAAATTTGTTCGATTCTGAGAAAAAAATATTCGTTTCTTAAGTCGAAATGTGAAGTAGAGAATTTTCTCTTTTATTATTTTTATTTAATTGAAATTCTGAAGAAATATTAACTAAACGCAGATAACTTTGCTTTCAGTATTTCACGTCAAAATTAATATCGGTTTCTCTCTTAATATCCTATAAAATAAAATATGAGAATTCCAGAGAAAAGTATTACATTACATATTTTCAGAGGCGTACGAATGAATAAGCCTTATAATGCGGACTACCAAAACCTTGGAGTAAGAATAAACATGGAAAGGTACCTTTGCGAAACAGTGAAGTCAGGACGGTTGACTTTATACTGACTCGATAGAAAGAGAAAAAGATATATAAAAGGATGTTGGATAGCTTATTACTTACCGCCCACAAAGAATTCGAACATTTTTAATAAACCTATTTAAACACATTAAACAAAACAATATCAATACACCATTAAAATGATTTATAAAGTCAAAATATCACACAAACAGGTTTCTGGTTTCAAAACTGCAGCCTAAAATCGAAATAAATTCAAATATTAATAATATTTAATACAAGTACGAGATTGTTTAAAAATTTCTGCTTTCTAATGAGGTCTTATGGCTTAATTGGCAGAGTGTTACTTCGGATAGAGTAGAGGTTCCGAGTTCGAGTCTCAGTCACGACCATTGTTCTTTTTTAGTTTCTAAGTTTTTTCTGTTTCATATTGGTGTTTTAGATCAGTATTATTATTTAAATAAATAGATATTCATGATACATTTCTATGTTTGCTATTGACTGTAGAACAGCACTGGTAAATCGAATTGAAATATAAACCCTTGGGAGCAGTCGGCTTACTGCGATACTCAGTGTTTATCCTGTGTTGGCCAAAATAAAATACAACTATGATGAATAATGATTGAATGTAAAAAGTCATCGACCGAAATACATGCCTTCTCGGACCTTCAACATTTAAGGTCGGCGGAAAGGTCAAAAGACATATAAAAGGGTAACAGATGAAATTTAAAGGCTTGAAAATGATTTTCTACGCCAGAAAAAAATGCCAAGTCTAACTGGGATTCTTTGATTGTTTTTTGCGTTCGCTGATGTAAGTTCAACTGACCGTAACCCAAAGCATTTGGGAAATCAAGGGAGAAAATCGGAAAAAATATTATGAATTTAAGAAGGTTTGAGGTGATTTTCTTTCGCTAAAACACTGTATAAAAAATGTTCATTATTTCTAATTTTGTAACTGTTATTTCATGGTGGAATTCCATTTTAATGATTAAATAAAACAATTTTAAAACTTCATTCCACTTTTTTTTTTTTTTGACTGGACCGGTTTCAGCCTATAACGGCCATCTTCAGACTAGTACAGGTTGTTCTTATTTTATGGCTTATATACTATTTTTGGGATGTCAGGGGTAGTAAACCATGATTTTACTTTAATTTTATTTATCAGTATTGCTGCATGATTTTATTAGTTACAAGTTACTTTTAGCTTACTATTTTATATATCTATCTGGTATGAATTTTTATTTAAGATGGGTTACAGTTGTATTTCTCTAAGTATGATTTTACGATGTATTTATATAATGCAAGGTTGGTGAATACTGATTATTAATGAGTTTATTTTAGGTTTTCCCATCTTAATTGTAATGTCTAGATTTTCCATAAAATTTCCTAATTATTGGGTTACTCCCAGTATTATGGTATAATTACATGATTAAATTTACTATGCACTTTTACAGTAGATTATTTTTATTATTATTTATTTGGTTTATAATTTCTCGGTATCTCGGTATAAATAAAAATTCATGCCAGATAGACATATAAAATAGTAAACTTAAAGTAACTTGTAACTAATAAAATCAAGCAGCAATACTGATAAATATAATTAAAGTAAAATCATGGTTTCCTACCCCTGACATCCCAAAAATAGTATATAAGCCATAGAATAAGAACAACCTGTACTAGTCTGAAGATGGCCGTTATAGGCTGAAACCGGTCCAGTCAAAAAATAAAAAAGTGTAATAAAGTTATAAATTTGTTTTATTTAATCATTAAAAATTATTCAATAATAATTATTGCTGTATCTGAATATTAAGATGCCAAATATAGGCAGACCAAATAAAAAATATTCAATTTTTACTAAAACAAAATTAATTAGAAATACAAATTCCAAGAAAATATTATTTTTGTGGGTGAAACCGAGAATCAAACTCGAAAACATCCGCTCGCTCCTGAGTAAATGCTCTACCGCTGTGCTACCGAACCCATTTTCCATGCCGTTGTTTAAAAATCACTAACGAAAAAATAAGAAATGCTAATGTACGTATAAAAACAGTTTTGATAGTATCCAACCTATAAAATTATTGGACCAACTGGGAGCATTTATTGGATGATTTTGATTTTAACCACTAAAACATTCATAAAGATTGTCAATATTAAGATTGTCATATATAAACAACATTTTCAATGAATAATTGAATCAACGTTATTTGTGTGAATCAGAAAAACATGCGGAAAATATAAAAATTATAATTCTAGATTGTATAAAAGTCAAAATTTTCCGTAAATAAAATGGGTAGTTTACCCTAGACACAATCTAGATTTGGCTTGGATCGAATCCTCGCTTACAAACATTAAGATGGATGCCTCACGGAAAATTAAATGAAACAATTCTAAGGGATTTTCTTAAAATGTTTTTATTGTGTTTAATTTCAATGATATTTTTTTGATAATGACAACCACCATTTGAATTTAAAAAAACCATTTTGTTAATTTAAATAATAATTACATTATCGTAGAAAGCAATCACTTTGTGGTTTTTACATATTTAAAGAAATGAAAAAATAACTTTGATAAGACTATGAATATTATTTTAATGTTTTTTACCGACCGGTTTCGCTTAGCCTAATCATCACTAGGGTACAAAATTAAACTGTAAGAAGTTTTTGGCCATGGTGGTGGGTAGATCCGAAAAAAATGTGAGAAGTACAAAATAAACAATAAATAAAGAAAGCTAAAAATAGTAACAATAATAATGTCGTAATTTATTCATTTACTGATAATTACATAATGTTTCAAATATACCACTACGAGTGGAGCACATAATTGTTTTTTTACTATTTTTGAATTAAGTTACATAATAACAAGTATACGTCCCAACTGCTCCCAACCGTCCGGAGCCAGTGCGACTTTGTAAACCTCATTTGGGGTATGTTGTGAGGCTGGAGGTAGTGGAGAAGGAAAGGAGACAGAGAAGATTTAGGTTGGTAAATACCTGACTATTCAGATTTGATCACCAAACACGGCTAGTCCCATTTAAAACAACGTTTCGATTCTGAATGCTGGTTTTTCCCCGAAAGTATCTACTAATCTTAAGGGGTACTTTACCACCTCTGAGTAAACTGTCGATTAATTCTACTCGTCGAGCAACATATATTATCGGTTTCACCACTGCTAAGTAACTCTACCCGTCAAGTAAATGTCTGATTAAACTACTCAGCGCTCAATCCTACGATCAACTGATAGAGAGCTACCCGAGAAAGACATGGCACGATCAAGTAAATCAAATACTTGAATCGGGTCATGTGAAGAGTCAGAATAACAGAAGAGTATGTATGAGACGATGTATGAATGTAAATGAAGCAAGGAGTGTGTGCCAAGACAGAGTTATATGGCGGCCTGTCCTCTCTGCCTACCCCTGCGGAGAAACGGCGTGATGGTTAGTAAGTTAGTTAGAGCTACTTAACGGTGAAGAAGCAATCGCCGGTTTACAGCCATATTTATCCTATGATTAGTGTTACTTGACGAGTTGTTACTCCACAGTTTACTTAGAGGTGGTGAAGTACGCCCTTAATATGAAATACAGTTTAAAAAGGCAAGAAATTGTGTAAGAATTTAAAATAAGATTTGCAGTATCTAATAATCTTAAGAATATTGTTATTCAATAATGATCGAGTTCAAATTAACAGAAGCTTTAAGCTTTTAAAATATAAAATAATTTTTAAATGGTTGAAATTAGTTTTATCCTCAGTTATAATGTGATTAAAATTTATAATTAATTGCTATATAATTTAAGGTTCAAGGCTCGTGGGGATGCTACAGAATGAAGACGATACAAAACGACGATACTGGAGCCCTCAAGTGATACCCTAAAAAAATACTTTTGGCAGAGCTACAGCCTCCCGTAATCCGCACTTGTAGGTCGCCTTCGCCGCCAAGTCTTCGCTGTTTTAGTACCTAAATAAATATTTTGCTATTCTGTGAGAAGTTCGGCCTTCCAGCAACAGCTTAGACCGAAGCAATTTTGACAGAAACGCTTGAATTAATATACCATGGAGATGGTGTTATATTGATTGTGTTTAAGTAAAAGGTGTTATTCCAATTAATTTATTTTTCAAGCAAACTTTGGTTTGAACCACTGTCACATTTTACACTGTCGCAAATCGATGATTAGCGCTATTATTTTTTTTACCACTACCACTTTAAATAATCGCCCCCGTTAACCACCAACTCCCAGCCCGCTTCAGCATTTGATCAAACCAAGATCAGATGTCAAGCATAACAGCATGACTGTTATTTATTAATTAATTTATTTATAAACTAACAGACTATTATGTAAATACATAACACGAAATGGGGAAAAAAGATCGGCAGAGAATCAACATCACATATGAGGGGCTTAGAAGCAAAGGCAGCAATCTCCAAAAACGGTTCTGTAGCATTGTCAACTTTTGAATGATTATTATAAAGAAATGGAGAATAAAGTGTACATAAATGTTAGTGCAAATTAAACTAGGAAAAATTTGAAACAATTATCTCTGAATTTATCAACATATTCACAAAAATAAAAGTGCATTAAACGTTACAAGGTCAAGTCAAAGTTTTGGTAGAGTCGTAAAGAATGACAAAAATCATTTAGGGGCTATTTCACCACCTCTCAATAAGAGCTATCCATATAATATCCGTTTCACCACCACTGCGTAACGCTATCCACCACGTAAAGTGTCTGTTAAACTATTCACTGCTCAAACCTACGATTTGCTGCTACCCAGTAGTTAGTACCTATCTACTGGTTTAAAATGGCGGCGAACTGTTTTGACACTTGACAGCTGGCGGGTCTCTAGTAGGCAAGTTTTCTGTTGAAGTTGACTTTTTACTATAATTATGGAAGTGGTTGAAGATCCAAATATCATAAACGAACAGGACATGGCGGAAAAACATAGACGACGTGTTTTCAGAGCCAGAGTCAATTTTTTATACGTTTTTTTAACGGCATTGTATTGACAGACGTGACAACAGACGGGATAACATAATTAGGAGCTAACTAACGAATGTGAAACGCTCGCCAGTTTAACGCCATGTTGTTCTGATGATTAGAGTTATTCAATGAATAGTTATTCAACAGTTTATTGAGAGGTGGTGAAATAGCCCCTTAGACTGTTAACCAAAAATTTCAAGACCATGGCTTGAGTTAACAAGTCACGACATTCTGGACAGTAGAGAATGCAACCCATAATTATGAGAGTGATGGTTGAGGAACAGCCATTCATTCTTTTCATGTTATCACTAAGCCCTAAATTTCCTCGCCAAAAATGTGGAATAATGCTTTTTCCTAAGCACAGTCGATATACAACATCTCGCTTGTAACCGCTGAACAAAGCATCCTAAGAAAATTTTACACCACAGGGATTTTAAATAAATTATTACTTTCATTAATTTACATTAAAAAAACCTTTCAACCGCAGATAGTTTTCTCTCAGGAAAAAAAATCAATTTTTGATCAATTTCACCAGAAGTAAGTTTAAAAATTGTTTATTTTGAGCACACAAATACGCCCGCAATACCCTTCTAATGATTTATCAGTTCAGTGCTTGTAACTTATAGCGAGTTTATTCTCCAGATGAGTTCCATCTCTACGCGAACATTATAATGATCCTAAACTTTTGACTTTGGGACTTGCAAAATAAACCCTAAATCGTGATTCTCACTAATCACTTCATTTGTTATGCCTCCCTAGAGCAGGGATAGAGAAACGCACCGGTATTGAGTACACTACGTATGCCCTACAATTGAAACAGGTCGTTGGTCGTGGATTCGAAATCAGGTAACGGTTAAAATTTTTTGAATTTTTATACATTTTTCTCGTGTATCAGCTTTTCTACGTTAAAAATTCTCTCAGAATTGCCTTGTTTAGGAACCATCATTCAAAACCAAATTTAGCGGAAATAGCGTTAGCTATATGTACTGATCAGAATTATAAAGGCAGGTACTTTTTCTTCCTCTTTCCCCCTTCCTTCAGCCATTCCACAAATGGAGAACAATTCACAAATCTCTCCATTTGGAGATGCCAATGGTACTCTGGCTCTGACCAGTTGAAAATCTCATGCGGTATCACATACAAATAAATTTAATTTAAAAAAAACCTTACATTTGATAGTTTTAACTTGCATAGATTATACCTATAATATTTATAAACAAGCAGGAGGTTATATTGAAAGAGCAGTACGAAATTTCCTAAAAGCTGCCAAAATTAATTGGCTTTGTTGCAACTCATCCAGTTCAACATTCCTTGCCGTAGACTTAGAAACAATGAATTGCTGTTCCTCAATCATCACTCTACTAATTATGGGTATCATTTTCCACTGTCTAAAATATAGAGTCTTGTTAACTCGTGTTTGAAATGTTTGGTAGCAGTCTAAATAATTTTTGACATTCTTTACGACTCTACCAAAACTTTGACCTAACCTTGGCTTTGATTTGAATGTTCTTTCTAATGTATATTTTGTCATCGTAGGTCTACTTCAGCTTTTAGAAAAATAACATAACAAAGTCATGTTGGTATGCTGGTCAACTGATCTAATTTTTTTCAAAAGCTGAAACGGGCAAAATGTGTTGAATTGTGATGAAAGTTCCAAACATCAACCAAAGACAAATTATATGAATAATCTTCTTTGTTACTAATTAATTATCTTGTATAATATAGATTATAATATGGAAACAATATTTTTTAATAAATGAAGGTAATACAATATTTTGTGATTGTATGAAATTCTTACAACGATAACTTTCAACAAACAATACCATGCAGAACTGTATAATTTGTAAGAACTCCCATCTGATAATATCCATATCTCTGGAGCGTGGAGTTAAAAAGGTGACTTTTGGGCCAAGAATCGAAATCCCTACGGTCTTGAAGTGAACCATTTGAATTATTGCTTGTCGGCTGAAAACATTAGCTTCTCGAATCAATCATTTAAAGGTTTGTTATTATGATTCTTTCAATGTGCGTAGAATGGTTTCATATTTAATTTACAAGATGGGAAACAACGAATGGAACCACTTTTCTGTTTGTAGAAAACGAAAAATTATTTGAAATAATATCAATTATCTTCGAAGTAAATATATGACAGAAAAAGTCAGAAACTAAGAAGAAATACGGTATAATACTCAAAGAAGTAGGCTCGGACTCTGAACCTCTGAGAGTTAATCTCTATAGAGCTTTGTATACCATTACAAAGATGGCAGCCTATATTAGAATAAATTGAAAAATAATATTAATAATGTATCTAATACGTATGAGATCGATTAAAATGCTGGTTTCTAATAGGATCTTGGTAGCTCAATTGGCAGAGACGTTACTTCCGGATAAAGTAGAGGTTCCGAGTTCGAGTCTTGGTCGCAACCGTTATTCTTTTTAATTTCTGCCTTTTTCTTTTTTATATTTACGTTGAAGATTATTAATATTATTTCAATAATTGATTTCAAAATTAAAAGAAGAAAGCTCTAAAGTTTATTCTGATGTAATAAAGAAAACTATATTTACAATAAAAATAGATATCCAGGAGAAGATAGTTAGAAGACGCAGTAAAGGAAGACGCTCCACTCGGTGAGTTCAAAATCTACGTGATCCTGACGATAGCCAACCTCCGATAAGAGAGGGCACTAGAAGAAGAAGATATTTTGAGACTTTTACTAAACCTGTTGCTGTTTTCAAAATAACAATTTTAACTACCTATAATTCGTTGCCATGAAATTTCGATGAAATCTATAAGTATCCAGATACTTCTTACGCTGGTCGCGATAAGGTTCAATTTGCATCGCTACACACAGACCACGTGTATCAAATTACGCAAAAACAACATACCCAAACTATTAAACGTTTTCTTTTCAGAAATCGTAGAACTAAATTTTCCACATCGGATTTAAAGAATGAACCAAATATTTTAATAAAAAAATAGTCATTCCATTAGTTTGTTACAAGGCGTGTTTAAAAAAAATCAAATGTTAACCATAGAACTTCAACTTAATGTATGTACCACAATCACCTGAAAAAACACGAAGTACCTCAGCGAGCAACTCGACAAAACATTTTACTCTGCAACAATAATTTGCACACCAACTAGCACATGCATGCACCCATTTCTCGCCTACATACACTTGGGAACGAATACACCTCAAATATTTTCATCTTTCACATCAAAAAGACATATTTAATTGTCACTAATGTATGGGAACTATTATTCATTTTTTGTTTGATATTCATTTTTCAAAACGTTTTACTATTTATTGTAATACTTCATGTTTATATTTTTTAAGCTGTATTATTTTCAAATTTTCACAATAAGCAAACACTTTGTGATTGACATGATAAATTAAATGAAAAGACACTTAGTTTGAATCCACGTTTATTTGGTATAAATATGTCGACTAGTTTCCATTCAACTGAATCTTCTTCGGGACTTAACAATATACTAAGGATATGAAAAATGGGGCAAAAAGAGATACAATATTATATCTCTCTTTTCCCCATTTTTTACCATTTTATATACATGCACATTCCTGTTATTTCATTAGTACCATATATTGTAAGTTCCGAAAAAGATTCAGTTGAATGGAAACTAGTCGACGTATTTACTTAGATGAATTAAATAATGTAGATACGTTACTGAGACAACGCACGAGCGATACCTGAGATTTATTACGTTTAGTATCACGCAAACATTCGTTCGACAGACAAGTTGTCACGGAAAACGGGAGCTCTCCAACCGAAATAATGTGAGATGGCGAATGCAGATATACATAGGTGTGTGGAAGACAACTGTTTCCGTACGTCGTACTCTACTTGGCTAGTCGCTCAGTAAGTTCGTCGGGGAAGAAAGATTACAACAGTAACGCGGGACGTTCATATGGCTATTTCATCCGTACACACACATTCTGTTTAGTATTGCTATCCTTTTCATAAGCGTTATGACCGTGCCACATTTATCGTTCGATTTGTATGAATATGACGTGTTTTGTATTTTATGTCTATGCGTATTTACACCAAATAAAAGTTGATTCAAACAAAGTGTCTTTTTAATCAATTCATTGCATTATTTTCTGTACTCATGCAATTATTTATGCTAATTTGTTATGTAAAAGCCCATTAGGGCGCTAATAGATAAAATATAACACCTGTCAACCAGCGATTCAGTCAATATTTGATTAAAATTCATAAAAACCTAAAAATGTATTTAAATCGACAACCAAGATAAATCAGACGATCGATGCGGCCATGGTACTGAAGGCATGTAGTGTGGGGGAGGTAACGTGGACGAATTATTAATTCGGTAGCAGTTCTTGCAAAACAAATAAGAAGTCACCTCCATCTTTCCCCCCGCCCCGTCTTGCTCCGCTCTTCCCTACCGCGAATCAATAAACCCTCTCTCATCTCTACAAATGCAGCATTCGCGCAAAAGTTTTCTTCCGAAGGTACTCGCATGTAAATAGTGGGAGACGGCGACTAGATAAGAGGTGAATTGCGGAGGTTAACCACTTGTCAACCAATACTACATTAACCCACACAATCTACCCAGAATGCGGTATCTAGCAATCCTAGTTTTACCGGGGACAATTGAAATACAATCCGAATTGATTCACCGCGCTAACGTAATTCGGTCCTTCGAGCCGGATCACACCGCCATTTTCAATACTTCGTAGTGATTGGAATTTAAATTCAATTGTAGTCAGTAATTCGAAAACGTTATTTATCTCCCTATTGCAATTATTCATTGACTTATTTGTGAACTGTTTTACCACCCGGTTTCGCCCGCTATTTGAATTTGTGCATAATACATTAATTTTACATTCTCTTATAAAACTGAACGGAAATCCTCAGCCATTTTCTCAAAATTTTTGACTTTATTTGAAAGGCTGTTGTCGTAATAAAAACAAATAGTTCTTCGTGTAAAATATCTTACAACATCTTTATCTACTATATTGGGCTTCTTGCTAAAAATCGTATGTTTCTTAATTCAAATAAATAACCTCAACTAAAAAGCTCGTTGTAAGGAAATCTCCGCATTTTCGTTAGTGTTTGAATTAATTATCTGAAAAACAAACTCAGAAAACAGTGAATTAAATAAGAGGAAACGTATCCTTTGTTATCAGTCACTTAAATTTAATGAGACTCGTTGTCAAAACACATAGATTATTTGTATATTTAATTTAAGTGTGTTTATATTGTGTATTTTTTTAAGACTTTAAGGCTAGCCTTTCTAACAAAAAACCTTATTAGTTTTTCGTTTAATATTTGCAGAAATATATACAGTTTGCATCTGAAAGGTAATTTACTTCTGAAAATAGCTTTGCAAATAATATCTCTATAACTGAAATCCCAGATGAACGGACTTAAAATCCATATTTTATTGGAGTTTTTAGTATGTATTTATTTATTTATAAATTAACGGACTAAAGTCCAATTACAAAAAAGACATATAAACACGAAATGGAAAAAAGAGCAATAGAGAAGGAATAGCACATACATAATAATAAATGAAGCGATGACAAAAATAGGACAAAATAAACATAAGAGAGAACATTCAAGCCATGGTCTATTCAAAGTTTTGGTAGAGTTGTAAAGAATGACAAAAATCATTCAGACTGCTACAAAAATTTCAAAACCACGGCTTGAATTAAGAAGCCTTGACATTCTGGACATTGGAGAATTAAACCCACAATTAGTGTTGTGATGATTGAGGAACAGTTAATAGATAAAAAGGTACTAAAACAAAAACTGAATTTAAGATGGAGATTCTGAAAAAGGTTGGGTTAAGTCAAGTGTATCTCTTTAGTTAAAACAATCGTGTGTAGGTAGTATCTTATTATTTTCTTGATTAAATAAAAACAATTTTTTAACTTTACTCCACTTTTTTATTTTTTGACTGGACCGGTTTCAGCCTATAACGGCCATCTTCAGACTAGTACAGGTTGTTCATTATTTTCTAATTGGGCAGTTTCTTTTTTCCCATTTAATTATGGATGTACACATTAGATTAATGCAATAGGGAACTTGGCTATCTGAAAGTTGATCATTCAGAATATTAGTCGTTTGATATTAAGGATTACCGGATTTCTACGACAAGAAACTTGGCATTCAGAATCATCCAAAACCCGTGAAAATTATATTCCAATCACATATATTAATAACTTGGAGGATCAAATGTCGAAAAAACACAATCTTTACCTATTCAAACAATAGCTGTTCGAGACTCGAGAGCCTACAAAGGAACCAAATATATTTAACTTTCCTGAGAATAAAGACTGCGCGTTAGTTGCACCCTTGGAGGAAATGGAGAAGTACCTTTGCGAAACAGTGTAGTCAGGACAATTGACTTTTTACTGACTCGATAGAAGAGTCAAAGATATATTAAAGGATGTTGGATAGCCTATTAGTTGCCGCCTACATGGAATTCGGACATTTTTAATGAAGATATTTGAACACACTAAACAAAACAATATCAATACACCATTAAAATAATTTATATATTCAAAATATCACATAAACACTAATGACAGAAGGTTATAATTATGGAAGCTATTTGTTGATTGTATGTATTTATATCATTAAAAAAATTAATATTCGGTCAAAAATATTTAAAACTGTTGAAATACCTCTGAAAAGTGATTTTTTTAAATCTTTGTTTGGTCTAATTTGAACATTCACGCATAGCGCATATCACCATCATGTTTGATTTATTTGTACAACCACTGTAATAATTTTAATCAACAAAAATATAGGAAATAACCTCAAAATCCATTGATGTAAGTTATGCGACTAGATATTATGTGACGACATTTCTTGTCTCTTTCTCTCTCATGGCATACGACGTAAAAACCCGGAGAAAGTGATTTATCGCAAATTTGTATGGGTTGGGTAAAAATATTAGCTATACCTCCTTATATGAAGGTTGCACCACTAATTTTGAAACTATAAAGACTTTTTGTCAAGCAGTAAGTTAATGCATTAGACGAATATCATATTTAAGGGCGGTATTTGGTAACGACGCTAATTTCAAAGAAAGCCTTAATTTTCTCACATTCATCACCCTAATAGAATAATTTTCCGGAAGTTCCGTGCTGATTATTATTTTAATTAATGCCATGAGTCGTAAGTGCCGAACGAAGCCTTTTCTGGGAAAATAATCGTTGTTATTTAAGTAGGTTTTCACAGCGTTGAAAATTCCACATTGGAATTAGAAGCGAGAGGAAAATTAAAATAGGGCAATTCATATGAAATTAATGCCATAAATTGTTGGTAATTTATTTTTCGGTTAGAATTCAGGGTTCCTTGTGTAATGGAATAGTTAAACAATTCTTTTATTTAAACCACAGAAAAGTCTCAACTGCTCCCAACCGTCTAGAGCCAGTGAGACTATGGCATCCCAAAATAGGGTATGTTGTGAGGCTGAAGGTAGTGGGGAGGGGTATGAGACTGGGAAGAGGAAAGTCGGGAAGTACCTGCTAGTCAGATCTTGTCACCAAAAACGGCTAAAGCCATTTCAAGCAACGCAATGTTTCGATTCTGAATGGTGGTCTTTCACCAGGGCGATACTTAGAGTATCTACCACTCTGAAACGTGCCGCAAATAAACTTGTTACTATCTTTATATGAATTATAATGTGTTATTACACATATTAATGAAATAAAAGTTATTGGCGCACGCCGGGTTTGAACCCGCAACCTTTAATTCGTAGTCGAGCGTCTTACCACTCGACCATGCATCTTTTGACTTCTTACAAAGTTTCGAATTAATATTGAAATTAGAACTTTAAAGCTTAAGATCTCAATTCTGAAAGGTGGTATTTGTGATTTTATATTGCCAGGGCAATACTGAGAGTATCAAGAACGTGCTGCAAATATGATATATGTAATTTAATGTGAAATTTCACATGTTTATTAAATAAAATTTATTTGGCAAGCCGATATATTTAAACCGCGACCTCCGGATGTATATATATATATATTTGTTATTATTTATTCCAACATAATCATAGATAATAAAAAACAGAGTTATAATGAGAATAATATTGTAAAGTTTTATACTAAAATATTTAGTTATATCTAAATTTTCATTAAAAAGATGTACCCTCATGAAAAAGCTGAGCGTGTGTGTATGAGGGATGTTATTTATTTAGTTACTAAGAAACCGTTGTAATAATTAATAAAAAAAAATTAAAAAATAGCTTTAAGTGTATTTATTTATTGTATTTTGAATTCTTTGAGATCATCATTAAGCAATCGACGAGGACATAGACGAGGATCCTTAACCCCTCGACCGTGGAAGTCGTCAAATGTTGCCATGTTGTGAAACAACAACATAAAATTGGCCTATGGAGTCCACCACTTTCAGAAAAAATATTCCTTTCCTGATGAAAGATTTTTTTATCCAGCCCAAGAGGTTCTACTGACAAAATACCGAATATCGTGAAGTAGGTAGTATATTAAATTAAACTAAACTAAATGTTTGCACAACTTATCACGGCATGGTTAGTTTCTTAGAACAGGCATCTGCCTAGTTAGAAACTAATGTTAACTGGACCATAATATATTCACACTTGTATTGCAACTTACCCTCGACACACGTTTAATATACTCGTATACCTTGCTTACATATAGCTTATTTTTGATGAATTGTATTATATATTAAATAGAATAATAATATTAATCCAATAAGTATAATTAATTGTGGAGAACACTGTTATATGTGATTTCTCATTCATAATAAAACGAACACACAACAATGCCTATTACAAAATAAATGACATCACTTAAGAACAATGCTTCATTTTTGTTTTGGTCTGAACTAACCCAGTGATAATATAATATTATGTTTAAACAAAAACACCCGGAGACAATCGTGCTTTGTACCAAGAAGAGATTGTCTCAGAGCACTTGTTGAAAAACAGTACGTATTTTAACTAACCCATAACGCTACATTTCCATTTCGTTATAAATCAATTCACTTCTTTTCACACCCATTTTCTAGGTATTCGCGAATGCGTCAATGCTCAGCGAGAAAATCTTTCTGTTGTATTGAGAAACTGTAGGCGAAGTTTAGTTTTTAGTACGCCCCACTCTTGAATTTGACAGCCACTTCTGGTCTGGAGCCTCTAAATACCTGAAAAGGACCCTTGACTCTGTGCAGAAACGGGCGGTCCATTTGATAGATTCTCCTATCTTAACAAACGGATTGCAAACTTTGGAGCACAGACGTCAGGTGAGAATGCTGTCCTTGTTCTACAGGTATTTCAATGGAAGATGCTCCGAGAAACTCGCGTCATTGATCCCTTCGGCACCGGTGCATAGTCGGGAAACTCGCCTAACGCGCGCCCAACATTTGTACACGGTTGACATTCAATACATGAGAACGAGTCGCTTTTACGACGCGTTCTTATATTCAACAGCTCGGCTATGGAACGATTTGCCGGCCTCTGTGTTTCCTCCCTCCTTCAACATGGGCCTCTTCAAGACCCAATTTCACTCCTTCATTTCTCTAAAAAAACCCTCCACACAGCATCCCCAAAGATGACATAGGCCCTGAGGGAAATTGTTTTCCTCAAGGCCTCCTGTGTGGAGTTATTGTAAAATAAATAAAAAAATCAAATACAATTACAGTACAATGTAAAACAACAAAAATACATTTTTTACAACTAAACATTTTTAATTTATAACATTTTAAAATTAATAAGTTTTTTGAACAATTTTCGGTAAATATATATATATATATATATACATGATTTATATAATAGAATTATACCTCTCGTCATGCTATGCTGTGCCAAAACATCTGTTCGACCATAGGGAATGCTAAACATGGCATGATTTCTGCTGCAACAGTATTTCTCAGGCACGAATAAGCAGTAGCATGCCAAGAGGTATGGACAGTCGATCAAGTGGTTTATAATCTTAAAGCCAATTGTCATGAGACCAGCATTGCGCCCTAGTCTCTAAGCTTTGATAATTTGTGTCCTCGTGTAGTTATTTTGCTTTCATTGCATGTTTTCTTATTTCCAATAATCATTCATTTTGTTTTTTTCGTGTTCAATTTAAGTTTATTTTATATTAAGACAATACCAAACCAGACAATAACAAAGACTCGAATAATAATAGAAGACCGACTATTGCAAAATTCTATTTAATCGTCACTATTGTTATTGGACATGGTTTTGCACTCGGTTGGCAGACTACGGTTACGGAGACAAATACAATAGACGTGAGAATCATAACAGTTGCGAAAGGATTTCTTACGTGGGAATTGAACCACGACAAGGTGTTCAGCAAGTACCTATATATAATTCGGTTAGTGTTATTATTAACTGGCCGACCCGATTAACAGTATGGCGTCACTAAAGTTAGGAAATGTAGAAACAGGTCTTAAAGGAGTAGGAAAATTAAGAGAAACTTAAGAAATGATGCAGAAATTTGTAAATATTCTTAGTGACACACTTGTGAAAAACTACATTCCTGAATAGAACGCTGCGTGAAATGGCTTTAGCTGATCTAAGAGGCCAGGTGTGGACAGCTAGGACGTTTTTCATTTTTATTATAGTGAATACCGCACAAGAGTCCCAACTGCTCCCAACCGTCTAGAACCAGTGAGACTATGGCATCCCCAAAGGGATGTGTTGTGAGGCTGAATGTAGTTAGGAGGGGAAGGAGATGGGAAAAAAGAAGGTTAAGAAGGTTAGGTTTTTTTACTTGGAAAGTACTAAGCTATTCAGATATGCTCACCAAACACGGCTAAAGCCGTTTAAAGCAACGTTTCGATTAATAATGGTGGTTCTTTACCAGGGTGGTACTGAAAGTATCTACCACCCGAAATATGCCGTAAATTTTGTACATTTATTTATTTAAATACTAAGGGACCATTGTCCAATTACAAAATATATTACATGAAATAGGAAAAAAAGAGCAACAGAGAAAGAACAGCACATACATAATATTGAATGAAGCAATAACAAAAATATGACAAAAACACTCATTTAAAAGAGCATTCAAGTCAAAACCTAGACAAGGTTTATTGGTAGAGTCATAAAAAATGACAAAAATCATTTGGACTGGTAACAAAAATTTCAAGAAGTTAAGTTAAAGTTAACAAGTCTCGACATTCTGGACAGTGGAGAGTGATACCCATAATTATTAGTAGACTGATGATTGAGGAACAGCAATCCATTGTTTCTAAGTCTACGGCCATTTATATTATTTAAAATTAATAAAATGTTCAACTTGTTTTGATTTCAATCCAATTCAATTTTAATTTAATTATAATATTAATGAGGCCAGAACCTCTGATTAAAATCAAAAGCGAGCATCTATCAAGGAGTTGATTGAAGAGGAAACGCGAATGACGGTATCCCCATCCATCATTATCGCTCACCCATTTAATAAAATGGCGTTCTGGTTTATTAAATTAATATTAATTTTCTTAATATCGTGTGTTTTCTTTTGAAGGCTGGGAAAACGTATATCTATTATTGGGTCAGTCTTATCTGGGAAACAATAATTTATTGTTTTCATACAAAAAGCAACTAACCGTATTATCCGAATGATTAAAATAAAACAATTTACTAGAAGGGTCTAAAAATCTAGATGAAACGTATGAATTCATATTAACAATCAATATGATTAATAATAACTAAGAACCATTAGCATTAGATTTAATAATAACTTAGAAGCATTAGAAATCAGAAAATCATCAAATATTAATTATTTTGAATAATTAAATTAATTTATCTTATAGTCCTATCCTAGATATATTTCCAGTAAGACGCTCTGTGATTCCCATAATCCCCTCAATTAGCCCTTCTCCTTCTCATTCCAACTCCTAAATATGTATAAATATCTCAGTATTTTGTATTTAAGGTTAATTTTAATATTGTCCTAATAATGGAAGGGTGCTTCTGAAACCAATCGACATAATATTGAATAATTAAAGTGGTTATTAACAAATTTTATCTGTTTTATTTATAAAAGGAAATTAGATTGAGGACAGTTAACATGTTGGTACTTAAAACATTAATAATAAAGTATTATAAGTAAACAATTCTAAAAATGCAAACAGGGTTATAACAAGTAACAAAAGAACAAAAAATATTTAATGAGTAAAGGGTTTTTAGTAGATAGTGAGGAAATTAAGTTGTAAGGATACAATTAAGGATAAAACTGAAACAAAGCAAATTAAGGACGTTTTTAAAGAAATTAAATTTTAATGCGTTACGTTTTGTATGCGGGATTTTTAAACAATTTGGTTTTTAGGACTCGTTTGAACTCTGCTAGGTTCTGTATGTTGGCAAGTTTTGGGGGAAGCTTTTTCCAGATGACTGGTTCAGATACACCAAAAGCGCGATCATAGTAGACAGGTTTATTTGATCGAGATGGTTCAATTAAATAAAAATCATTCACTGAGTTTTTTGCTATTTTAGCTTTAAATCTTTTTTTTTTATGAACAGGTCCCGAGTTCGTTGCTCTTAAGATAAGTTTCATTAGTAATATGATTTCATAACTAATTTGGCAAATACGAGGTCTGACCATTCCAAACTTCTCAGCAAAATTCGTCGTTTGAATTCGGTGAAATTGAACAAAAGTTAGAATGACGAAATTAGCTTTGAATATTTGCAAATCAAATTACTTTTGTTCAGAGATCTGAAAATTAATATCAGCCAATTTTGATGCCAATTTCATCTTCGAGATATTCATTACGATCATAATTACAATCAGCTACATCCACGGCTAGTTTAATCCGCATTCATGCATAATATTCCACACTTAGAGTAATAATCAATGTATGAAGAGATGGCTAAGTCTTTTTACCCGACCTATACAAATTTGAGATTAATCACTTTCTCCGGATTTTTACGTCGTACACCATGAGAAAGAAAGAGACAGCAAATTTTGCCAAATTATCACACAGCTTTAAAGTACTGTAAGGATGTTCTTCGTGTCTCGCGTCACCGTTGACTCCGCCCACACGTTTTCATATATGTATATTTTTACGTGAATACCGCACAAGAGTCTCAACTGCTCCCAACCGTCTAGAGCCAGTGAGACTATGACATCCCCAATAGGGGTATGTTGTGAGGCTGAAGGTAGTGGGGAGAGGAAGGATATGAGGAAGGGGAAGGTTGGGAACTACCTGGCTATTCAGATCTGGTCACCAAACATGGCCAAAGCCATTTTAAGCCCGTTTCAATTCGGAATAGTGGTCTTTCACCAGGGCCACTCTGGAACGTTCCGCAAATATACTATAAATTACTTTACATGAATTAAATGTGTTATGACACATATTCATTAAATAAAATTTATTTACGCATGACGGGCTTGAACCCGCGACCTCTGGATTCGCAGTCGAGCGTCTTACCACTCGACCATGCAGGCCGTCTTGATGCGACATAAATAGACATAAGTCAACGGTTTTTTTTAGGTTATATGGTATATTTTTGCTTACAACAATATTGTGAAAAGTGTTTATACGAATAAGCAAAAACATTATGTTGACATGTGCTATGAATGGACGTATAAATACCCTAGTCCTAGTCCTAGCCACGCCTAGGTCTAGCCGAGTCCGGCAAAACTCATCAAAATTGACTACAGCAGCGCTCTCTCTTGTATATTATTGCTCTAAGATTCCACACTAATAATAATAATAAAAAATATATACAAGGTACGAGTATTTGCTGACGAAGACTCGACGGTGAAATGAGTGGCATAACCCTGGCGAAAGACCACCATTTGGCATCGAAGACGTCGCTTGAAATGGTCGTGTTTAGTAACCAACCTTTATCTTTCCCATCTCTTCCCCCTTTCCTCTTCCCCCTTCCCCTTCCTAGCCTTGTAATACACCCGAAATCGGCGATGACTTTCAGTTTTATGATTTTAGTTTTATATTAGTTACTTGTACATTAAAGTTTACAAAGTGTCCAGTTATTTTTATACTTAATAATGTTTTATCTTATATTCTACTCTTGGAGAAACATTGTATGAAGAGAGAGCTAATTATTTCAACCCAACCGATACAAACTTGCGATAAATTACTTTCTCCGGGTTTTCGCGTCGTACACCATGAGAGAGAAAGAGACAACAAATATAAAACTCCGCTTCTACGTACTGTCACAATGATCTTGGACTCCTGGGTCACCGCGGGACTCCGTCCACATTTTTTATTATGCCACTAAACTTGACACAACTAAACGGTTTTTTAGGTTAGACGCTTTATTTTTGTTGATATCAATACTGTGAAAAAGTGGTTATACGAATAAACAAAAACATTATGTCGATATATGATAAAATTGGATGTATAAATACCCTAGCCTTGGTCTTAGCCACGCCCAGGTCCGCTGAGTCAGGTAAAAATCATCAAAAACTGACTACACTGCCTTGGATTGATACCACTCTATATACTCTAAGGTTCTACTCATTATTTTGATTTTTATGTATTTTAAATAGTTCTTACAGGCTTTTTTGAATTTATTGATAGGCATAATTTGGATGGTTTCCGGCAGAGCATTATAAGATTTCATCCCTTTATAAGGTAAATTATTTTGTGTGTTGGCTTTTTTCTTTTCTGGTAGTCTGATTTCTTTGCATGCCCTTGTATTATGTTTGTGAATATCAACATTGTAGATAATTTTGTCAAAAAAATAATTTGGTAACAAGTTGTTCTTCATTTTATATATAAACATCAATGTGTTTAATATTGGCATCTGTTTCACTGTTAGCCAATTTAGTTCCTCTGACATTTTAGTTACTTTTGAGTATCTATTTCGCCTAAATAAAATTCTCATTTCTCTATTGGTTGAGACAACTGTGTGCTAAAAATCGGAAAAAAATACTTTAAAAGCCACTAACCGTAGGTATTGAGTAACCAAATCTGAATAGCCAGTAATTTTCAACACTTTCTTCAGTCTCATAACATATACTAAATCGGTCATACATGGTTTTACCGCACATACGGCTCAAGGATCTCATTTCCACAGCATTCAGTCTACTTTCATCCTTCCGGGATATCGAATCCTGTGTAAAATAGCTTTCAGGTAACTGCTACCTTATTCATTGCCTGTCAGTGGAGTATTCCATTGCAGATATCTCGACACAGCCCCCACTTCCTTTCACTACCTCCGACTTCCTCCCACTACCTCCCACTTCCTCCCACTTCCTCCCACTACCTCCCACATCCTTCCACCTTCAGTGTCCCGTCTCAGTTGCCAGCAGACGCCAAACCACGTGCTTTTAGTTGAAAGGCGATTAGTTTCAGAATTCAATGGACCAGAGCTTTGTACGCCAAGTATTGTGTATTTCCGTGCTTAACCTTAATACTACCATAGGGACAAAATTCCCGTCGAAATATTACAAAATCTAAGATTTAATTAAATATCTTCGTTTTTTTTTTCATAATGCTTACAGAAGGCGAAACAGCTGTCACGCGTAAAAATAATTACATCGCAGAGCTTTTAACTAAAAATTGTTTTTGAAAAAATTAAAAATAATAATAATTATTGTTTAAATAAATTTTAAAAACCTAAAAAATAAAATAAAGTTCTACAAAATAAACTTTAAAACCATAAATAAATATCTTAGCCATAAATCGAAAAAAATACCAAATATTTAGCTCGGTTACATACCCTAACAAAAATATTAGAATTCATTAAAATTCACTTTGAAGCTTTTGTGGTTATTATTTTTTTACATTAATTTTAATATACTAGTTAAAAATCTTCTGTGAAACAAAAATGGATGTTTTATCGAAGACACCATCTATGTGATTAAAATTCCGGTTTTCTGTTAGGTCAAGATGGATGAATAGAGAGAGTATATTAAATAAAACAATAAACTTTGTAAGACACCACTTTATTAGAGTGAATCACCAATCAGGTTTCGTTAGGCTTTTACATCAACGTGATCAAGTTGATGTAAAAGCCCTGAAGAAGCTTGAGAAAAGCGAAACCTGGTTGGTGATTAACTCTAATAAAGGGGTGTTTTACAAAGTTTATTGTTTTATTTAATATACAATGTCACACCCCCAAGTTTTTGCTTCCTTCGAAAAAAAAAAAAAAAAAGAATAGAGAGAGGTTCCGAGTTAGGTTTAAAGATTAAATCTATCATCTAATACGAAGTTATTATTTTATTTTCATTAAATTTGTCAAACTACAAAGTGATTGTTTTCTACGAAAATACACAATACTTATTTGTTAGTGAACGTTTCAGTCAATAAACAAAGGTTTTGTTCCCAGGCATTACTGAATTCTAACCGTGGGAAACATGATGAAATGGATTATTCGTATTTGTTAACTGACCCATTAGTTAGAGATTCTAAACAAACACAAACAAGGTTTATTGGATGTTAAAACTATGTTTTTCCAATTTATTCTAAAACATTGTTTGTTCAAACATTCGTCGTTGTTTTCTGATAAAGCATAGTATTTTTGAACCCTTTTAAAAACAATAACATAATAATTAAATGATATCAATAATCAACAACACAAATATGAAACCCAGAGTGGTAGATACTCTAATTATCGCCTTGGTGAAAGACCACCATTCAGAATTGAAACGTTGCTTGAAATGGCTTTAGCCGTGTTTGGTGACCAGATCTGAATAGCCGGGTACTTCCCAACCTTCCCTTCCTCATGTCCTTTCCCTCCCCACTACCTTCAGCCTCACAACATATCCCTGTTGGGGATGCCATAGTCTCATTGGCTCTAGACGGTTGGGAGCTTTTGTGCGGTATTCACAAAATCCAGAAAATAAAAACACAATGGTCACAACCGAGACTCGAACTCGGATCCTCTACTCTGTCCGGGAGTAACGCTTCAACTAATTCAGCCGTTGATACTTGCATACTTTTCACTGAAGAAAATTGATACTATTTTTTAATTTTTCCTCCGATTTGGCAGCATCAGTATCTTTGTTTATTATTACATTGAGGTTCCGAGTTCGAGTCTCGGTTGTGACCATTGTCTTTTTATTTTCTGGTTTTTCTGTTTCATATTTGTGTTGGTGATTTTTGATATTATATGAATATTTTTTAAAATAACCATTAATGCTTTCAAGTTAATTCTAATTACAATAGCATAATAGCTTGTTTTCATCCATACGTTGATAATCTCACGTGATAAGTAGTGCATTGGAGTAGAACTGTATTATTTGGGCTCCGTGTGAAGCATTGAATAGTACATTAAAAAAAAATCTTTTTTTTTTTGCGCTTCCTTGAATAGTATCCTTGGTTATATCGTTGCCGGAAAGGCATAAGGACTGAAGCGCCATTTTGTGAAATTTATACCAGAGCACTTCAAAGTTTTCTTTATTTTACAGTAAAATTCATAATTCTTCATTACTTGGTTGGATTTTGAAAATTAGTGTACACAGGTAACTCCTTAGAGTATACTAGAGGTAGCCCAAGCCAAGGCTGTGAAGTCAGTTTTGAACTTGTTTTTGATGATTTTAACATGACTCGGCGCACCTGGGCGTGGCTAAGACTAAGGCTACGGTATTTATACATCCATTCATATCACATATCGACATAATGTTTTTGTGTATTCGTATAGCCACTTTTTCACGGTATTTTTATCAACAAAAATATAGTATCTAACCTAAAAAACCGTTTAGTTGTGTCAAGTTTAGTGGCATAATAAAAAATGTGGGCGGAGTCCCGCCGTTAACCAGCGAAGATTGCCAGCTTAAGATCATTGTGACAGTATATGGAAGCGGTCCAAGAAATTTGTTGTCTCTTTCTCTCTCATGGTGTACGATGTAAAAACTCGGAAAAAGTGATTTATTACAATTTCGGATGGGTTGGGTAAAACAAATTAGCTATCCCTCCATATATTGTTACTTCAAGGGTAACTCAATGCTCTCACTGAGCTCTCATCTGAAGCGACAAATAGCTAAAAAAAAGTCCTAAACTTGTGTCGCTAGAGTCAAGCCTTCTCTTAAATGGTGAATATATTTTAAATACCTGAAAAGCCACAAGTCTTCAGAATCGATGCAGAACAAATCTGGTCAAAACTGCATATTTAATTCAAGTAATCAAAGCGTCGCTTAAGGCTTTTTGCCTTTCCAGTTACGATATATTTATGTGATATATAGTATCATTATATTTATATTTCTTTCAGATCACCCTGGTGAAAGACCAATTTTCAGAATCGAAACGTTGCCTGAAACGGCTTTAGTGACTAGATCTGAATAGCCAGGTACTTCTTAACCTTACCTTCTCTATTCCCCCCCCCCCCCCTATTATAATCCCGGCTCCGGGCAGTTTGGACTCTTGTGCGATACTAAGTTATTTTTTTGTTTTAAACTAATTATCTTTATTTCGTGTAACGCAACACAAGCGTTACCACGTGCGAAACCAGGATAATTACGTCGTCACCATGTTGTGAGGCGGGTGAAGGAAAGGATATCACATAAATAATTGTTTTTTCATAGCAGACAGACTGGCAGTACGTAGGAGAATTGAAATTTATTTATTGCCATATGTACCACATTATTAATAATGATATAATGATGACGTGATGACCACATAGTTTATCTGGGTCTAGGTCGTACCCAGCTAATAGGATATCATCACATCATAGTTAATAATAGATAATAGTGTACTCACACAGATGCATTGCTTGCATACAGCAGGTTTTAAACATTAGACTTCATAAAATAAAATTCCAGCACAACAAAAAATATTAATTTGAACTAACTAACCATCACATTGCATCTCCGCAGGGGTAGGCAGAGAGGATAGACCGCCTTACAACTCTGTCGTGGCACACACTTGATTCATTCGCATTCATGCATCGTCTCGTACATACTCTCTTTTTCATGGCCCGATTCAATTATTTGATTCACTTGATCGTCCCATGTTTTCCTCGGGCGTCGACGACTTCTTCTTCCATTTACTTTTGCATCATATATTCTTTTCTTGGTTCATTCGCTCTACATGCCCAAACCAGATAAGCGTCTCTTTCTTGATCCCATTCATTACGCTTAGATTAAGGCTGATTCACACCAACGTCCGGATCCGCTCAGTGCCGATATTGTTCCGCAAGAGAGCTTATTGATATGGTATGAATATCAATCAAGGAGTATGTGCCAAGACAAAGTTGTATTGCAGTATATCCTTCTGCCCACACTTGTGATATTATTTAGTTAAATAATTATTTTGAAGTGTAAAAATACTTACAACGCATTTTTTTTTTAAACCAATTTTTTATCACTAAATAATATTTTTAATAATTAATAATCAATAAAAATATTATTTAGTGATAAAAAAAAATGGTTTTTGATAAAAAAAAATCTGCGATGTTAGTATTTTTACAATTCAAAATAATTATTTAACCAACTAAGTAGTTAAATATCACAAGGGTGGGCAGAAGGATATACTGCCACACAATTTTGTCTTGGCACATACTCCTTGATTGATATTCATACCATATCAATAAGCTCTCATGCGGAACAATATCGGCACTGAGCGGATCCGGACGTTGGTGTAAATCAGCCTTTAGCCTTGCATTCTTTGCGGATATCTACATTTTTAACACGGTCATACATGGTTTTATCGCAAATACGCCTTAGGAATCTCATTTTCACAACATTCAGTCTACTTTCATCCTTCCTCTGCCATTATCAATTTTAACACAGTACAAAGAACATACTGGAAAACCTTTCGTGTTTCATACTTAAGTGTTATGTTTTCGAACATACACACTTGTTTTTTTCTCAAAAAGACAAAATGCTATTTCTCCGTGACGTTTGGCAATGACATCACTGTCGAAGGTGAATACATATGCACCGATATTTACAAATTCATATTCTAGGTTTGTGTTGTTTGCGTCAACTCTGATTGTACAAACTATAGCCATTTATATTATGGTAATTAATTCCTTTTTATATATGATTCTTCAAGGTCGTTGCTAATAACGGATTGTTTCGTGAAATCGAAGGGCGCGGGGTGAGGGTGTGAAATAAAAAACCTTCCCATTTACATACTCGTCTCTACAGCAGACCCAGGCAGCAAAAAGAGGAACTCGAGGAATAGAAAATCGGAATAATAGCTTCAATATCTACAGTAGAGATGTCGCAAACTGCACATATGAATGCGTATATCTCCACACACGTATGTACCAGTGACTTGAAGTGTGCTTAAAAATAATAAAAAACCAAAACAAAAGGTATTTATTTTAGAGAGAGTACAAGACCAACGTAAGTGATGAATATTTGGAGCAAGTGGACGAGTTTGTGTATCTAGGGAGTATGTTTACGAGAGACGGAAAGGCTGATAAGGATATTGAAAGAAGGATGAATGCAAGAAACTCCATTAATGTAGGACTGAACGCTGTTGGCGTAAATAAAACATTGTCCAAAGAAGCGAAGCTAGCAGTCCACAATGGAGTGCTTATACTAACCCTGATGCTCGGCAAAAAAGCATGGGGCGAGCAGAGGAAGGATGAAAGTAGACTGAATGCTGTATAAATGAGATCCCTGAAGCGTATGTGCGGAAAAACCATGTATGAAGAAAAAGAGTATAAAAAAGTGCAAATATATTTTTAAAATACCATATAAGTGAGAAAAATAAAAACATGTGTTCTTTTTTTATAGTGAATACCGCACAAGAGTCCCATCTGCTCCTAACCGTCTAGAGACAGTGAGACTATGGCATCCCCAATTGGGGTGTGTTGTGAGGCTGAAGGTGGCGGGCAGGGGAAGGAGATGGGTAAGAGGAGGGTTAAGAAGTACCTGGCTATTCAGATCTGGTCACAAACGGATAAAGCCATTTCAATCAAGCAACGTTTCGATTCTGAATGGTGGCCTTAACCAGGGCGATACTTAGAGTATCTACCACTCATCCAATAAAAGAAAAGAATAAATTATTTTAAGATCAAAGTAGTAAACATGATAACTTTATACTTGGACAGTGGACACGCTGTTGTGTTACGTACCTGAAAAGTATACGGAACAAAACGGATTACATAATTTAAAACAATCCTGCATGAAATATTTTGTCGCTTACTGTACAACACAAAATAAAGAGGCAGGGTACAGGCCCTGATTTATTCCTCGTCTCTGAGGCGCGCGGGCACATTAATAATGTGCCCGGTGACCGGCCGGGCCACCCTGCCCGACATGCCCGTGCCCAACCAGGGCCGGCCTTCTCAATCTGTACGCTGAAGAGATAAACCGACAGAAGTGTGTTGTATGCTCGGAGTATGGTCAATTCTATCTTACTCTGGGTGAAATTGATGGCGAAAGGCTGAAAAAAGGGCGTTTTGTGATATTTTTCATAGAGATTTAAAATAGAATTTGAAAACAAAACTTTATAAAGAAATTAAAAAATAATATATTATAAGACCACGAATATTATTTAAATTTTTATGAGCGACCGGTTTCGCTTAGCCTAAGCATCATCAGGGTACAAAATTAAATTGAAAAAAAAATACAAAGTGTGCGGTTATGTATACATACAGAGGGAGAACTAAATTTAAAATAAAATAACAAAACAATGAGAAAACAATAGAATATCATTTCACTCAAATTTCTGTCAATTATTCATTTATTTGAATACCGCACAACAGTCTCAACTGTCCGAAGCCAGTGGGTCTATTGCATCCCCTATCGGGATTTGTTGCTAGGCTTAATGGAGTGAAGAAATGAAGGATACAGAGAAGAAAGGTTGGAAAGTACCTCTAACATGGCTAAAGCCATTACAAACATCGCTTTGATTCTGATGAATGCCTTTTCAACAGGGTTATACTGAAAGTATCTGCAAATGTGTCGCAAATATACAATATGTTATTTTTTATATGAATACCGCACAAGAGTCTCAACTGCTTCCAACCGTCTAGAGCCAGTGAGACTATGGCATCCCCAAATAGGGTATGTTGTGGGCTGAAGGTGGTGGGGAGGAAAATAAGATAGGGAAGAAGAAGGTGGGGAAGTACCTGACTATTCAGATCTGGTCACCAAAAACGGCTACACAGCTATGCTTTTTATTATGTTTGTATGAATTAAATGTGTTATGACACATATTAATTAAATAAAAGTTATTGGCATACGCCAGGTTTGAGCCCGCGACCTTTGGATTCGTAGTCGAGCATCTTACCGCTCGACCAAGGAGGCTGTCAATGAATATGAATTAAATGTGAAATAGCAAAACCAAAAAAAATAAATTGACTATCGGACCTTTGTTGTTCATTATTTATATTAACGATATGGTAAAAATTTTTCAAAGTGCGAAGTACTTATTGATTATCGGACCTTTGTTGTTCATTATTTATATTAACGATATGGTAAAAATTTTTCAAAGTGCGAAGTACGACTATTTGCTGATGATACACTCATATACATAATTTGAGATAATTACGATGAGTTAATAAATATTTTGAATAATGAACTAGAAAATGTATCAAGATGGCTTAAAATGAATAAACTTAAACTAAATACAATAAAGACAAAATATATGATAATTGGATTTAAGAAAACATGCAGTAAAAGCAACATTAAAATTGATGGTGACATTATTGAAAATGTAAGTGATATGAAATACTTAGGAGTTATATTGGACGCAAAACTAACCTTTAGCAAACATGCTGAGTACACACAGAAGAAAATTGGGAAGAAGATTTCTTTTTTGGGAAGAATTCGGCAAAAAATTTCCAGAAAAACAGCAATTACCATTTACAACTCCATTATTGCTCCACATTTTTATTACTCAACGATTCTTTTCTTGTGTAACGACAAAGAACAAAACAGGTTTCAAATTCTCCAAAATAGAGCAATGAGAATTATACTTGGGCGAAATAGATACTCAAAAGTAGCTAAAATGTCAGAGAAACTTAATTGGCTGACAGTTAAACAGATGCTGACATTGAACACATTGATGTTTATACATAAAATGAAGAACAACTTGTTACCAGCGTATTTTTCTGACAAAATTATCAACAATGTTGATATTCACAAATATAATACAAGGGCATGCAAAGAAATTAGACTACCAGAAAAGAATAAAGCCAACACCCAAAACAGCTTACTATATAAAGGAATGAAATCGTATAATGCGCTGCCGGAAACCATCAAAATTATGCCTATCAATAAATTTAAAAAAGCCTGTAAAAATTATTTAAAATGCATGTAAACCAAAAATAATAAGTAGTGTTTAAGTTAAAATATTATTAGTCAAAAAAAATGAAATAATTAGATACTTGTAAACTTAAATGTACAAAGTAACTAATATAAAATAAAATAAATAAATTGTTATTATTATTATCATAATTCTAGGGGTGTTCTGTTCAGTGCCTGCACAATGTGTAGGAACACCCTGAGATAGGTGGGGAGGCACACGAAAGTAGTTATTTATTACTGTGTGGTCTTGTGGTAAGTGATCAATTTAATTATTTGTTTTTAAATTAGTAACTTGTGAACGTTATTACCATTTTGAAATATCTTTAGTAATATTATCCCTTCGACGGCGGCAATCAGTACAAACCTCGGAGTAGGAATATACATGGAGAGGTACCTTTGCGAAACAGTGTAGTCGGTATTGTTAAATTTATACTGACTCGATAGAAAGAGACAAAGATATGTTTAAGGATGTGGATAGCCTATTAGTTACCGTCCACATGGAATTCGGACATTTTTAATAAACATATTTGAATTCAAATGATTTACAAAGTCAAAACATCACACAAACACTAATAACAGAAGGTTTACCTCAATAACGATGGAAGCTTTTTGTTGATTTTATGTCTTTATATCATTAAAAATGTGAAAATTCTAAAGTTTTGGTCAAAAATATTTAAAAATGTTGAAATACATCTGAAAAATAATGTTTTATAATCTGTATTTAGTCTTATTTGAACATTCACGCATAGCACATATCACCATCGAGTTTGATTTATTTTTATAGCCACTGGAAGTTTTTTTGATCAACACAAATATAGGAAATAACCTCCAAATCCGTTGACGTAAGTTATGCGACTCGATGATTTGAATTTAGCGCGGATGGAGAACACTCTTACAAACTTAAAAGTGCTGCAATATTATATGAAGACTTTTCTTGTCTCTTTCTTTCTCTTGGTATACGACGTTAAAACCCGTAGAAAGTGATTTATCGCAAATTCGTATTGGTTGGGTAAAAATATTTAGCTAGGTACAAACCTATGTCGAAAGCCTGTCCAACGTTTCTATCCTGTTGACATTTGCCGCATGACCAAGGGTCATTCTTGTGCTCATAATGTGTTCAGAAAATTATCAAATTAAAATTAACCTTTTCCAATTCCCACCTACCTAATGAAGTACCTACTCATAATGTATTTGAGCAGACATTATTCTATATTTAAAATAGGTGGATTATAGGAAAAAAAAATCTTGGCAAATCTACTTACATCCCCTGATTTTTACGAGAAACAACTAATGTCATATATAAAAAAGAAATAATTGTCGCATTTTAATTGCTATGGTTTGTGCAATTAGGGTTGACACAAACAACACAAACCTAAGATTTGTATTTGTAAATATTGACAGTTGGCTCTTGTGCTGCATTAAATTTTATTGTTTTTAAAGATGGGTATAAAGTAATCTGAAGAAAAAGTGATAAATAATAAATATTAATTATTGATGCGACAAATTAGTTCTGAATTATTTTCATAGAGGATTAGATTTTTGGACAGCCATCATAAACAAAGCAGTCTCCAGGCCTACGCCCTTGACTTTGCTCTTAACGCTCAGAGCAATAATATACAAGAGGGAGCGCTGCTGTAGTCAGTTTTGATGAGTTTTGCCGGACTCGGCTAGACTTGAGCGTGGCTAGAACTAGGGCAAGTGTATTATTACATCCATTAAAGCACATGTCGGCATAATGTTATTTTTTATTTGTATAACCACTTTTTCACCGTATTGTTATAAGCAAAAATACAGCATACACCCTAAAAAATCTTTGAGTTATGTCCATTATGTCGCTTATCAAAACGTGTGGACGGAGTCAACAGAGACGCGGGACGAGAATAACATTCTTACAATACTTTAAAGGGGAGTGATAATTTGGGAATTTTTGTTGTCTCTTTCTTTCTCATGGTGTACGACGTAAAAACCAGGAGAAAGTGATTTAACCCAAGTTTGTATAGGTTGGGTAAAAATAATTAGCTCCCTCTCCATATATTGTTACTTCAAGCTTCAACGCGAAAACATATTGACATTCATAAATGTCCGTGCAGCCGTCTTAAAAAAACCTACAAAATATTGTACGGTTCTGTAAATTGCAATTACCTATACAGTGAGCATATAATATGGACAATAAATCTGGTAGCTATGCACAAAGACATTCTTGCATACGCGTAGTAAAATGTTCCCTCTGGTTTTTTCACTGATCGCCATCCTTTGGAAGCATGCAGCAAGCCTCATTAGCAAATCTTATTCTAATTAATTAAAATCTATAAATAAATCCTCGGTCTGCCAACATTGCGACAGGGTGTCTGGAATGCGACTCGTAAAAAAAACTGTTATTTCATTTCGATTACAACCATTGAATTTATAATACTTCAAAAGCTTCTCTGTTAAATCGCTTTTACGACTCGTTCTTACGTTCAAAAGCTCGGCTGCGGAACGATTTTCCGGCCTCTGTGTTTCGTCCCTCCTTTAGGGCCTCTTCAAGACCCAGGTTCACCCTTTCCTTATCCAAAAAGATCCTCCACACAGTATCCTCAAAGATGACATGGACCCTAAGGGAAATGATTTCCCTCAAGGCCTCTTGTGCGGAGTTAATGTTTAAAAAAAGACAGTTTTAAAAATTTGGCAGTTTTTTTTAAATTCCTTTTTTTTATATGAAAACCGCACAACAGTCTAAACTGCTCCCAACCGTTTGGATCCAGTGAGACTATGGCATCTCCAATAGGGGTATGTTGTGAGGCTGAAAGTAGTGGGAAGGGGAAGGAGATTGGGAAGAGGAAGGTTAGAAAGTACCTGGCTGTTCAGATCTGGTCACCAAACACGGCTAAAGCAATTGCAAGCAACGTTTCGATTCTGAATGGTGGTCTTTCACCAGGGCGATACTTAGAGCATCTACCACTCTGCAGCGTGCCGCAAATATACTTTTTTTATTATTTTCAAATGAATTAAAATGTGTTATGACGCATATTAATTAAATAAAAGTTGTTGGCGCACGCCGGGTTTGAACCCGCGATCTTTGAATTCGTAGTCGAGCGTCTTACCGCTTAACCATGGAGACCGTCATTTGGGTATTACGAACAAAATTTACAGAAACCTTAAAAAGAAGCCTCATTTTTCAACGTAAATATTCCATAAAAATATTATTTTTCAACCATGAATTATTTATCGTCGCTTCAATTCCTCTGCTAGCTAAGTATTCCATCGTTGCACAAGCAATAGTGCTTATAATAATGGCAGTAGGAGTTTTTCAAATATTGTCAGGCTATTCGTCGTAACTCGAGAATGTTAGTCTTTCTTAAAAACAAAAAATAAACCTGATAATCAAATGATTTACACGGCGAATCAATTAGTCATGTACGAAGCACCCTGTAAAAAGGTAGTTTTTCAAATGAAATTCGCCTACCAAACCAGGCATAGGCACTGGCAGGCAGACTGTTGGCCAACATTGGGACGTACAACGTGACGTCACGATCGAACTAAAGCTTTCCGCTTCTAACTAACTAACGCAAAAGTGAAGCGAGCAAATGTTAGCAGTTAGTTGCTGGGAAGGCTTCCAGAAACTGCGTTTAACCTTGCGATAGTTTTACTGACTGTTCTTTGCGTCCGCTGTACACTTTTAAGGCTTCTTTCGAAGGTAATATAATATTAGAAAAGTGTAGGAAAGACTGATTAAATTTGCGTTTTCAAAAGTATCAATTGTATAATTGACTCACCTTCGTTGTTGCAACTCATCCAGTTTAACATTCCTTGCCGTAGACTCGGAAACAATAAATTGTTGTTCCTCAATCATCACTCTACTAACTATGGGTATCGTTCCCCACTGTCCAGAATGTCGAGACTTGTTAACTCAAGCCATGGTCTTGAAATTTTTGTCATTCTTTACGATTCTACCAAAAAAATTTCTTGTCCTTGGCTTTGATTTGAATATTCTTTATTATGTAAATTATGTTATTTTCTTTATAATGTATAATGGTCTCAGTTTTTTGGTCCAGTCAGAATGATTTTTGTCATTATTTACGATTCTATCAAAACTTTGACTTGACTTTGATTATTCTTTCTTATGTATATATTTGTCCTATATTTGTAATTGCTTCATTATAATAAAAATTAAATTATACAAGTTAAACATGTTGTATATCATATGTGTTGTATGTCATATACAATTATTGCTGTGTTTCTTTGTTGTTACATTTGCGAACTCTTCACAAATACTTCACTGAAATATACGAGTCTTCCAAACAATAGTGAATATATATTTTTCTCTTCTTTGCTTTTATATGTATTATTGTAATTTTTTATATTGCATTTTGTATTTACCACTGGTTATATATTTATTTTGATTTTTTCAAGAAACATGTATTTTTTGTTTTATTTTTTTTAATGTACCATGTACTATCATATAATGTATCGTGTACTATCATAATATATAATGATTTACCTGTCAACATCAATATATTGTACTAATTTGTTGTAAAAGCCCACTAGGGCGTTAATGAATAAATAATATTTTGTATATGCTGTTTTTTCTCTATTGCTCTTTTTTCTATTTCGTGTTATGTATTTCTTTTTGTAATTGGACAGTAGTCCGTCAGTTTATAAATATTTTTTTGAAGTAAAGTGAAGTTTTTTGAAAGAATGACTCCATGCGGCAATAATCAAGCATTTAACACTCCAGAAGGCTTTCATTTGAGAGAAGAATAATTTACCTATTACCTGGTGCCGGTGCAATTGGATGCAGCCACGGTCTTATATCATCTGCAGCGACCGCGATGTGCCGGTCACGACTCGCCCGCGCTCTCGGGTCGTTGGCGCGGCTGCACCGGAGCCCTGTACATACGAGTACACTGTACAATACGCTATACCCACGTTGCACTCAATGCGCCTTGCAACTAATAATGCACATATCTCACATGCAGCGGAAGATTGCGCCTAGAACTCACAATATCCGGAGGAGACAATGGATGCATTGCCACAACTGGACATCTATTCTGCAAACTCGAGCGGTTTAATTCTTACACTCTGTTCGGATTCTACAACATCACACGAACAAAAAACATAGATGACTGAATTCAAAACTCAACCCGAGTTTATTGAATACCTAGAAGGTTTCTTGGATAAATATATTTTTACATGCGGAAGACTTCTTACAAAGTCTCTAATTAATATTGAAGTTGGAAACAACTTGAAAGCATTAATGCTTATATTTTTAAATAATCTAAAACACAAATGTGAAACAAAAAAAGACAAAAATTAAAAAGACAATGGTCATAACTGAGACTTGATCTCAGATCTTCTACTCTATCCGGGAGTAATGCCTTCACCAATCGGGCCATTTGGGCCATATGAGAAAGTGGCATTTTAATCGATCTCATATCTTTGATATAAGTCCAATACCGCGTGTGAGCCAATCATTTCAAAATATGTTTTTTGGCGCTTTCAGTTGAACGGCACAAGCCGCATATATTGGCAAATTCAAATTCTGAAATTGACCTATCGAATGTGTGCACTCGGTTAAAGTAAATACAAAGAAGAAAGCAAAACGTTTTTTATCCTTCCTTAACATTTTGACAAATAGTTTTTCAGCGGTATTGACCTTACATCGACGATATTTTCATTGAAAATTATGAGAATTATTTTTAATTTCTATTGATTTTTGGCAGCCGTAAGTTACTGGGACCTTATTTATAATCAGGTCCCAATGGCCGAATCGGTCAAGGCGTTACTCCCGGATAGAGTAGGGGATCTAAGTTCGAGTTACGGTTGTGACCATTGTCTTTTTATTTTCGGGATTTGTCTTTTTCATATTTGTGTTTCAGATTACTTAACAAAAAATGTGATTACACCTTAAACATAATATACGTTATACGCAATATTAGCAGTTGTATTTAAGTACTTTGTTACATTTCCTTCATTTACTGTACATATATTATATTTTATTAATTAACATAATTATATCAGTGACGGGCTCCATGGTCGAATGGTAAGACGCTTGACTACGAATCCAAAAGTCGCGGGTTCAAACTCCGGCGTGCGCCAATAACTTTTATTTAATTAATACGTGTTATAACACATTTAATTAATGTAAAAATAATAAAAAAAGTATATTTACGGTACGTTCCAGAGTGGTAGATACTCTAAGTATCGCCCTGGTGAAAAACCACCATTCAGAATCGAAATGTTGCTTGAAATGGCTTAAGCAGTGTTTGGTGACCAGATCTGAATAGCCAGGTACTTTCCAATCTCCTGCCCCTCCCCGCCACCTTCAACCTCACAACATACCCTATTTGGGGATGCCATAGTCTCACTGGCTCTAGACGGATGGGAGCAGTGGAGAATCTTATGCAGTATTCACGTAAAAAAAATGTGCTGTAAAAGAAGTTAAAATTCAAAGAGACCCCTCTTAACGTAATTTCATATGATTTTTTGTGAATAATTAACAAATTTAATGGTGTTTGGTTCAGGCTTAGAGCAATAATATACAAGAGGTATAGCTGTAGATCGATCTGTAGTCAGTTTTTACTAGCTTTTACCTTGAAGTAACTGACTCGGTTGGAAAAGGGCATGGCTAAGACTGGGTCTACGGTATTTGTATATCCATTCACAGCACATGTCGACATTTGTTCTTTGTTTATTCGTATAGCCACTTTTTCACAGTATTTGTATCAATAAAAATATAGCATATAAGCAAATAAACCGTTTAGTTGTGTCAAGTTTAGTGCCATAATAAAAAATGTGGGCGGAGTCCCGCGGTGGCCCAGCAGCTTAAGATCATTGCGTCACTACGTAAAAGCGGGGAATTAAATTTGCTGTCTCTTTCTCTCTTATGGTGGACGATGTAAAAACCCGGAGAAAGTGTTTTTTCGCAAGATTGTGTAGGTTGGGTAAAAATAATTAGCTATCCCTCCATATATTGTTACTTCAAGGTTGTTACTCGATTAGTTTGCGCAGAGAACAGCAAAAACCAAGATAAACCAAATCGGATATCTTTTAGAACTCTCGAGTCTTTGAGGTAACGATGATTTGCAAGTTACGTTTAAATTAAAACTGTAAGTGCGATAATATTACCACGAGTGATCATTAAAATGAATTACATATTTCATTGTGTTGCCATATTGCAAGTGTTGACGTGCGAATTATAAATGATCCGTACATTAAAATAACTTACCGTGAAATGAAAATTAATATTTTATTACCTTACAGACCACCGGTCTTACTTGTATGCGCTGCGAATGGATGAGTATTGAATACTTTTTTTACATAATGTAATTTATTTATTAAAAACCAACGGACTTTTGTTCAATCACAAAAAAAAACATAACACTAACTAACTAACTTACTAACTAACCATCACGCAGTTTAGACAGAGAGGACGGACCGCCATACAACTCTGTCTTGGCACACACTTCTTGCATAATTTACATTCATACATCGTCTCATACATACTCTTCTGTTATTCTGACTCTTCACATGACCCGATTCAAGTATTTGATTTACTTGATCGTGCCATGTCTTTCTCGGGCGTCCTCGACTTCTTCTTCCATTCACTTTCACATCATATATTCTTTTCACACTCCTTTCTTCGTTCATTCGCTCTACATGCCCAAACCATCTAAGCGTCCCTTTCTTGATCCTATCCATTACGCTCATATCAGCCTTGCATTCTTTCCGGATATCCACATTTTTAATACGGTCACACATGGTTTTACCGCACATCTGTCTCAAAGATCTCATTTCCACAGCATTCAGTCTACTTTCATTCTTCCTCTGCCAGTTCCATGCCTCACTGCCATACATCAGGGTTGGTATAAGCACTCCATTGTGGACTGCTAACTTTGCTTCTTTGGACAATTTCTTATTTGCCCCAACAGCGTTCAGTCCTCCATTTATGGAGTTTCCTGCATTCACCCTTCTTTCAATATCCTTATCAGCCTTTCCGTCTCTTGTAAACATACTTCCTAAATATACAAACTCATCCACTTGCTCCAAGTATTCATCATTCACAACTATATTGCACGCTGTTCTCGTACTCTCTCTTTCAAACACCATCACTTTGGACTTACTTACATTCATCATCAACTCATTTTGCATACATACTTGGTTCATTCTGACATAACACGAAATGGGGAAAAAATGCTAACAGAGAAAGAACAGCATTTACATAATATTATGTGAAGCAATGACAAAAATAGGAGAAAATATATGTTGGATCCTAAAATCAACCATTTGCTAGGTCATAACTTGATCCCTTTTTGTCCTTGAACTTAACCTTCCTTACCCCACTCCTTTTCAATTTGTTCTACTGCCATACACTGTTTGTATGGCCGAATAGAAGTGTATTGAGCACCCTGTAGCCGGTGACCCCTACCCCCGGCAACGAAACACAAGCAAGGACGTCAAGAGCGGCATTATTCGAATCCCGCCGTCAGTCAGTCTATCGCCCTCAACTCGCCCACAATCGCTGGGACCACCCAGGGACGGCGCCTCGTTTCGCATCCGTCCTTGGAAGATTCGTCACCTCATCATTCACCGGTCGGGCAGAATGGTCGGCCCTTATCGCAGACACGGAAACAAGTGAGCAAATTGGCAATTCCCATTACTTTTCCAGAATACATCAAATCATCAACCAAGTATCTCATCGTTTTATAGTCCATTTAATTCACTCAAGTCTTTCCAAAACCGATTCGCGGTTTCTGGATCGAACAATATACATTAAAAAAGGAACATTCAAATCAAAGCCAAGGCAAAGTCAATGTTTTGGTAGAGTCGTAAAGAATGACAAAAATCATTTAGACTGCTACCAAAAACTTCAAGACCGTGGCTTGAGTTAACAAGTCTCGACATTCTGGACAGTGAAGAATGATATCCATAATTATTAAAGTGATGATTGAGGAACAGCAATTCATTGTTTCTGATTCTACGGAAAAGAATGGTGAACTGGATGAGTTGCAACCAACAAGGTGAGTCAATTATACAATTAATAATTTTGAAAATGCAAATTAAATCAAAGTCTTTTCTACGCTTTTATAATGAAGACATTTTTTATGTTTGTTCAATTTCATCGTATGAATAATCGCCTTTTTCTCGCATATGTTTTACACAACTCGGTTGTGGAAAGATTTACAGAGTTGGGTGTTTTCTTTCTCCTTCAACGTGGAATTCGGTAAGACTTTGGTTCACACCTACCCTTAAAGTATCTCCCACTTATTATCCCCAAGGAAGACCTAGTTCAACTATTGAGCCCACACAACCACTCCTACGTGGAGTTAATATATCGTCGCTGGTAAGCCAAAAGGGCTGAAGCGACACTTTGGTAAAAAATGAGTAAAATATGCAGTTACGATCAGGTTTTTACTGCATCGAATGCTCTGACTCTCGATTAATTTTGAAGACTTTCGTGGCCCTTCAGCCATCCAGAATATATTCACCATTTGAGAGAAGGCTTCACTCAAGCTACACAAGATTCGGATTTTTTTAGCTTTTTGTCGCTTAATAATAATAATTGGCTGATTTATATAGCGCCGTTTTCGTAATATAAATATCACCTCAAAAGCGTTTTACAGCATAATTAACATAACATTACAAATAAGACTTAACATAACTTATGCTTAATACTTATAACTAGTGACTTACAACTAACATATCAAAATTAGCACATATTTATAATGATTGCTGCTGTCGGACCTAGGGTAGAAAAAAAAGAGGAGTAAGTAATATTTAACTATGTATAAATAAACTATGTCGTATAGCACTCGGACTGAGTGATCGAAACTCTAGTGAAGTTAATTGACGTTTTGTGGGTATGATAATTTAAAAAGGTGTGTCTTTAGTTTTGCTCTGAACTCAGTTGAGCTGCCGATCTTTCGCAAATGTGAAGGGAGGTTATTCCAAGCTGTAGGTCCTGCTACGGCAAAAACTCGGTCTCCGAAATTGATGTTGGGATTCATGTAACTCAGCATTGAGTTACCTGAGTTAACTTTTTTTCCAAATTCAACCAGGTACTGAAGACTTAGGAATTTTATTTCAATTCCGCGTAAGTCATGAAAAAGTTTGAAGCGACCTCCCCAACATCGTGACTCCGAGACACATAATATATTACATCTTATACTCTGTGTCACTTGGCGCATTGTCCGAGCGGTAACGCGTTTCTGACCCGCGGTTACGGGCTCCTGTCCGGAACCCCTCCGCGCAAATTCAAAGCGAATTATTCATCCTCTGTCGACGGATTTCTATGCCGAAGTGACTCGACACGTTGCCAAAATTACCCGCTTTGAATTTAATGTTTTCATTTAACCCAAATTCTGTCGCCTAAATGGTTTAAAAATGACATAAAAAGATTGATTGATGATTTTGTTCAACAATTACCATGGATTTTTTGTAAGATTTAACTATAATTCATACTTTTTGACAAATTCTCAACGAAAGGTAGATACCACTACAGGTTTTCATATCGAAAAAGAAGAAAAATTTAAATTAAGCTCAGAGAAATAGTACCAATACAGAGTAATAATACCAGGAAGGATACCTTTGCGAAACGGTAATTTTTGGAAACAGGATTTTTGATTTTTTCTGACTTGGGCGTGGCTCAACATTCCAACAATCCTAACTGCACTAGCTATCCTTCCTGGTATATAGTATGATCTTGAAGAAACAATGTATGGAGAGAGAGCTAATTATTTTTACCCAACCGATAAAAACTTGCAATAAATCACTTTCTCAGGATTTTTACGTCGTACACCATGAGAGTGAAAGAGACAACAAATATAATGCTCCGCTTCTATGTACTGTTACAATGATCTTGGGCTTCTGGGTCACCGCAGGACTCGGCCCACATTTTTTATTGTGCCACTAAACTTGACACAACTAAACGGTTTTTTAGGTTAGATGCTATATTTTTGTTGATATCAATACTGTGAAAAAGTGGTTATACGAATGAACAAAAACATTATGTCGATATGTGATATAAATGGATGTATAAATACCCTAGCCTTAGTCTTAGCCACGCCCAGGTCCGCCGAGTCAGGTAAAAATCATCAAAAACTGACTACACTGCCTTGGGTAGACAGCACTCTATATACTCTAAGTATATGATTGATCTGAGCATATAACTGTTATGACGTGTAGCACCAGAGGATACATGTTTCGGTAGTGTCCGAAAACTTTTGTAGTACTGCCAAACGCGATAGTCCCCTATCCACATTCCGCACTTCCCCTCAACAAAATGGAACACAGTGAAGTCGCGTTGATATGGGCTTGTATTCTCATTTATATAACTGTATGTCACATATTTATTATGTTTGACGTTTAAAAGCTCGATAGGCGTGAATAAGTAGATATCATCGATTTGCTGGCAGATAGATAGATGACATAATTAATTACATAAATAGATTGATTGAATTAAATTACGCCATTTCATAACTATCCAAGCGTCATATTTGATGGATTTATCCAGCAATGCGATAAAAGTAACCCTTTCGTGCCTTGACGGGCTCCATGTTCGAGTGGTAAGACGCTCGACTATGAATCCAAAGGTCGCGGGTTCAAGCCCGGCGTGCGCGGATAACTTTTATTTAATTAATATGCGTTATAACGCATTTAATTCATATGAAAATAATATAAAGTATATTTGCGGCACGTTCCAGAGTGGTAGATAATCTAGGTATCGCCCTGATAAAAGACCACCATTTAGAATTGAAACGTTGCTTGAAATGGCTTTAGCCGTGTTTTGTGACCAGATCTGAATAGCCAAGTACTTCCCATCGTTCCTCTTCCACATCTCCTTCCCCTTCCTACTAATTTCAGCCTCACAACAAACAGAATTTGGGATGTCATAGTCTCACTGGCTCTAGCATGTAAAAAAGCACTATAAAAAAATGTCAAGATTTTCCAACAAGAAAAACCTTCTCTTCTTTTTAAGTGTTGGAACATTATGTTGTCGAATGATTACCTTTTTCTTATTTAAGCACTAACTTTATATCTTATCTTGCATAGAGATGTGATAATCCTGTTGTAGGAAGGAGTCATATAATAGCTAACCCGTTGAGCACAAAAACGACCCGTTCTCATGCGAAACATGTTAATTGTGTACAAATGTTTTGCAAGCCTTTTGAGTGTCTTCTGGCTATGAGCTGCGCCGATACCAATGATTTCGATGATACTTGTTTTTCCGAGAAATTTTCAGTAAAATACCAGTAGAACAAACACAGCATTCCAATCTGAGATAAATGGTAAAAATAATCATCAAAAATTACCTGGCTTGGTTACCCTTAGACTACCGCAGCGGTGTAAACGTTGCCCTCTTTCTCACTACAAGCTTCAAACAAGATAACGTACAACCGGAGACCGTTTTCCACAGCATTATCTCTAGTCGCGCGAATTCTTATAACCTAAGGCCATAGCACAAAATCCAGAAAATGGTTCTTATTTATCATAGACATTTTAAAATATGAAAAAAGTGCCGTACTGACCTTTCCGAATCCATTTTAAGGCTGTAGATGGAAGGCTGTTCTCGCGAATTTCAGCCAATGGTATATCAGCGTGGTGATCTGTAATAAATAAATTAAAAACATTAATACAAAATATCCACGTTGCTTGCCCTAATTTCGTATGTACCTTCGTACTCGGACACATTTATTTCGTATACTTTAAATGAATGTCAACAACAACGCAGATGGAAACTTGGCATCGGCAGTTGTTACGAGACATTTCCAAATGAACGTAGTTATGCAGAAAGCGTCTAACCCCAAAAAGATTAAACCAAGAAAAAGGCGTTTGAAAATATGACGATAAAAAATCATGAACATGCGTAATCGGCATTTGTAAGTGAATATCAGTGTTTTTTTTTTTTAATCAGAACTATTAAAAATAGTTATTTAAGATAATTAAACGTTTTTTTTCAATCATAAATAGTAACCCTTCATTCCAATGTTTTAAACTTCAATTTAAGTAAAATTTCTTCACTTTAAGCGGGTTAGTAAAAAATTGAATTACCAAAAATTTATTACGTTTGGAGCTTCACCATTTTCAGCAGATAGAAATCTCGTATTTATCTGTAGGAAAACATGTGAAACTCGATTTTACCAGATTGTGGGTTGGATGCTTTCTGCATAATTACGTCTAATTGCGGTATAAAAATCCTGGGGAAGAGAAGGAGATTGGTGTGGTAATGATTGCAGGGTGGTTCAAAAAGAATGTAATATATTTATGTATATATATATTTTTTTAAGCCGATATTTTTTCAAATAAAAGCTCACTAAATATTATTTTCAGTTCAAAATTTCTTGACGTAGACTCAGAAACAAAGAATTGCTGTTCCTCAATCATCACTCTACTAATTATGGGTATAATTCTCCTCTGTCCAGAATGTCGAGACTTGTTAACTTGTCAATTGTCTTGAAATTTTTGTCACTCTTTACGACTCTACCAAAACTTTTACTTGGCCTTGGTTTTGATTTGAATCTTCTTCATTATCTATATTTTGTCCTATCTTTGTAATTGCTTCATTATAATATTATGTGTGTGCTGCTCTTTCTCTGTTGCTCTTTTTTTCCATTTCGTGTTTTGTATTTTTTTGTTTTTGGATAATAGTCCATTAGTTTATAAATAAATAAATAATACAGAGTCAATATGAATGCACAAGTTTACTAATTAAATGTCTTGCAGCCAAATGGTCATAAAATTTCTTTTCGTGTATCTAACGAAGGCTTTTTAGGCAGCCATGCTCTTGAATCCCATCCCACGTAGCAATTTTCCCAAATTAGTCGATGAGTTATCGTATTATTGTCCATGTGAACGCGACTAAATTATTTAAATAATATAACAAGGGGCTACAGCTCCACGGCTGGTTTGATTTACAAATGGTACAGTTGCTTGGTGGAGCGTTTGTAGTGTGCATACTAAACAGTTGACGCGTTGAGAACAAGTGTAGTGATGGGACAGTAAACCATTGGCATTCGAATAAAAAAATTTTTTTTTGTTAATAATAACTTTTCTACCTGATTTTATTCTTATCGAACAATTTAAATACAATATTGCGTCGGGCCTTATTTTTTGACAATTTAATAAACATATTTAATTAGAATTAACTTTGAAGCTTTTATGCTTATTATTTTCAAACTAATAATTAAATTTACATCAACAATCCCCAACGAAAATATGGAACAGAAAAAATATAACGGTCGCGACCGAGACTCGAACTCGAAACCTCTACTCTATCCGGGAGTAACGCTTCTGCCAATTCAACCACCGAAACTTTATAAGGAACCGGCATTTAATCGATCTCATTCTTTATTTTGAAAATTATTAATATCAATAATTTCAATTTTTCTTCCGATTTGGCTGCAATCTTTGTATGATATACACAACTCTACCCGAGCACATATTATATACCTAAATGGTGTCTTGAATAGGCCATCTATTTTTATTTTCGACTTCTTACAATTTTTATATTTTTTCTGTTTCATATTTTCGTTGGGGATTATTGATATTATTAATATTAATTTAATAAATAATTCAAAACTCCATTACTCATAAAAATGGCGCTGCAAGCCAATAGTTCGTAAGTCTAAACATATAAAGAAGAAAAAAACTGTGCTAGTTTCACGAGGTCAGCGCCAAATTCGACAGTTTTTGCAGCTTCAGATCTGACGCAAACAGACTTTATGCAAATAGCTGTGAAATTCTAAATCTGCTTTAGTATCGACGTTACTTTTTTGACAAATAAATCAAAACTGTGATATTAAGATATCATTAAGCCCTAGACAAAAAGAAATTGGCTTAGCTGTGAATATTCTACTAACCAGTAAAATATTTTTATTAATTTTGCAGATGCCTTAAAAAGACACACTCTTTTGTATTATCGACAAGCATCTTGTTGAACCTTCGATGTATACAGCTTTTCTTAAAAGCCCTAAAAAAACTAATAAACTCTTATATCCACTCATTCATTTGAAACTGCGGTTGGAAAGTAGGAAGTAGGAAGTTGGATTGTAAGGTTTGTATATCTACAACCCTTATATTCCTTTTTTATAAAAATAAACACCAACGGGTTACAAATAACCAGACAATATTTTAAAAACTCTTACTGCCATCATAATAGGCAGAAGATGTTATTTGTGCAATGATGGAAGACTTAGCTAGCAGAGGAATTTAACCCACAACGCCCGGGGAAAATCCGACGTGTTTTTCTGCTCAGCTACTAACCAGTCAAATATATTAAACAAATAAAAAATGTATCACTTTGACGATTTAATAAAAATCACTCATTATTTTTGTCAAACTTGTGTAAAGCCTCAGAGCAATAACATACCAGAAGGGATAGCTTGTGTAGTCAGGATTATTATTTTTTTCCTGACTCGGGCATGGCTCGGGCCAAGGTATTTATACATCCATTCATCCAGCACATGTAAACATAATGTTTTGTTTATTTTAACAACTTTTTCACAGTATTGCTATCAACAAAAATATAGAGTAAAACCTCAAAAACCGTCGAGTTACGTCCTGTTATAATAACAAACCGTAGTGGGTGGAATTGCTGGAGACGCGAGAGACGGAAAGCATGCTTACAAACCTAAACGTGGTGCGATATTATGTGACAACTGATCTTGTCTCTTTCTCTCTCACGGTTTACGACGTGAAAACTCGGAGAAGGTGATTTATCATAAATTTGTATGGGTTGGGTAAAAATATTTAGCTCTCTCCATACGAGTATACATTACATGTATTACATGTACGAGGCCTGTTCAAAAGAAAAGGTGAATTTTGAATATTCGCGGGCTGTGTACATTCGATTATCGATTTTTTTTATGTTGGTACACATATGTTTATCATATTTTAGCATTATCAGCCATTTTGGATTAGTAGTTTGTTTTTGACAACTGGAAAGGTCACGTTTTTGTGTGTTCTTCGATTTTTTACTTTTGAAAAAAATGGATCAAAGAATAAATTCCATGATTTGTGTACACACAATTCCAGGACGCTCATCGTCATTAACATCTTCTCGGCCTTCTGTAAAGCGCTTGTACCACTTCTAAACACTTTTTTGAGACAAAGTAGACTCGCCGAATGCCACACTCAACATTTTAACTGCGTTGGAGCAAACATATGTGTACTAACATAACAACAACAAAAAAACGATAATCGAATGAACACAGCCCGCGAAAATTCAAAATTCACCTTTTCTTTTGAACAGGCTTCGCTTGCACTGAGTGTAAAGCTGTGTAAAACACTTTACTGTCACGAACGGTCAACCAGTGTCGAAACAAAATAAGTGTTTCATATTTATGTTTTTTTTTTTTAATTTTCCAAATTGTTCTATGTCAATTAATAACGGTTTTCGACTCCACTATGATTTATTTAATTTAAATTTACAATTGTTTGGTCTCACAAGAACGTCATCTAAATAAGTTGAAAAGCAATTTAGAAACGTGTCATCAGTTTTTGAGTTCTTTTTACATATCAAATGAAACAACAGTACGTTATTCTCACACATAAATATCGCCACAAAGGAAATTGAGCACGGGTAAAAGTTTTAATGTTCGTAGAACATTTAGTATTCATACCGTATTTTTGAAAACACATCTGTCTTTCCAGCTGCTTGTGTTGTAACAATTTACAATCAAACGTCAGACATTCTAGCAAACTTATTTTTCATGTTCAAAATGTTATATTGTAAATAATAAAAAAATAAAAAAATGTGATTACCGCCAGTGGCGGCTCGTGGCTTTTTAGTGTTCTAAAGTGCTAAGATTGAAAAAAACGTCATTATTGATGTTATTGTAGCCGAAAATGTTTTTTTTTTTATTTTCAAAATTTCAATTTTTCTTATGAAGATTTTTCAGAAAACCGTGCAGTGCACCACCAAAACTGAAAAATCCTGAAAAATATAAATAAAAATCATTTTCGGCCACAACAACATCAATAACATCGTATTTTTCAATCTTAGCACTCTAGCATACTAAAAAGTCACGAGCCGCCTCTGGTTACCGCATCAGAGTCCCAACTGCTCGGAACTCAGAGCAATAATATATCAGAAGGGATAGCTTGTGTAGTCAGGATTGTTGTTTTGTTTTCCTAACTCGAGCTTGGCTAGGGCTAGGGCTAGGGTATTTATACATCCGTTCATAGCACATGTCAAAATTATGTAGCGTTTATTTGTACAACCACTTTTTCACAGTATTGTCATAAACAAAAATGTAGGATATAACCTAAAAAACCGTTGAGTTCTTTCCTGTCATGTCGCATAAAAAATCGTAATGAGCGGAATCGCTGAAGACGGTGAACATGCTTACATACCTAAAAGCGGTGCTGTATTTTGTGAGAACTTGTCTTATCTCTTTCTCTCTCACGATTTACGATGTAAAAACCCGGAAAAGGTGATTTACCAAAAATATAATGTAACCTAAAAAACCATAAGTTCAGTTATGTCCTGCTATTTCACATGACAAAACGAAAGTGAGCAGAGTTGCCGGAGACGCCGGAGACGCCGGAGACGTAAAACATGCTTACATACCTAAAAGGGTGCGATATTATGCGACAACTTCTCTTATCTCTTTCTTTATCACGGTTTACGATGTAAAAAACCCGGAGAAGGTGATTTATCGTAAAGTGGTAAAATGTATGGGTTGGGTAAAAATATTTACTTCTCTCCATATATATTCTTGTTCTGAGGCTCGGAGCTAGTGAGACTATGGCATCCTCAATTGGACGCAGGTATGCAGAAAGTATTCAACCCCAAAAATATGAAACTGAGAAAAACGCGTTTGAAAATATTACGATACAAAAGCATATTACGAATTTTTCAAATTGTATATCAGTGTTGTTTCTTTATGATAATTATTATCAATAGGTAATTTATAACCTACCAATGTATTTATCAAAAGAATAATTGTATTTCCTATGTTATCCTACATTTAAATCTTTTCAAACATCAATTTAAGTCAAATATATGTAACGTGGGTAAGTAAAAAATTGAATTACCAAAAATCTATTGCATTTGGAGCTTGGATGTTTTTAAAAGATGGAAATCTCCTATTTGTATATCTCGTCTTTATGAAAACGTGTAAAACTCTATTTCGGAAAATTGTGGGTTGAATGCTTTATGTATAACTACGTCCAATTTAAGGTACATTGTGAGGCTGTAAAACAACAGATTCCCAACAGGTTTCCAACAGACCACAGAACTTTATGAATGGTTTTTGTCTTACATTGTGCTGCAAAAAAACAATGAAAGCACACACACTAGATAAGTACAAAATAATTCATTGTCTTTAGTCTCCATCCTCTTGGCCTAATACGGTAGAGAAATATATGGATACGTGGTAATTCGTACTTGACGATAACAATTCTTTACCCTGAGCCAAATGGCGTAAAGGGTGAAGGAATACACTTTGTTTTAGACATCATTTTAGTTTGAATTTAATTTTTTTGGCCTCCATGGTCGAGTGGTAAGACGCTCGACTATGAATCCAAAGGTCGCGGGTTCAAACCCGGCGTGCGCCAATAACTTTTATTTAATTAATATGTGTCATAACACATTTAATTCATATAAAAATAATAACAAGTATATTTGCGGCACGTTCCAGAGTGGTAGATACTTTAAGTATCGCCCTGGTGAAAGACCACCATTCAGAATCGAAACGTTGCTTGAAATGGCTTAAGCCGTGTTTGGTGACCAGATCTGAATAGCCAGGCACTTCCCAACCTTCCTCTTCCCGATCTCCTTCCCCTCCCCACTACCTTCAGCCTCACAACATACCCAATTTGGGGATGCCATAGTCTCACTGGCTCTAGACGGTTGGGAGCAGTTGAGACTCTTGTGCGGTATTCATGTAAAAAAAAAAAAAAGGCTAAAAAACTATTTATATATTTATTTATTTTTAAAGAAAGAACCCGGGTTACGAACAACCTGACAATATTTTAAAAACTCATACTGGCATCATAAGAAGCGGAAGATGTTGCTTGTGCAATGATGGAGGACTTATCCAGGAGAGGAATTGAATGCACGACGCCCGGGTGGGAATCCGACGCGTTTTTTCACTCAGCTACCGACCAATCAATTAAATTTCTATATTTAAATAAGAATTAACTTCAAAGCATCAATGCCTATTTTTATAACCTTATTTGGGACCTTATTATGGTGGAATCCGTCATTTTTAATCGATCTCATACTTTTCATCGAAGATTAATGATTTTTTTTAATTTTTATTTGGCATTATAGCCATTTGGCATTAAATCAAAATTAAAAAATTGAAAAAAAATAACAATAATCTTCAATGGCTGAATTGGTTGAAGCGTTACTCCCGGATGGAGTAGAGGATCCGAGTTCGAGTCTCGGTTGTGACTACAGTCTTTTTTATTTTCTGAATTTTTATGTTTCATATTTGTGTTGTTGATTATTGATATTATTTAAATATCATATATTTATAGTTTTACATATAAATTTTAGAAATCCTAAAATATTAAATTTTACTATTTTACGGTAAAAACTAACGGACCCTTGGAGAAACAATGTATGGAGAGAGAGCTAATTATTTTTACCCAACCGATACAAACTTACGATAAATCACTTTCTCCGGGCTTTTACGCCGTACACCATGAGAGAGAAAGAGACAACAAATATAATACTCCGCTTCTATGTACTGTCACAATGATCTTGGGCTCCTGGGTCACCGCGGGACTTCGCCCACATTTTTTACTATGCCACTAAACTTGACACAACTAAACGGTTTTTAGGTTATATGCCATATTTTTGTTGATATCAATACTGTGAAAAAGTGGTTATACGAATAAACAAAAAAAATTATGTTGATATGTGATATGAATGGATGTATAAATACCCTAGCCTTGGTCTTAGCCACGCCCAGGTCTACCGAGTCAGGTAAAAATCATCACAAACTGACTACACTGCCTTGGATTTATACCACTCTATATTCTCTAAGAACGGACCACTGTCCAATTACAAAAAAAAATACATAACACGAAACGGGAAAAAAAGAGCAACAAAGAAAGAACAGCACGTACATAATATTTTAATGAAGCAATGACAAAAATAGGACAAAAATACATAAGAAAAAACATTCAAATCAAAGCCAAGGTCAAGTCAATGTTTTGGTAGAGTCGTACAGAATGACCAAAATCATTAGACTCGTACCAAAATTTTTAAGACCATGGCTTGAGTTAACAAGTCTCGACATTCTGAACAGTGGAGAATGATACCCATAATTAGTAGAGTGATGATTGAGGAACAGCAATTCATTGTTTCTGGGTCTGCGGCAAGGTATGTTGAACTGGATGAGTTGCAACAAAGAAGGTCAGTCAATTAAATATAATTGACTGACCTTTAAATCAAAATAACTAATAAGTTATTTTGATTTAAGAGACAACTTTGGCAAATAATTGTAATATAAATTACAAAAAACCATTTACGCTAGAACACAAATTTGTCGTCCGTGTTTTTTTGTATTTCACTTTTTTGATATTTTATTATTTCAATAATTAAACACACCATACAAATCTTGCATGCCTAAAGTATGGTAATATTATGAGTTGTTAATAATAATTTGATGATTTTTGTAGCGCTAATTCGTGAAAAAATTACATCAAGGGCGTTTCCAGCAATGGATTGATAAATTTATATAGATTTAGATAGAAAGGATACCTTTCTATTTACGTACGGCAACAAAGTTACCAATAAATACTATCGAGTGAACGTGATTTTGCACGAGACAGTCTCAATATGTGAACGGTTACCGAAACGTGCCATTAAATATACGGCCTTGAAAACTACTGCACAAAATCTATGCTCTGAGTGCTACATCATTGCATGATGCAACCAATATTATTATTTGAATGACTTACGCAACATTTGTCATTTTTCACAGTGGACCAGATTGTAAACAGGAAACTGTGTCCGTCATGATCAACAAGTAGTGTGAATAATTTCAAAATGAAATTATTTAGAAGAAAAAAAAGACAAAAGGAATTAAACCCGCAAGCCCCCGACCTAAAGTCAAGTGACCTAAACACTTAGGGCCAGTTGTTCGACCAACCGTTACATTTGGCATTGTCGCGAATTGACCTTTGAAGGGTCCCCGTTTCGGCCTGTCGGCGTTTGGTTATTTTTTTATGATCGCTATGCTTGACGGCTGATCAAACAACTCAACGTAAAATTTATAAATCCGAGAATCAACAACAATAGAGAATTTAACCATCCCATTGGCCTGGTCCCTTATCTTGTATTTTTTTAAACTTATCATTTTTGTTATTTGATGGTGTACAAAATAAATTTTAACTATGAGGCAAAAAAACTCTTTTTGTCTGAAATTTAACTCAAATCCACTTCTTTTCTATCATGAGCTTTGAAATATTCATTACATTATCAAAAAACGAGACAGGGCGCCATATCGCTCTTCTATAAAAAATAATTAATTTTAAAAATTATTTCGATAAAACAGCATTGAATTTTGGTCGAAACCGGGTAGTATTTACTAGTAAAACCATTACGTATGGTAAATTTAGCTTTGGTGATATGTTTTCGATTACTAAATTTTGCACCTAAATCTTCTGTCAACATTATAAGCGAACGTTCTGGTTCGTATAATTATTTAATCTCAGCACTGATTCTACTCGTACCTAAATATTAAACAAAATAATTTCAATATACGTACGTACGGGTGTGACCATTTCAAAATTGGAACTGATCTGCGCGTTACGAAAATCATCAAATTGTAAAAATAATATTTTCAAATGTAAGCGATTAACAACCTGCCTAGTAAAAACAAATATTCTTGTAGAAAGCCTACTACACAATAGTGTGGATTAAAGCAACTAATATATTTTGATCTTGGCAAGTTTGGTTACGTCTCGAGATTTTTAAACTAGTTTCAAAATATATTTTTTATCGTAAAATACCTCTTAAAGTATTGAATAAAACAATTAGAATTACATACTTATCTTTGAACCCGGACAGAGTACAAGGCAACATTTCACCACGACATACAAAAACACTATTTTTGTTCGCTTTATTGGCGAGATTAATCATTTCATTAGTCAAGGTTGCCCTCTTGCAATAATGGATACTAATACCCAGTGTTGCCACCTACAGAAAAACACTTTCGAAATTAGTAAAAACACGCCATTATAAGGTTGAATCGACCAGATTGAGAACAAAGTAAACCTCGGCAAACTTTTAATAAATCTTATGACTGTTTTTTAGTAAGTTTTAAGAAGGTAAACCTCTTTTTTTAAACGCTGTATTGCGGTTTTTTATATTTATTTGGAACGGTTCCAACCGAATATGGTTTTTTTGGTATTTAATGGATATGGGTGAACCTCAGAGCAATTATGTACCAGGAGAGATAGCTTTGCGAAACAGTTTAGTCAGGATTGTTGATGTTTTCCTGACTCGGGTGTGGCTAGGGCTAGAGCTGAGTATTTTTACGTCCATTCATAGCACATGTCGACAAAATGTTTTGTTTATTTGTATAACCACTTCTTCACGGTGTATAATATCTTAGTCGTATTATTTAGTCGTAGTATTTTTTTAAAACTGTATTTATGTTTTTAGTGAACATGGATGTATGGCTTAGATTATATAGAGTGGTATCTATCCAAGGCAGTGTAGTCAGTTTTTGATGATTTTTACCGGACTCGGCGGACCTGGGCGTGGCTAAGACTAAGGCTAGGCTATTTATACATTCATTCATATCACATATCGACATAATGTTTTTGTTTATTCGTATAACCCCTTTTTCACAGTATCAACAAAAATATAGCAAATAACCTAAAAAACCGTTTAGTTGTGTCAAGTTTAGTGGCATAATAAAAAATGAGGGCTGAGTCCCGCGGTGACCCAGGAGCCCAAGATCATCGTGACAGTACATACATAGAAGCGGTGTATTATATTTGCTGTCTCTTTCTCTCTCGTGGTGTACGACGTAAAAACCCGGAGAAAGTGATTTATCGCAAGTTTGTATAGGTTGGGTAAAAATAATTAGCTCTCTCTCCATACATTGTTACTCCAAGATGTTTGGTATATAAAAAGAAATAGAAATAAATGTTTTCAGGTAACACTGATTACGGGAAATTAATATAAAGAATTAGTCCTATAAGTGTTCAATATGTCAATCTAATCCGTTTATCTCTCAAAGGCTCATTTAATCAGAAAAAAAGAGACAAATACTTAGATAAAGGAAAAACGTCAGCAACATCGTATTGCATAATTACTACTATTTTCTGATAATTTTTTAAAGCTCAGTTTAGTAAAGAATATCACATCAAGTGCACTTAATAATTCTATTTTTGAAACTTTCATAATTAATTTGAATAGCAAAATTAATTCAGTTCAATTTTCCATCTGAATTACAACAATAAAATTCATCACTATTGTAAGATTATAGTTTTCACCGAAGCAAAAACTAATAATTCGCTTAACTTTCAACACTGCTGACACAATCTATCACAATTCCACTTTCACAAGTTCACTATTGCCAAAACAATGTTACAAATTCCACCTGCCTTACACAAAAACCGAAAAAACTATAAACCACACAAAAATATCTATCTATTCGTTTACATTTGACCGGTTAGTAGTTAGGTGGATAAACGCGTTGGATTCCCACCTGGGGGTAGTAGGTTATTTTTTTTCTGCTACCTAAGTCCTCCACCATTGCACAAGCAACATTTCCCGCTTGTTATGATGACAGCAGAAGTTTTTCAAATATTTTCAGGTTATTTGTCTTTCTTTATTTATTTTTTAATGTCCTGCAACCACAAAGCGCATTCGCGGGTTCAAACCCGGCGTCCGCATATATATTTTATTTTATTAATAAGTGTCATAACACATTTAATTCATATGAAATAATATAATATATGTTTACGGCACTTTCTAGAGTGGTAGATACTCTAAGTATCCCTCTGTTGAAAGACCGCCATTCTGAATCTAAACGTTGTTTAAAAATGACTTTAGCCGTGTTTCGTGACCAGATCTGAGTAGCCAGATACTTCACAATCCTCCTCTTCCAGATCTCCGTCCTTTCCCCACTACCTTCGGCCTCACAACATACCCCAATTGGACGTAGTTATGTAGAAAGTATCCAAGCCTAAAGGGATGAAACTTAGAAAAAGGCGTTTGAAAATATGACGGTAAAAAAGCATTAATATGCGTAATTGGCATTTGTAAAGTGAATATCAGTGTTTTTTTCTCATTATGAGCATTACCATATAATAAATAGGTTATCTATAATCTGTCAATGTGTCTATTCAAAAAAAATGTATTTCTTATGTTATTCCACATTTTACCATGTTTTTAAACTTCAATCTTAGTTAAATATCTGCGATGTGTATATAATTACCAAAAATCTATTGCATTTGGAGCTCGGATGTTTTCAGCAGATATAAATCTCGTATTTATCTATGGGAAAACATGTAAACATGACGCTTTCTGCATAACTACGTCCAATTGGAAATCACATAGTCTCACTGGCTCTAGACGGTTGGGAGTAGCGTTGGGAAAAACTTCAATGTTTTGTGAATGCTTCACGAATTGCTAGTTCTTTAAAATGAACCCTTCGCAGTAAACAGTTCAATTGAAGTCGAACTCGCAAAAAAGAAATTTGAATTTATCCGGTTATTTGTTCAGTTCTTTTTGGAACCGGTTCCTCGACGAAAAAAACACGTCCTAGTCGGTAGAGATTTGAAATTGAAAGGAACTGGAACTGGTTCCTCGCCAAATCAAAAGTGCTAGTCGGTAGAAATTTTAAAACGAAAACAACTCCCAAAAAATCACGTTCCTTTAAATCGAAGTACTTCAAATTAAACTTCAATTGAAGTGCTTCTTTATAAGCTTTAAAGTTTAACTTCACAAATGCACTGCTGCAAATTGAAGTAGTTTTTGTAATCTAACTTCTATTGAAGTACTTTTTCAATGAAATGAATTGAATGAACGCCAAAATGAACTACAAACTGTAACGAAGTATTTGTTCAATTAACAATGAATGAAGTAGGAACTGCTGCCAAAAGAAGTAGTTCTTTCAAAGCGGTCACAATGCTAGTTGGGAGCAGTTGGGACTCTTGTGGGGATAAAATAAATAACTAAAAAGATAGTCATCAATATTTACGATTGTTTGTTTTCATAAAAAACATATTTCATGCAAATAGGATTACAGTTTTAAAGTTTAATACTGAATAAATTATTATGAATCTTCGCCTTATTTATATTAAAAGGTAGCTCTAAATACGACCTGTTTACTCTGGAAGGTCTATCTAGTGCACCCCGCCCCAGTGCAGTCGTAAATGCCATTTTCCATACTCTTGTCCCCTGAATCGTGAAATGGCTTCCGCATTGAACGCTCGGCCGAGTCTGCAAGCATTCCTCCGGCCGATGTTTCAGTGGCAGACGCAAGAGAGTAGGAGAAGAAAGTGATGCGAGTAGAGAGCCGAGAGCAGAGCTAAGATGGTCCGGGTCGGAGCAGAAACCGCTAGATGAGGCCTACATTGCAATTTACAAGGACCCTCAAAGGTGAATACCTTTGTTTTGACCTCTCCCTCTGTCTCATAATCGATATATCGTCGCCGGAAAGTCAAAAGGACTGAAGCGCCATTTTGGGAAGTTTACACCAGAGGACAAAGTTATTTTGTTTGTTTTAGGATTACATTCATAAGTTATGTAGCGTAGAACGATAAATTCGATCAACTGCGATTTTGAATTTTCGTAAATTTAATTAAAAATTACATAAAATATATTTTTCGTAAATTCTTTTTTTTTGTAAGCTCAATTAAAAATTACGAGTAATAATCGGGTGCCCGGAGTAAGACAATAGACGCTACGATCCCCGCAGCAGACATTGAAGGACGCATCAGCTCAATTTTTCGGCTGGTGCCCACCGCGGCTGTAGGACTGGTCTCCATTGAGGCCGAGCACGCAATTTCCGCGCGTTTTCCAGTATCGGTGATAAATAAACAATTTAGTATAATAGTTTGTCTCTAGGAGTACTCAATTCTAACGTAACCCACCAAGTTAATTAAGCTTTTCCTGGGCGTAGAATCATATCGCTCAAATATAACCTAGAAAGCATTTGCAAAAGTATATTATTGTTAAAATTCCTAAAACCCTGTCCAGTATGGACCACTGTTGTAACTCCCCACTTTAACAAAGAAGAAGAAAGTCCTCCCAAAATTGACATAAACGAATTTCAAACACGAAAAACCCGTTCTACCCGCTAGAGCTACTGGGAGGGCTATTAAAAGGTAAATGGATCTGTAAGAACCAAGAGTTTTCTCTGATGTTACCTTTTGCGGATATTCCACGTACGTAACAAAGTCTTCAGTACCTGGTTGGATTTAGAAAAAAAGTTAAGCCACGTAACTCAATGCTCTCACTGAGTTACGTGAAGCGACAAAAAGCTTTAAAAAAGTCCCGAAATTGTGTCGCTTGAGTCAAGCCTTCTCCCAAATGGTAAATATATTTAAGATGGCTGAAGGGGCACAAAAATCTTCAGAATCAAACGCGAATCAGAGTTTTCGATGTAGAAAAAAAAAACTGATCAAAATTGCACATTTAACTCATTTTCGACCAAAGTGTCGCATTCATTGCTAATTAAAATTCGTACATATTAATGCCATATGAATGACGGATCAATTCAAACTGACGAACAGTGACGGGTTTCCCTGTGCCCTGTGGAACGACTCAAAACCACATGGCTGCGTCTGTTTTAGATCGGCTCAAAGCGAAGAGGCGGCATAACGCGCGTGGCTCGTTGTGCGCATACCGGTCAGATGTCTGTCAACGCGTGACGGGCGGTATCAGCAATGAACGTGTTAAGCCCTTTAGCCTTTCCAGTGACGATATGTATCGGAAAGTGAGGTTAGAACTGCTATCTCAAAGCCAGGGCAATAGCAACGATACCACAATATCGATTGGAGGAATATCCACTCAATGAGACCTGCCAAATGAAACAATCAATAGCCAATAAATGCAATGTTGGAAGTAATCTAAATATATGTATTTATGTGATGAACACAAAACTTACCCACTTTCGTGGAATTGTGGTCAGATCGGTGGCTCTGGACCCAGAGGATGCTGGTTCAAAACCAGACGACTGCAAATATATACGGGGCCTGTCGACTTTTTACTTTTGAAAAAAATCGAACAAAGAATATGTATTAAATTTTGCGTTCAAAATGGAAAAAAGTGCTCCAACGCACTTAAAATGTTGACTGTGGCATTCGGCGAGTCTACTTTGTCTCAAAAAAGTGTTTATAAGTGGTACAAGCGCTTTACAGAAGGCCGTGAAGATTTTAATGACGATGAGCGTCCTGGAGTTGTGGAAAAACAAATCATGGATTTTATTCTTTGATCCATTTTTTTTCAAAAGTAAAAAATCGAACACACAAAAACGTGACTAACCTTTCCAGTTGTCAAAAACAAACCACTAATCCGAAATGGCTGATAATGCTAACATATGATAAACATATGTGTGCTAACATAACAACAACAAAAAAACGATAATCGAATGTACACAGCCCGCGAAAATTCAAAATTCACCTTTTCTTTTGAACAGGCTATATATATATACATATATAACGATCTCCATACTTTTTTACACACATTTTTACACTAGCCAATTCAACGATTATCTCATAACGTATATACAAGAGTGAACCTCTCTTAAATCTTATCTTTTTCTTTTTCATTTCACATTATTTGCGTATATATAATGCGTTACACTACTTCAGTTTGACGCATGATTCCTTCGGATATATAATAAATACCTTGTCTATACGTGAGGTGTAATTTTATTTTATTTTTTATATGAATACCGCACAAGAGTCTCAACTGCTCCCAACCGTCTAGAGCCAGTGAGACTATGGCATCCCCAATAGGGGTATGTTGTGAGGCTAAAGGTAGTGGGGAGGGGAAGGAGATTGGGAAGAGGAGAGTTGAGAGGTACCTGGCTATTCAGATTTGGTCACCAAACACGGCTAAAGCCATTTCCAGCAACGTTTTGATTCTGAATGGTGGTCTTATATATGTAGTCGCAAATATACTTTTTATTATTTTTATTTGAATTAAATGTATTATGACACATATTAATTAAATAAAAGTTATTGGCGCACGCCGGGCTTAAACCGCGACGATTCGTAGTCGAGCGTCTTACCACTCGACCATGGAGGCCGTCAAAAAGATAAATGTGTAGTTTCTTTTATGGGATTTCACTATGCATGTATCTACAATATTTTTTTTAATCATTTATTTTTCAATGTATTTGGTGAACATCTGGTTTTTTTTAGATCTCTGTTAAATAAATATTTATTTGAGACACATTTAAAAGAAAGACAAACATTTCCGGGTAACGAATAACCAGACAACATTATAATTCCTCCCACTGCCAGGCATATCGAATGTGCCTGGGTGAAAGACGTTATTCAACATTTTTTCGAAAGTAAATTTGGGTCTTTGTGATAATATAACGGTCATGCTGTTATGCTTGACACCTAACACTGAAACGGGCCGAGAAGCGGCGGTTAGCGGTTGTGATTATGTAAAGTGGTAACTGTTAAAAAATCATAATGGTGCTAATCATCGATTTGCGTCAGTGTAAAATGTGACAGTGGGTCAAATTACTAGGCCTAAGTTTGCAAAAAAATGTAGAATAACTCAGTCGATATAAATGAACCTGCGACGCCTGGGTGAAACCCGACGCCTTTGTCCATTCAGCTACTAACCAGTTGATTAGTGTATGTAAGTCATTTTAGGAGTCGCTTTAACCATCCTTGTTCATACTTCCTCAATGCGGCGACATCAGGTGCACAAGAAATGAAAAAAAAAAAAATCTCATGAGTCATTAGGTACCAACCTATCCGCAGTTTAAGCTCATGAAGAAAAACTGAACAATGCAAAATATATTACGCATTCGTTTTGTACAGGCAGTAGTAATTATTACATAAATGTAGCTGTAAAACCATCAATCTTCATCTCATTGTGACTTATATTCAGTCATTGGCAACAGATGATAATTTAATTTAATTTATTTGCGCACGCCGGGATTCGAGCCCGCGACCTTTGGATTCACAGACGAGAGTTTTAACCGCTCGACAACGGAGGCTGTCAAGTAAGGTCTACGGCTTCGTCTAGTCACTGTGAGGCTACCGCACGATATCATCATGCATCTCCAACTAGAAAAAACATTATCGGAAAGGCTCGAAAATGTTATTTTATCAAGACAAAGTTAGCAAACACTTAAAAAATTTCCAGACTCCGAGAAAATCGTATTAATTTTTAAAACAGAAACCAACAATAAGCTTTTGACATTGCTTCATACAACTGCTTAAGACCAAAAATCTATACAACTTCCAAAAAATTAATGATGGGAGCAATATAAATAAACCTTAAAACCTGCAAATATAAAGGTTCAATAATAATCAAATGGTTAATTGGCTTAAGGAAAGGGGAGTCCGAAAATTTACTGAAGAACATTATTTAAACTATATAATTAATTTACTATACTATTAATGTATATTTGGTTCTAGTTGATAATTTTTAATCAAAGGGTTTTTTTCCTGCAGTTTTTCGCTTGCTCTAGCATAATATTATTTTATATTTTCGTTGTTTGTGACACATTGTTTCTCAACTTAAAATCCTCTCATTTTCATTTATAGTAGCTTTTCATACTTTTGTATTCGGGCTGTAAAGTGCCGACCAAAATATTAGCTGCAGTAAAACTTCAATACCGTTTGGTTTTTGTATTTCAATTTTCTTTGCCTGCCCTCTTACTGTATTTGCAATATCTATCGACTGTCGTAATCTTCAATAGTATAGATTTATTTTCGTATAACCTTGTGGAAACACACAGGTGACACATCACGTAGAGAATGTATTTGGTTCCTTAGAACAGTCAAGCTAGGAACTAATATCGACCAAACAAAATAGGAGCACTTTTTTTACAATTTAAAATATTACAATTATTATAGCAAATATACTTACTATTATTTATTTAAAAAAAAACTCATAAAAACAATTGTTCATCAAATATATTAAGAGAAATATTGTAGATACATGCATAGTGTAATAAAAGAAACTAAACGTTTATTTACACCCCACATATAAACAAGGAATTATATATCCGAAGAAGTTATATGAGTACAAGCTGAAGTAGTGTGACGCACTATATATGATATAATAACGCAAATAATGTGAGCAATGAAAAACAAAAAGATAAGATACAAGAGAGGTTCATTCGAATACACATGTTATGAGATAACCGTTGAATTGGCAAGTGTAAAAATGTGTGCAATTTTTTTATTATTTAAGAGTATGTAGATCGTTATGTATCTAACGGTCACTCTTGTACGTATATCAAAAGATGCATCTAAATATATCTAAGGTAGATGCAGCTTCATTGAATAGTTCCATCGCTTTATATATTGTCATGTGTTTGTATGAGGAAATTCTGACTTTCGGTGTGTAAAACATCACGTGGTGCCTCGCACGGACGTACTTACTTGGGCAAACAAGTTGATCTCCTTTAGTACATATGGGTTATAAATACCTCCAGAAATCAACTTTAAAAAAATGTTTACCCAAAAACATCTTCCGGCGGGCTTGCAAGGTGTGAAAATCTAGCATTCCGCATAAAAATAACGAAGGGAATAAAAATTGGTAATGTTTATACTCCTTCGTGTAGGTATTAGAAACGCATAAACCTCTTTTGCACTCTTTCTATTTTTATGTTCTTTTCTTAAAAATTGTTTGTAACCATGTAATAAATAAAAATTAATAAATAAATATTTTCACTACAATAAAAAACTACACGAAAAAGCAAATTAACAAATGAAAAGACGTATGAGAAAAGGCAACTTTTGGCAGCGTCGCAATACGAAAATACTCAAATAAAAAAGTCCCATGCAATTTAACGCCACCCTGGTGAGCAGCGTGCGGCGTGCATCGCGCATTAGAGGTATTCCCTTGAAAGTGTAGCCTTCCAAGTGAAGCGGAAACGGAAGACATTGTGGCAGGGTTGGCCCAAACACCAAAGAACACTCAAACTTATTCCGACCATACCCCAAAGAACAGGACATAGACATTTTTAAAACCATTTTTTTCAATATATTTATGAATTTAAACGATTTAAGATATAAGTAGTGTGAAAATATTTTTCTATCGATTTCTATACGTATCTGCCAATTGAGTTATCGAGACCTTTTTAGAAACCGGCATTTAAATCGATCTCATACTTCCTTTTCTTTTTTCGATTTTTACCGATATAGACCGCTATTTTTTTTTTAGTTTTGTGGCTTTTTTGTCTCATATTGAAAATTATTGATATTATTTCAATATATTTATCTATATATGTGTATTTTTCAATCGTACAGCTTATTTTTATTTTATTAAATAAATCCCTACCTATCTAATAAAGTACTTACTTTAAATGTATTTTAAAAGACTTTATTCTATATATCTGAAATGGATGGATTAAAGCAACTAATATTTTGTCTCGGCAATTTAAGTACATCCCTTGATTTTTCAAGGGTAGCAATTGGCAACTAGTTTCACAATAATAATCATAAATGTATGCACTAAGTAATATACTTGGAGGACATGGATAGTAACCTTTGCGAAATAGTGTAGTCAGGATTGTTGACTTTATAGTGACTCGATAGAAAGAGACAAAGATATATTAAAGGATGTTGGAAAGCCTATTAGTTACCGCCCACATGGAATTAATATTATTTAATAAACATATTTTAACAGATTAAACAAAACAATATCAATACACCATTCAATTGATTAATAAAGTTAAAAAATCACACAAACATTTAAACAAAAAGTTTGCCTAAATAACGATCAAAACTTTTTGTTGATTTTATGTCTTTACACCATTAAAAATGTGAAAATTCTAAAGATCGATCAAAATTATTACTAACTAACTAACTAACCATCACGCCGTTTCCCCGCAAGGGTAGGCAGAGAGGACGGACCGCCATACAACTCTGTCTTGGCACACACTTCTTGCTTCATTTACATTCATACATCGTCTCATACATACTCTTCTGTTATTCTGACTCTTCACACGACCCGATTCAAGTATTTGATTCACTTGATCGTGCCATGTCTTTCTCGGGCGTCCTCGACTTCTTCTTCCATTCACTTTCGCATCATATATTCTTTTCACACTCCTTTCTTCGTTCATTCGCTCTACATGCCCAAACCATCTGAGCGTCCCTTTCTTAATCCTATCCATTACGCTCACATCAGCCTTGCATTCTTTCCGGATATCCACATTTGTAATACGGTCATACATGGTTTTACCGCACATCCGTCTCCTACAATTATTACAACTGTTGAAATACCTCTGAAAAGCGAGGTTTTATAATCTTTGTTTGGTCTTATTTGAACATTCACGTATAGCAAATATCACCATCATGTTTGATTTATTTTTATAACCACTGCAAGTATTTTAATCAACAAAAAAATTGAAAATAACCTCAAAATCCGTGGACGTAAGTTATGCGACTCGTGGTTGTGAAGTTAACGCAGACGGAGAACATCCTTACAAATTTAGAAGTGCTGCAATATTATGTGACGACTTTTATCGTCTCTTTTTCTCTCATGGTATACGACGTAAAAACCCGGAGAAAGTGATTTATCGCAAATTTGTAAAGGTTGGGTAAAAATATTAGCTGTACCTCCTTATATATCTGCCAGCCCTGCAAAGCCAAGAGCCGAGTAGCTCTAACTCGAGTCCCGGTAAGTATATACTGCAAATGCGTTTCGCTCGCTCGTCCATACCTCCCCATCACGAATATGAATGAATAATGCATTCATGCCGCATCATCTAGCTGGCTTTAAATGTCAAAATACCATCATATTCACATGGAGGTTTAGAACTTGGTACCTTTCGTGAGAGGTACCATATACGGTACGTTTACATTGTATTTCGACTGATTTAATTAAATGTCGGGTTATTTTTATGATATTTGATTTGTTTGTGGCTGCACACAGTAGATATGTTAATTCATCTTTCCTCCGTTTGGCTGCAGCTTGTTACAGCAGACAATTTACTTTATTTTCATATTGTTGGCCTCCATGGTCGAGTGGTAAGACGCTCGACTACGAATCCAAAGGTCGCCGGTTAAAACCCGGCGTGTGCCAATAACTTTCATTTAATTAATGTGAGTCATAACACATTTTAATTCATATAAAATAATAAAAAGTATATTTGCGGTACGTTCTAGAGTGGTAGATACTCTAAGTATCGCCCTGATGAAAGACCACCATTCAGAATCGAAACATTGCTTAGAATGGATTTAGCCGTGCTTGGTGACCAGATCTGAATAGCTAGGTACTTTCCGATCTTCCCCTTCCCCATCTCGATCTCCTCCCCACAACCTTCAGCCTAACAACTACCACAATTGGGGATGCCATATTCTCACTGGCTCTAGACGGTTGGGAGCAGTTGAGACTCTTTTGAACTAAAAAAAAATAATAATTAACTACCAGAAAAGAATAAAGCCAACACATAAAATAGCTTACTATAAAAAGGGATGAAATCTTTAATGCGCCGCTGGAAACCATCAAGATTATGCTTATCAATAAATTCAAAATAGCCTGTAAAAATATTTAAAATGCATATAAATCAAAATAATAAGTAGTATATAAGTTAAAATATTATAAAGTCCAAAAGAAAATGAAATAATTAGCTACTTGTCAACTTGAATGTACAAAGTACCTAAAATAAAATAAATAAAACTAATTATAAATAAAATTATGATTTTGACTCCGCTGTAATTGCGGCCAACCCGCGAAACACTAAGCGGGTGTCAATTTGACAGTTCTTCGTTTAGCGGATGCTAACGTCTTTAAGGTTTATTCTACATTGTATTAGTTGTTTCATTTTCAAATAGATTAAGCTTGGGTTGTTTCAACCTCTGTCACATTTGAATGACGATCTAATCGACGTTCAGCGCCATTTTAAATTGTTGACAATCAAAAAGTTCTCGACACCTTTTAGCTTTTGATCAAACTATGATATTCTGACAAGTTAACTAATTAATTTAATTTTCATTTACAAAATTATTAATTGTTTTATTGACTCACCTTCTCTGTTGCAACTTATCCAGTTCAACATTCCTTGCCGTAGACTCAGAAACAATGAATTGCTGTTCCTCAATCATCGCAATACTAATTATGGGTATAATTCTCCAATGTCCAGAATGTCAAGTCTTTTTAACTCAAGTCATGGTCTTGAAATTTTTGGTAGCAGTCTAAATGATTTTTGTCATTCTTTACGACTCTACCAAAACTTTGACTAGACCATGGCTTGAATGTTCTCTCTTATGTTTATTTTTTCCAATTTTTGTCATCGCTTAATTAATTATTATGTACGAGTATGTGTTATTTCTTCTCTGTTGCTCTATTTTCCATTTCATGTTTTATATTTATTTTTTGTAATTGGACTTTAGTCCGTTGATTTATAAACAAATAAATAAATAAACACGACCGTTTCGCTTGAAAGCTGGTCACAATTTGATCAAATGCTGAAATGGGACAGTGGCCAACCTAATCCTGTCAAAATTGCGCAGCACGAATATTTTTATAAAGCTGACGCTCTCAGATTACTTATTTTTCATACAGAAGACGGGGTGTAAATACCAAAAAATAGAGCCTAAGAATTCCGTTGACTAGACGAAATAACTTTTCCCCTAATGCGGCTTATATTGCTTCATAAATAAATACAAAAATAAACTCTGCGGCGAAAATTACGGGTTTGGTAAAAGTTTAAAAGTTACTGGCGCCGCCTGCCGACGAGTTAATTAAGCTTCTCCGGGAGGCAATAAGTGTCCAGAGTAATCGGACGGAGATATAAATGACGTGATATAAATGTCACGTGTAATAAGGCTTTAGGGAACGTCCTTTGTTCACATACTAAAAAGGGTGGAAAAATGATCACATCGAATTTTCTTTTAAGGGAGATTCTTGTTAGGAGGGGGGGGGGGGTTGGAATGAATTTATAAGGATCCTTGGCCGTTATCCTGAAACTTATCGACAGTAAAAATGGTTCAACCAATAATAAGTAAATATACTTGGAGTAAAAATATAGATGGAGAGAGAGTTAAAAAAATTTACCCAACCTTTACAAATTTACGGTAAATCCCTTTCTCCGGGTTTTTACCTCGTAAATCGTGAGAGAGAAAGAGACGAAAGAAGTTGTCACATAATATCGCACCACTTTAAGCATATTTTCCGTCTCCCGCGTCTCCGGCGACTCCGTCCACTAGATTTTGTTATGCGACATAACTCAACGGTTGTCGAGGTTCTATTTAATATTTTTTGTTGACGGCAATACTGTGAAAAGGTGGTTTTACAAATTGACAAAACACTATGTCGAAATGTGCTATGAATGTATGTAAAAAGGTGTGTCCATGAAAACCCTAGCCACCCCCGAGTCAGGAAAAATCAACAATCCTGACAACACTGTTTCGAAAAGCTATCCCTTCATATTTATCAAGTTATGGAAAGTTTAGGAGAGAGAGTGCATAGATACTCTCAGTATCGCCCTGGTGAAAGATAACCATTCAGAATCGAAACGTTGCTTGAAATTGATTCAGCCGTGTTTTGTGACCAGATCTGAATAGCCAGGTACTTTCCAACCTTCCTCTGCACATCTCCTTCCCCTCCTCGCTATCTTCAGCCTCACAACATACCCCAATTGGGGATACCACAGTCCTACAGTCAGGAAACAATCATAATTACACCAATTAATTTATTTTAAATAGCTTGGAAGAACCGTATAAAAAACATGAGTATGTAATATCAATTAGTATATAAGTTATTATTATTGAGTCAACAAGTATATGAGTGATGATTAGTTACTTTGTAAACTTTGATGTACAAATAAGTAAAGTAAATAAAACTTAACTGGCTCCAGACGGTTGGGAGTACTTGAGACCTCAGAGCAATAATACTCAAGAGAGAGCGCTGTTGTAGAAAATTTGGTGAGTTTTGCCGGACTCACCTAGACCTGGGCGGAGCTGGGACTAGGGCTAGGGTATTTTTACATCCATTCATAACACATATCGACATAATGTTTTTTTTTATTCGTATAATTACTTTTTCACAGTATTGTTACTAACAAAAATATAGCATGTAACCTAATAAACCGTTGAGTTATGTTATTTTTTTTCGCGTATCAAAACGTGTGGGCGGATTCAACGGAGACGCGGTGCACTAATAACATCCTTACAGTACTTTAAAGCGGTGTGATAATTTGTCGAAATTTGCTGTCTCTTTCTTTCGCTTGGTGTACGACGTACAAACCGGGATAAAGTTAGTCATCCCAAATTTGTAAAGGTTGGGTAAAAAAAAATAGCTCTCTCTCCATACATTGTTACTCCAAGGTAATCCTTACAAGTATGATCAATACAGACCGATTTGAAATACATCTGATGTCGCCAATTGACATAAGACCTTACGACTCCTAGGCCCAAGATAGGCCAATAAAATTGATTATCTGTTAAAGATAAAATTTTGATATTTGAAAAAGTTTTATTATTTTCACCTGAAGGAAAATTTAACCTTACTTCAAATAAAAAAAACATTAGTTATGCGACAAGGCGCGTGGGTCCGAATACTTTCTCGCTCTCATCTAAAGCACTGTCCTTCTCTAGAAATGTCGAGCTGTGTAGATCCAGGGCCGGACTCCAATCGAACAATCGCCAACGCAATTCTAGGAATTTCACCTACTACTCTCACTACGTGCTGAAGGCCGCTGCCCGCCGGCCTATAAAAGGCGCTGCTCGTCCTTGAAACAGCAGAGATCCAGAACAAGTCTCAAGTTCTGATACTGATTGCGCTTAGTTCCCTTTCAGTGAGGTCTTTGAGAACTTAGTGAGAGATCCAGAACCTAGACTCAAGACCTGATACTGATTGCGCGTTGTTTCCCTTTCAGCAAGGCCTTTGAGTTCTAAGTACGAAATATTTGTAAGCGTTCGATTGAATTGTGCGCCGTCGGCCTTTCAGTTTGTTAAATATTGTTTGAAATTTTAAAGTTACAAGGGAAAACCCCTTCAAGCCTTCATTCATTCTTGTTTAAATATAAGATAAATATTTCTCCATCCCAAACTTCACTCTTTTAATATAACAAACTAGTTCCATTATAAATTGCCGCCAAACGTGTGGCAACGAACGATTAAAACTGTTATACATTATAAAAAAATCTCTGATGTCTGCATCAGAATTTATTAATTTCATTCTCGACTAAAAGAATGTATCGATATACTTACTGCGTATAGGTAGGTATATAGGTAAATATAATACACCAAAAAACCTTTTTTTTACATATAAGCAATGCATACACGAAGGGGAATAATTTCTCACGTACGATTCATAACATCCTTGCTGTGATCTCATTCGCACACTCCACGCGCCTTTGCGCATCGACAACTAATAGAAAACCGTGACGCAATTTGAGCAAAAGTCCGCAGCGTAGGACCGTCTCTGCATTTAAATTGCCTCCGAACCGTGGACAAGGACACGGGAGAAATTTGAGGGACGCAACACGGCAGTTTATAATGTATGCAGCGAAATTGCATCACCCGCGGTGTGATGCATAGTAATTAGAACCGATATAAACATCTCACGATGTGCATTAATATCGACGCCGCAAAGGCAAAGGGGCTTTACACGTCCATTGCTAACTAAAATTCGGATATATTAATGCCATACGAATGACGGATCAATTCAAACTGACGAACAGTGACGGGTTTTCCTGAGCCCTGTGGAACGACTGAAAATCACATGGCTGCGTCTTTTTTAGATCGGTTTAAAGCGAAGAGGCGGCACAACGCGCTTGGCGCGCTGTGCGCATACCGGTTACATGTGTCACGTGGTGTCAGAAACGAACGTGGCAACACTTTGGTAAAAAATGAGTTAAATATGCAGTTTTGATCAGTTTTTTTTGTTTAAAATCGAATGCTCTGACTCTCGTTTGATTCTGAAGACTTTTGTGGCGCTTTAATCCTTTTAAAATATTTGTACAATTTGGGAGAAGGCTCGATTTAAGCTACACAAGTTTGGGACTTATCTTAGCTTTTTTTCGCTTTGGATAACTCATGTGAGCAGTATTGAATTGAATGAGTAAACTGTTTTTTCATAATCCAACCTGGTACTGAATTTTATTGTAAAACAAACAAAAAAACTGAAAAAGTGCTCTGGTGTAAACTTCCCAAAATGGCGCTTTAGCCCTTTTGCCTTTCCAGTGAAGTTATATACTGGTATTGTTTAATATTAGTATTTTTGCGATTCCCTGATTTTTGACGTATCGAAGTTTTATTTGGCATTTAATTAGAACATTTGAATCTCTTTCCAATGAATTTGACTGTAAAATAACAGGTGCTCTGGTGTAAACTTCCCGAAATGACGCTTCAGCTCTTTTGCCATTCCAAAACACTTTTATTTCATAGTAAATCGCATTGGATTCAACAAAACTGAAACCGGTTCTATATATTTATCTATAATAGTCTTGAAAATAAATAAAATTAAACCTTTTAAAAGAACGTAATTAATTTTTGTCTGGTGTTACTGATCATTATGTATATACTGGTTACTCTGGAGTAACCTTTTTCTCAAATTTCGTTAAGTGTATTTATTTACTGATTGTTACCCATGAAAAATCACGAGATGTACATTGACTTGTCAAGAAAAAAGGTTATTTGATTTAATCCACCCATTTCAAATCAAGAATAATGTCTGCTGAAATACATCATAGGTAGGCACTTTATTAGGTAGGTAAAGATTATTTTTCAAATTTGATAATATCAATCAACAATTAGTTCCAAATTCGAAAACTTTACACTCGTACGGTCTTACTTACTCACATAGGAATTTATTGACAGTGAATTAATTAAAGGGTATTTTACCATTTTTATTTATCTTTGTATTAAAAGTTTTTCAGTATTAATTATTTATCCCAATCACAATCACAAAAAGAGGTGTTATTAATATTATCGAACAATTTTTACGGCGCCGCTAAATAATAAAACTGTTAATTTTATCGATTTTTATAAAGAAGGCGTTTGTTGTAATTTGCTACACCGTCTAATTTGATTGTAACAATAAATTACACCATTTGAATATTGACTTTGTGTCGCTTTCACAGAAATAAACATTTTACAAAACTCTTTTAACAAAATCTATCACAATTTAAAAAAGGTGAGATTTGTAAAAACAATGCAATAATTACAACATATTTTTATAAAAAAAAACAAAGTAACGTACAACACATGTCATGCACTGTAGACAACGGTGTATCATTTTGAGTTTTATTTTTAACTATTCGCATTTCATTTATGTAATTATCTAGGTTAGCTGTGAGAAATGGTAAAATCGTGTGACCAGAATTTTGTCGACGGCTTTTACTCGAAAAACTATATTAAAAAAATGATTAATATTAATTAAATAAAAGAATACTTTGTTTTAAAACCACAGAATTTATTATGATGAAAGCCAACCGGTTTCGCTTGGATCAAGCTTCGTCAGGGCACATATAATAACTAAAGAAAAAATACAGAGTTAACAGGTATATATAGGTACAACAGTTAATGATAGAGTGAGACAGTATATAAAACAAAGAAGGAAGAGAGAGAGCATATATTAGAGGGAGGGAACAATTGAAAGTGCTTAATATTTATTACGAAGAATTGGTAAATAAACAAGTGTACATAATAGAAAGATAATGATGTAATGTTAGGGGCAGACAAAGATCCCATATTGAATTTATATATGAAAACGACATTTTACATTGTTACTGGAAAAGAAGCTATTTGGATACATATCAATAATTTGTATTATATACTGTCTCACTCTATCATTAACTGTTGTACCTATATAATACCTGTTAACTCTGTATTTTTTCTTTAGTTATTATATGTGCCCTGACGAAGCTTGATCCAAGCGAAACCGGTTGGCCTTCATCATAATAAATTCTGTGGTTTTAAAACAAAGTATTCGTTTATTTAATATAATGTCCAACCACCATGTGATTGCTTCTTACGAAAAGATTAATATTAAATTAAACCTTAGAATATTGAAAGTTTTTTTTATATTCGACAGGCATGATATATCGAGAGAGATTTGAGAGTCTGATTAATCTGGCGATAATTTGCGATATCAAGTTATTTTTATTAATGCAATTACACGTTGCAGCCCGTGGATCTAATTATCAGATGATAATGACACGTCTGGCTTCGCTGCACTCAGGAATTATAACATGCGCTCAGTTGCATAGTTCTTCCATTGGAGTGCGACCACATCCATTCTCGGACACGCTGCAGTACGTTTGATATTAACTGTCTTCGAGTAATACACAAAAACAACCAACATAAATCAGTAATCATTCATACCTAGTAAAAAAAACTAAATTCATTCGACAATTTCAATTTTGTTGCTATCCCAAATTTCAATCCACTTTTTAAACAAAATAGCATTTTAGATGATGAAAGTCAAATGAATATTTAAAAAATTCATACATCATGCTGGAATTTGACAGCCTGCGTGGTCGAGTGGTAAGACGCTCTACTACGAATCCAAAGGTCGCGGGTTCAAACCCGGCGTGCGCAAATAACTTTTATCTAAATAATATGTGTCATAATACATTTAATTCATATATAAATATAGTATATTTGCGGCACGTTCCAGAGTGGTAGATACTTTAAGAATTGCCCTGGTGAAATACCACCATTCAAAATTGAAACTTTGCTTGAAATGGCTATAGCCGTGTTTGGTGACCAGATTTGAATAGCTAGGTACTTCTAAACCTCCTTCCTCCCCATATCCTTCCCCCCCTCTACCTTCAGCCTCACAACATACCCCAATTGGGGATACCATAGTCTCACTGGCTCTAGACAGTTGGGAGCCTCTTGTGCGGTATTTACTATAATTTTTTTTTAAATATCATTGAACTTATAAACCGCGATTTCGTGATTTTTCACCTCAAATGCACTAAAGATAGAAAGACGAGCAAGTTGATAAGGACCAAGTCTAAAGTAACCAACATAACCATCACAATCTCCAACCTCAAATGGAACTATGCTGAGTGTGTAGCACGATTAAAAGATGACTGCTATAACCACAAGAATGGTGTTTTTGATTAAGAAAGAGGAACAGAGGGCACCTACAGATGAGATGAGCTGACGATTTGAAGAGGACTGCAAGCTTTGAACGGATGAGAGATGTCCAGGATCGGCAAACTTGAAAAAAATTGAGGTATACATGGCCTGCTCAAAATAAAAGGTGAATTTTGAATTTTCGCGGGCTGTGTACATTCGACTATCGTTTTTATTTTGTTATGTTGGTACACATATGTTTATCATATGTTAGCATTATCAGCCATTTTGAATTAGTGGTTTGTTTTTGACAACTGGAAAGGTTAGTCACGTTTTTGTGTGTTCTTCGATTTTTTACTTTTGAAAAAAATGGATCAAAGAATAAAATCCATGATTTGTTTTTCCACAACTCCAGGACGCTCATCGTCATTAACATCTTCTCGTCCTTCTGTAAAGCGCTTGTACCACTTATAAAAACTATTTTGAGACAAAGTAGACTCGCCGAATGCCACAGTCAACATTTTAAGTGCGTTGGAGCACTTTATTTCATTTTTAACGCAAAATTTAATACATATTCTTTGATCTATTTTTTTCAAAAGTAAAAAATCGAAGAACACGCAAAAACGTGACTAACCTTTCCAGTTGTCAAAAACAAACCACTAATCCAAAATGGCTGATAATGCTAACATATGATAAACATTTGTGTACCAACAAAACAAAAAAAAAACTATAATCGAATGTACACAGCCCGCGAAAATTCAAAATTCACCTTTTCTTTTGAACGGGGATTGTATGTTCAAATAAAAATATATATTCGCTACAAAAAATAAAATAAAAAAACTCATATCTCTAGCTGGAAATTGACATGTTTCACTGTCCAAGTTGAACACTATTGAACTCATCCGTACGCAAACATACTCAAGAAAGCTCGTTTCCTAGGCAGTGAATACGGCAACAAATCCGGTCCTAGACTGCGAGATTGTACGAGGAGGTGTAGCTGTAGCCGCGTATTATTCTAAGTGCGAACACATGACCCCTTACATAAAGTGCACACTACTCTCTCCAAGGTTCAAGTGCTATCAAATGGACAGGAGTTTAATCACGCGACTTTCACTACGAACGTGATGAATACGACGTCTGCATTAATTAGACTCAGCGCGGTCGTTCATGCAACTGATGGTGCGTATTTCTACTGAGGCGATGAAATCAATGACGACGTGTCCTTGTGGTGAATTGAAATAAGCGAATCGACTGTATCACAGCCAGGACAACTTTTGACTATGAAAAAACGAACAATCGATTTGACCCTTGGAGTAACAACAGAGAGAGCTAATTAATAAAAATGCAAAACGTGACATGAAAAAAAAAGAGCCACAGAGAAAGAACAGCACATACTCGTACATCATATTATTATGAAGCAATGACAAAAATAAACATTAGAAAGAACATTCATATCAAAGCCAAGGTCGAGTCTAAGTTTTGGTAGAGCCGTGAAGAATCACAAAAATCATTTAGACTGCTACCAAAAATTTCAAAACCGTGCCTTGAGTAAACAAGCCTCGACATTTTGGCCAAAAAGAACGATAGGCACAACTATTAGATTGATGATTGAGGAACAGTAATTCACTGTTTCCGAGTTTGAAGTACCAATATATGGAGAGAGAGTTAATTCTTTTTATCCAACCTACACAAACTTGCGATAAATCACTTTCTCCGGGTTTTCACGTCGTACACCATAAAAGAGAAAGAGACAACAAAAATAACACACCGTTTTTATGTGCTGCAAGGATGATCTTGGTCTCCCGCGTCTCTGAGGACTCTGCCCACATGTTTTCATATGCGACTAAGCTCGACACAACTAAACGGTTTTTTAGGTTATATGTTTTATTTTTTGTTGATAAAAATACTGTGAAAAGTGGTTATACGAATAAATAAAAACATTAAGTCGACGTATGCTATGATTGAATGTATAAATACCCTAGCCCTAGTCCTAGCCACACCCAGGTTTGCCGAGTCCGGAAAAAATCATCAAAAACTGACAACGCTGCCTTGGATAGGTACCACTCTATGTACTCTAAGGTTTGACCCTTGGAGTAAGAATATATATGGAGTGAGAGCAAAATATTTTTACTCAACCTTTACAAATTTACGATGAAACACTTTCTCCGGGTTTTTACGTCGTAAACCTAAATCTTTGACGTCTCCCATGGTCGAGTGGTAAGACACCCTACTAACTGTTGTTTAATTAATATGTGTCATAACACATTTAATTCATATAAAATAATATAAAGTATATTTGAGGCACCTTCCAGAGTGGAAGATACTTTAAGTTTCATTCTGGTAAAAAAAAAGATCACCATTTAGAATCGAAACGTTGCTTGAAATGGCTTTAGCTATGTTTGATGACCAGATCTGAATAGCCAGATACTTCTCAATCTTATTATTCCCCATCTCCTTCCTCTTCCCACTACCTTCAGCCTCACAATTATTCCCAAGTTGAGGATCCCATAGTCTCACTGTCTCTAGACGGTTGGGAGCAGTTGGGACTCTTGTGCGGTATTCACTATAAAAATGAAATAAAACCGTGAAAGAAAAAGAGACAAGACAAGTTGTCACATAATATCGCACCACTTTTAGGTATGTGAGCGTGTTTTCCGTCTCTCGCGTCTCCGGCGACTCCGCCCACTACGTTTCGTTATGCGACATAACTGTTAACATAACGGTTTTTGAGGTTATAAAAATAAAGTGAAAAAGTGGTTATTATTCATTACGTTTACATCGGCCTTATTTTTTATTTTTAAAACGGTCATCCATGGTAAGACCACTGAAGTAACAATATATGGAGGGATAGCTTATTGTTTTACCCAACCCATCCGAAATTGTAATAAATCACTTTTTCCGAGTTTTTACATCGTACACCATGAGAGAGAAAGAGACAACAAATTTCTTGGACCGCTTCTATATACTGTCGCAATGATCTTAAGCTGGCTTATCTTCGCTGGTTAACGGCGGGACTCCGCCCACATTTTTTATTATGCCGCTAAACTTGACACAACTAAACGGTTTTTTAGGTAAGATGCTATATTTTTGTTGATAAAAATACTGTGAAAAGGTGGCTATACGAATACACAAAAACATTGTGTCGATATGTGATATGAATGGATGTATAAATACCGTAGCCTTAGTCTTAGCCACGCCCAGGTGCGCCGAGTCATGTTAAAATCATCAAAAACAAGTCCAAAACTGACTTCACTGCCTTGGCTTGGGCTACCTCTAGCATACTCTAAGGTAAGACCTTATCATTACGCCATAATATAATAGACGTAATGTAACAATAAGATGTGATTTCAGACACCATTAGATTTTTCACACTTTACGAAACATTTGGTTCACTTTTTGGATGAGAAAATAACAACGAGCCGCTTGCATCACATTGCCAAGATGCTAGTTGCTAGATGCTGACAGGAATGTAAAATGCTAATGGATAGTAATATAACCTGTAAAATAAAATTAATTTTCTTAACGTCAAATTTATTTTTATGGAGTCCCAACCTTGGGGAACATTGAGAGGTGCCTTTGCGAAACAGTGTAATCAGGACGGTCGACTTTATACTGACTCGATAGAAAGAAACAAAGATTTATTAAAGGATGTTGGATTGTTTATAGTTACCGCCCACATGGAATTCGGACATTTTTAATAAACATATTAGAACACATTACACAAAACAATATCAATACACCATTAATTAACACACTTGACGGCCTCCATAGTCGAGTGGTAAGACGCTGGACTACGAATCCAAAGGTCGCGGGTTCAAACCCGGCGTGCGCCAATAACTTTTATTCAATTAATATGTGTCATGACACATTTGATTCAAATAAAAATAATAAAAAAGTATATTTGCGGCACGTTCCAGAGTGGTGGATACTCTAAGTATCGCCCTGGTGAAAGACCACCATTCAGAATTGAAACGTTGCTTGAAATGGCTTAAGCCGTGTTTGGTGACGAGATCTGAATAGCCAGGTACTTCCCAACCTTCCTCTTCCCATCTCCTTCCCCTCCCCAGTACCTTCAGCCTCACAACATACCCTATTTGGGGATGCCATAGTCTCACTGGCTCTAGACGGTTGAGAGCAGTTGAGACTCTTGTGCGGTATTAATATAAAAAAAAAAAATTAATATGATTTATAAAGTCAAAATATCACACAAACACTAGTAACAGAAGGTTTGCCTAAATAATGGTGGAAGCTTTTTGTTGATTTTATTTCTTTATATCATTAGAAATGTGACAATTCTAAAGTTCGGTAAAAAATATTTAAAACTGTTGAAATACACAAATAGTACATATCACCATCGTGTTTGCTTTATTTGTATAACCACTGCAAGTATTTTAATCAACACAATTACCGGAAATAACCTCAAAATCTTTTGACGTAAGTTATGTGACTGGACGATGTGAAGTTGCGCGGACGAAGAACATCCTTACACACTAAGAAGTGCTGTGATATTATGTGACAACTTTTCTTGACTCTTTCTCTCTCGTGAAATACGATGCTAAAACCCGGAGAAACGGATTTATCGCATATTTATATAGTTTGGGTAAAAATATTGGTTTGATTCCTTATATCGTTACCCCAAGGTCCCAACTCTCAAGAGCCAATATGACCATGTTATCCCAAATCTGGGTATTTTGTAAGGCGGAAGAAGATGGGGAAGAGGAAGGTTGGGAAGTACCTGGCTATTCAGATCTGGTCATCAAACACGGCTAAAGCCACGTTTCAAGCAACGTTTCGATTCTGAATGGTGGTCTTTTACCAGGGCGATGATTAATACTGACTAACGTTAAAGAATTCTACGCTTTGAAAAAGTATTTACGGCTGCCGTAGAACATTGGTGTTGCTAAACTTGCCATTTACGAGCGAATAAAATAAAATAAGCAGCTTTTGTGTGGTTATTGAACGCATCTTTTGTTTATATAATCAAACTAAAGACTGCGTGCGTGAAGCAGACGTTTACAATAAATAATTAGAGTAATTTAAGCAAATTAAGTCGACGTGAACTGTTTTTTGTTCGTTAGTGTTAAACAACTAACGGATATTTTCAATAAAACTATTGCGATGTGTTTATGCTCGGGGCCCAGGGCAATATTAAATATGTATTCTTATTTACTTAAAATGTATAATTACATGTTGAAAAACTATTTTCTTTTATATATTTTATTGTATTTTGACGGGTTGCGAACCTACGACCTTTGGACGGAGGGTCAAAGATCATACAGGCCTGAAATCGGTGGTCAACGGAACTCTTTTAATGTTATAATATTTAAAAATTAGCTTACATTAAGATTACCCAAAAACTCACCGGTTATAGCCTGATTCACACCAACGTCCGGTTCCGCTCAGTGCCGATATTGTTCCGCAAGAAAACTTATTGATATGGTATGAATATCAATTAAGGAGTATGTGCCAAGACAAATTTGTGTGGCAGTATATCCTTCTGCCCACCCTTGTGATATTTAACTACTTATTTAGTTAAATAATTATTTTGAAGTGTAAAAATACTAACATCGCAGATTTTTTTTTATCAAAAACCATTTTTTTATCACTAAATAATATTTTTATTAATTATTAATTATTAAAAATATTATTTAGTAATAAAAAAACGGTTTAAAAAAAAAATCTGCGTAGTAAGTATTTTTACACTTCAAAATAAGTATTTAACTAAATAAGTAGTTAAATATCACAAGGGTGGGCAGAAGGATATACTGCCACACAAATTTATCTTGGCACATACTCCTTGATTGATATTCATACCATATCAATAAGTTTTCTTGCGGAACAATATCGGCACTGAGCGGAACCGGACGTTGGTGTGAATCAGGCTTATAAGTGTATTGGAGTCGATCTGTGAGCACTTTACATCTTGAGCATTAAAAGAGTACATCAAAAATTCTTAAGATCTTTATTTTAACGCTTCCATGGATTGTATCATTGGTTATATCCATTATTTGTTATCTACCATCAGTAACATGCATCTTACTATAATTAATTGTTAACACGTGATGTATTGCTCTTTTAAAATATTTTTTTCAAATTATTTAATGGTCACTTGTCAAACGGTGAGATTCAGGTACAAATCAGTCTATTTGTCTCCACGTTTCACACTCGGGGGCGTCCCTACAGCACAAATTAGAAAGAGTGCAAAAGAGGTTTATGCGTTACTTACACATGAGGGAGTACACATAGTACCCATTTTTATTTTATTCGTTATTTTTATGCGGAATGCTAGATTTTCACACCCTGCAAGCCCGCCGGAAGATGTTTTTGGGTAAACATTTTTACTGGTTAATTTTTGGTGGTATTTATAACCCAAATATACTAAAGGAGATCAACTTGTTTGCCCCAAGTAAGTACATTCGAGCGAGGCACCATGTGACGTTTTACACACCGAAAGTCAGAACTTAGTCAAACAAAAACATGCCAATATATAAAGCGATGGAACTATTCAATGAAGCTGCATCTACCTTAGATATATTTAGATGCACATATATAGAGTTCTGTCACTATACCTTGACGTACGTACAAGAGTGACCGTTAGGTACATAACGATCTACATACTTTTAAATAATTATTAAAAAAATCACACATTTTTACACTCGCCAATTCAACGATTATCTCATAACATGTGAACAAGAGTGAACCTCTCTTATATCTTATCTTTTTTCAACTCCTTCGAATATATAAATCCTTGGGTTTAAATAAATTTTGATTTTATTAGACTATGCATGTATCTACAATATTTTTTTTATCATTCATCTCAATGTATTTGATGAACAACTGTTTTTTTTTTAGATCTTTGTTAAATCTCTCGATATACGTACTAGAGTGACCGTTAGGTACATAACGATCTACATAATCTTAAATATATTTTTATTTTTTAACACACCTTTTTACACTTGCCGATTCAACGTTTATCTCATAATATGTGTAAAAGAATGAACCTCTCTTATATATTATCTTTTTTTGTTTTTCATTGCTAACCTTTTTTGCGTTATTATATCATGTATAGTGCGTCACACTACTTCAGTTTGTACTTACATAACTCCCTTGGATATATAATACCTTGTCCCTATGTGAGGAGTATATACATGTTTAATTTCTTTTTTTACACTATGCATGTATCTACAATATTTTTATATCATCATCACTTAATTATTTGGTGAACAACTGTTTTTATGAGATCTTGTTAAATAAATAAATAAATAAATAAATAAATAAATAAATAAATAAATAAATAAATAAATAAATAAATAAATAAATAAATAAATAAATAAATAAATAAATAAATAAATAAATAAATAAATAAATAAATAAATAAATAAATAAATAAATAATAAATAAATAATAAATAAATTAATAAATAACATGTACCCGAATTCACCCGTGGGGAAAGCGATCCGTTATCTCTATATGGTGGATGTCGAGTTTGACGTATATTAAGAAACCTACGAGTTGGTAAGGTTTTCAAAACTAAATACCAACTTCATCAGCGGTACTTTTGTAATTAACTAATATTTTGTATACAAATGACCCTAAACTCTTCATAAAAATCTTTTACGAATGATAGTGTACTTAATGAAGTGTACCCGGTCGACTACTCTACAAAGGTACCAACTTGAAGTAATATTTATTTAAAGCATGAATTCAGCAGAAACTGTGAAGCGGTTAAAAGCAACGGTTTAATGTCATTACCACCATCATTCAAGCGTTACTTGCTAACTAAACTACTGTACTACTAATTTGTTCAAAGTGGTATTATCATAAATACACTCTCAATGAATTGCGCCAGTAAATGATGGCACTTTTTGCTGTGTTGGGAGTATTTTAGTAATGGAGTTTGCACATTCTCTTGCGGTAGAGATCAATTTTTAAAACCACGGTTTCTAGTTTAGAAACAGTTTACCTGCTCGATTTAATCCGCACTTAGGACAGGCGGCGGTAGCCGAAAAGATCTAAATGCCGTTTACGTAATTCTGTAAAATTTTATTTATAAATATTTACTTTTGTAAAAGCTCTCAAACATTGAATATTTATGGAAAAAAGAATCAGTAATTTCTTGCAAATTAGAATAAGTTTTCAGCGTTCAGAAGTATAAGATATAATTGTGTGTTTTAAATGCCTTGAAATGATGTTCTTACAAAATTATAACTATTATTTTTTTTTTTTTTTTTTTTTTACATGAATACCGCACAAGAGTCTCAACTGCTCCCAACCGTCTAGAGCCAGTGAGACTATGGCATCCCCAAATTGGGTATGTTGTGAGGCTGAAGGTAGTAGGGAGGGGAAGGAGATCGGGAAGAGGAAGGTTGGGAAGTACCTGGCTATTCAGATCTGGTCACCAAACACGGCTTAAGCCATTTCAAGCAACGTTTCGATTCTGAATGGTGGTCTTTCACCAGGGCGATACTTAGAGTATCTACCACTCTGGAACGTGCCGCAAATATACTTGTTATTATTTTCATATGAATTAAATGTGTTATGTCACATATTAATTAAATAAAAGTTATTGGCGCACGCCGGGTTTGAACCCGCGACCTTTGGATTCGTAGTCGAGCGTCTTACCACTCGACCATGGAGGCCGTCCATTATTATTAATTTGTCTATCCGTCTATTATTAATTTGTTGTTGATTTTCGAGGTCGAACTTATGGGAAAAATAAACTCCGACAGTTTTTCCACACTTTTCAGTGTTGTTCTTACAATACGTTGCGATTTATTCATTGTTCGTACGTCATTCACCAAATTCACAAATTAACAGTCATATTCTTAGTTTATCAAGTAGTTCAATATTAGGTATAATATTTTGTATCTCTCTCTGCCATTCTTACTGTCTTATATGTATCTCTCTATGTGTAATTGTGTCCTGGGCGTGGCTAAGCTAAGGCATAATAAAATATTTATACATCCATTCATAGCACATATCGACATAATGTTTTTGTTTATTCGTATAGCCACTTTTTCACAGTATTTTTATCAACAAAAATATAGCATATAACCTAAAAAACCGTTTAGTTGTGTCAAGTTTAGTGGCATAATAAATAATGTGGGCGGAGTCCCGCGGTGAACCAGGAGCTTAAGATCATCCTTACAGTATATAGAAGCGGTCTATGAAATTTGTTGTATCTTTCTCTCTCATGGTGTACGACGTAAAAACCCGGAGAAAGTGATTTATCGCAAGTTTGTTTAGGTTGGGTAAAAATAATTAGCTCTCCTTCCATATATTGTTACTTCAAGAATGTTATTTAGTTAATGTAAAACCCCTGACGAAGCTTGATATAAGTGAAACCTGGTTGGTGGTTAACTCAAATAAAGTTATGTTTTACAAAGTTTATTGGTTTATTTAATAAACAATGTACACCCCCAAGTTCTCGTTTCCTTCGAAAAAAAAATATCACTATTCTTTAATCACCTTCTCAGTTGACGTTGTGTCTCTTTCAACTAATATTATCTTTTTCTTTCTCTTTGTTCCTTTGTTATGATTTAAATGTTATTCTATTGTTTTCTCATTGTTTTGTTATTTTATTTTATAATTTGTTCTCCCTCTGTGTGTATATATAACCGCACGCTTTGTATTTTTTGTTTAGTTTAATTTTGTACCCTGATGATGCTTAGGCTGAGCGAAACCGCTCGGTCATAAAAAATTAAATAATATTCGTGGTCTTATACAAAGTTATCTTTTTAGTCTCGGTGGCAGTAGAGGTGTAACCAATCCAAGTTACAAATTTGAACAACTCTCGAGAATTATTAGCACGAAAATTTTTGTGAAAAATGCAAATGGCAACCATTACACTTCCATTACCCGCCAGCGCTTCAGCTGGCAGCGAGTTGTACGAGCGGTCGTAGAAGCGTATTGTGGGCGTGTCTGTGTTCCCGAACTGAGCAGAATATTTCCTTACTTCCGCAGAAATTGATCATGATTTTTAAATCTCGCAGATGGAACTCGGAGAAAAAAAATAGCCTTTGCGGCATCTCTAGTACCGGTCAATCAATATTTTTATCATCAAGTCCTTCGGAAGAACATTTATCTCTTTTGATTTAAGAATCAGCACTCAATAATGATGCTAAACGTTACTTTCTAGCTTTCTAAAACAAGCAATACTACAAATGATCTGCATATTTTGTATGAGTAGTTAAAAAAACGTTTGAGGTTTCCAGGGATTACAACTTTTTAACTTTAATCCTTTGAATTCTATGAAAAACATACTAAAATTTCATTTAAAGGTTTTTTGTAGTTTTATTTATTTTATATTAGTTACTTTGTATATACGAGTAGCTAATTATTTTATTTTATTTTTGACTTTATAATATTTTAACTTATATACTACTTATTATTTTGATTTATATGCATTTTAAATAATTTTTACAAGCTATTTTGAATTTATTGATGTACATAATTTGGATGGTTTCCGGCAGCGCATTATAAGATTTCATCCCTTTATATAGCAAGTTATTTTGTGTGTTGGCCTTATTCTTTTCTGGTAGTCTAATTTCTTTGCATTCCCTTGTATTATATTTGTGAATATCAACATTGTACATTATTTAGTCAGAAAAATATTTTGGTAACAAGTTGTTCTTCATTTTGTGTATAAACATCAATGTGTTTATTTTTTATATGAATACCGCACAAGAGTCTCAACTGCTCTCAACCGTCTAGAGCCAGTGAGACTATGACATCCCCAAATAGGGTATGTTGTGAGGCTGAAGGTACTGGGGAGGGGAAGGAGATTGGGAAGAGGATGGTTGGGAAGTACCTGGCTATTCAGATGTGGTCACCAAATGTGTTATGACACATATTAATTAAATAAAAGTTATTGGCGCACGCCGGGCTTAAACCCGTGACCTTTAGATTCGTAGTCGAGCGTCTTACCACTCGACTATGGAGGCCGTCATAAGTAAATACAATTATCAAAGTAATTATCATAGTAATCTCTTAAATTCTTTATGAAAAGCATACTAGAATATTAGTTAAAACGTTTAAAAATGCCTTTTCTGGTTTCAAAACTGCACCTTTTACTGACATTTTAGTATGTTTTTCATAGAATTTAAAGGATTACAATTGTAAAATTCTATTCACTAGAAACCTCAGACATTTTTCTAACTAATTAACTGACTATAGATAATTTTCAGATACATAATTTGTAGGATTGAAAGTATTAAAATGCTAGAAAGTTACGTTTAGTGTTATTTTTAAGTGATGACCCTTAAGAAAATAATAAATTCAATAATAATAAATTCGATTCGGGCATATAAGTCATTTTTTATTTGATGGTTAAATTATATTTTGGGACGCACCAAACTAGGTGCATGTCGTATTAAAGTGATCGAAAGCGTCAATTTTTGGGTACTGAACCTTAAGTAGGAAATCAATTGAATTTGCTTGTTTGAGGCCTAGGAGTCGAAACGTCTTGTGAAAATTTGTGTTTTCAGTTTTCTCTCAAATCGGCATAGATCTCACTTCTAGGCGTTAGCTATTCAGTGGCCGTTGCTGATAAAATATTCCACAGCTAGCTTCACGTAGCACCGTCCTGAATGAGGCTTTAAAAATGAGTGATTTTGATCATCGCGGGTATTAACCCTTACTCTTAAATTAAACAGAAATATTACTTTGTCAAAAAAAATTTTTTTTCGGTTAAAAATTTTATAGAATTTTCTATGTTGTAATACGACCTTAGAGCGATAATGTACCAGGAGGGAGCGCTTGTGTAGTCAGGATTGATGATCTCTTTTACCACCGCTAAATATCGCTACCCGTCATGTAAATGTCTGTTTAAAGTACTCAGCACTCAATCCTACGACTAACTGATAGCTACTTAACGGAGAAGAAATAGTCGCCGGTTTACTGATACGTTAATTCTATGATTAAAGTTACTTGTAGAGTTGTTTCTCTACATTTTACTCATTTATGGTGAAATTCGTGCTAAATATGTTTGTAATATTCATGGATTACGCAGGCTTCACAACATATACAACCTACCTAATCTAACCTTAAATAAATTAAATAATGTAGATACGTTACTGAGACAACGCGCGTGAATGCACTAAACCGAGTCCGCGAGACATTTCTGAGATTTACTGCGTTCAGTATCACACAAACATTTGTTCGACAGACAAGCTGTCGCAAACGCGTCGCTGTAGGCTCTTTTCGAAGAAAAAATGCATTGAGGTGTAAAAATCATTCGGGAGCAAAAAATATATTTTATGGAGTTTCTTTCCATTAATAATTATTACCCACAAATCACTTACTATTTCAATTTGACAAACACAATTATACATAAGGTTTAAAGGCTCACGAAAACGGTGTGAGATAGCGAATGCAGAAATATATAAGTGCGTGGAAGACAGCCACGGATAGTGGCGTGATACCCGATTATAACAGTAGCGTGGGACGTTCATATAGCTATCTCATCTCTACACACATATTCTTTGAATGGCTATCCTTTTCATAAGCGGGTGAAATGGAAAACAAGACAGCACTTAGTGGTGCTACATTTTTTGAAAGATTTGTATGAATATGACGTGTCTTGTACTTTATGCCTATGTATCTAACCTAACCTAATCAAACCTAACAATATAAAACAGAGGCCTCAGCTCGGGTAGAGCCTTCGGTGAGGCCCGTGTCATGAAATAATAACAACAAAATGTAATTATGGATTCAATTTTTAAAAAAATAATTATAGCAATTGGTAGGCGGATGGCGAATCCCCTATAAATAAACAAACAAATTGAGTCATTATCTACTCTTTCATTTCGAAAGAACCGATTCGATAGAAAGTTGGTAACTGGTACCTGTTTGTAAATTGAAAGAGGACAATTAAAAATCCATTTGTACACTCTCTTGGTGGTTATCAACGGGGATAATTGAATTTTAAACTGAGAAGCGATTATGAAAAGTCAACTAATAATCCAAATTGTGAATATACAATGTACATATTATTTTGTGCATTGGGTGGCACGTTAAAGTAATATTAAAGTAAAATAATCTTCCCAGACACTGCAGTGCGTCCGGTATGTTCACCGAGGGGCGAGTTCCAGGATTTGCAGCCCTTATGAGAACCAGGGTGGCAGGAATGCGGGAAAGGATCGACAACTCCAGAAATGACCTCATTATGGAATCCCGTCAGATCCCGAACTCAAGCATAGAAGCGCATTGGAGTAAATTATTGGCCCCATCAATCTTAACGCTGCCAGGATGGACTCCCTCTTGATGGCGTTTTGCAGTAATGAGGCCTAATATCCTTTATTAATATTTTTTACCCATATTATTTAATTTTTTATTTTTATTTATTTTTTCTCATGAATTTCTGTTAATTTTTATTTGTTAACATCATAATTACTATGTATTGATATCAATTATGGAAAGTATTACATTGCACTACTCCTGCATACCTTCCGGAATAAAACTTTATTATTAATATTGATTTATTTAGTATGCAAAGACAACAGTGGCGTGCATTACTCTATGATCGAAACTAAATCTTGTACAGTAAAATTTTTTTTATTTTAATATTTAAATTAATTACCGAGACATTAACTCGGATCCTCTACTCTTCCCGGGTGTCTCAACCGAGACACGAACTCGGATCTTCTACTTTATCCGGGAGTCTCGGTTGTGACCATTGTCTTTTTATTTTCTGTTTTTTTCTGTTTCATATTTATGTTTTAGATTTTGAAATTGTTTTAAAAATATATTTTTTAAACATAGGCATTAATGCTTGAAAGTTATTTTCAATTTCAATAATAATGTTATAATTTTATTTTTTCCGTTTTTTACAAATTTTTCACGTTAGTTCAAACATAGCGGTGGTGTTAAAAATGTTCCACTTATGAAAGGGATAAAACTTAAAGTAGAGGTATAACATTGTGTATCTTATTTTAAAACGAACATTTATTTCACTGTGAAAAAAATTCCAGCAGTCCAGACATAATATTATAGGAACCGGTTATTTTTCCAGTTACTTTTAGAACCGATTCCCGGTAGCGGAGGGTGCGGTAAAGGTTCATCGGCAACCGTTTACTTCATAAATAGACAGAACTGGTACCTCAAAGTATTTTATTTTTTTGAGGTGAGGGGAAAGGGGTGAACGGTTAGGGGTACTAGCAGTATTGAGAAAAAAAAAGCTAAACCGGTTATCTGCCGCTCACCTCTAACTGAAAAGCGCCGGTTCCTCTCAAAATGTTATGATTTCATGGGGCGGGGGGATTGCCAGAGCAATACTAGTGAAAAAAATTGGGACCGGATTCGCTCGACAAAAGTTCGTCACGACAAAAAAGCTCCGGTTATTCCCAAATATTTTTCATTTTACAAAAATAAGAGCCGGTTCCAAAAACAGCTAGCAACTCGGGGAAATAATATTGACAGTTCCAGTGACCGATAAGTCACCGGTACAAAGTAACCGGAACAAATTATATCGAACATCTCTAGATAACACATAACTTTTGTCTAAAAATCGTGCAAATAATATAAGTAATAAGATTACTAATATTTTTAAGTAATCCAAAATACAGTCAGATCTCTCAGCAAACCTGATAAATGATATATTAAAGTTTTAACAAACATTCATAACGTGTTATTGAATCATTATCATGTCATGGAAGAGAATGTTATCACAATATTGAACATGCACAGGTTACGTTAGTTTCACCATGCTTAGACATGCTAATAGATTTGTTCGTGCTTAAGTGATACAAATGTGTTTGGAGATTAGACAAAAGATGTTTGGAAAATAAACTGCAATTGTATAATTCTACGCAAATTTTACAAATACAATATGACTAAGCGACCCGCATTCAAATATGGAACCAACATTGTGTGATTTTGTTTTTTTTTTTTGACGATAAAATTGATATTTAAAAACCCCATAGATCATGATGGAAATGACGTTGCAATCTGAAAATAGTTACGTCAGTCTATAAATTTCTGTCAATTAAATGTCAGTCCTCACCGTTCAAATATGTTTAATGCCTTGGGAAACTGCTTAGCGATTAAAATTATTAAAATGTTAAGGATCAAGAAAAGGACGCTTGGATGGTTTGGGCATGTAGAGCGAATGAACGAAGAAAGGGGTGTGAAAAGAATATATGATGCGAATGTGAATGGAAGATAAAGTCGAGGACGCCCGAAGAAGACTTGGCACGATCAAGTTAATCAAATACTTACATCATGCGGAGTAAGAATAACAGAAGAGAATTTATGAATGTGAACGAAGCAAAGAGTGTGTGCCAAGACAGAGTTTTATGGCGGTCCGTCTTCTCTGCCTACCCCTGCAGATAACGTGCGTGATGGTTATTCATTGGTTATTTGTATCTAAGTACCGCACAAAACTCCCAACTGGACGGAGCCAGTAGGACTATGGCATCCCCAATAGAAAGATAGAAAGAGAAAAAGATATATTAAAGGATGTTGGATAGCCTATTAGTTATCGCACACAAAGAATTCGGACATTTTTAACAAACATATTAGAACGCATTAAACAAACCAATATCAATACACCATTAAAATGGTTTATAAAGTCAAAATATCACACAAACACTAATAACAAAAGGTTTGCCTAAATAATGATGGAAGCTTTTTGTTGACTTTATGCCTTTATATCATTAAAAATTTGAAAATTCAAAAGTTCGGTGAAAAATATTGAACCTGTTGAAATACCTTTGAAAAGTGATGTTTTATAATATTTATTTTGTCTTATTTGAACATTCAAGAATAGCACATATGTTCGTTATATTTCAAGTTTGATTTATTTGTATTACACTGCAAGTTTTTTAATCAACACAAACATATGGTCAATAACCTCAAAATCCGTTGAAGTAAGTTATGCGACTCGATGATGTGAAGTTAGCACGGACGGAAATACATATCCTTACATACATAAAAGTGCTGCAATATTATGTGACGACTTTTCTTGTCTCTTTCTCTTTCATGGTATAAAAACCGTAAAAACCTGAAGAAAGTGATTTATCGCAAATTTCCATAGATTTGGTAAAAATATTGGCTATACCTCCTTATATCGTTACTCCAAGGCATTTATTTTTAGAGTAGTGTGTTACCATTTACCTGAGGAAGTTTATTAAAGTGAAACCGTTGTTGAGTTCAGAATAAACATACAATGAACCAAAGACTATTTTCAAGGTTCTAAACATCGTAAAGAACATTCGCAATTCCCACAATAATCTTTATCATTATTCACAGCACTAAAAAATAGTACCCAACAATGATATCATTTCGTGTTTGTTTTATAACAATAAGTTCTTATTGTAAGAGCATTTAAACAGGTTTAACAAAGCTCAAGATTATTGATGAATCGATTAGTGATTAAAAAAAGGTTTCCATGCCATAATAAAAAAACGAAATCATTGTTTTCAAGGTTATTAGTTATTTATTTATAAACTAACAGACTATTGTCCAATCACGAAAAAAAATACTTAACATGAAATGGGAACAAAGAGCAACAGAAAGAGAACAGCACATACGTAATACTAAATGAAGCAATCACAATAATATGACAAAATATACATAAGAAAGAACATTCAAATCAAAGCCAAGGACAATTCAAAGTTTTGGTCGAGTCGTAAAGAATGACAAAAATCATTTAGACTGCTACCAAAAATTTCAAGACCGTAGCTTTAGTTAACAAGTCTCGACATTCTGGACAGTGGAGAATGATATCCATTATTAGTTGAATGGTGATTGAGAAACAGCAATCCATTATTTCTGAGGCTACGGCAAGGAATTTTGCACTAGATGAGTTGCAACAAAGAAGGTGAGCCAATTATATAATTGATAATTTTGAAAATGCAAATTAAATGGAAGTCTTTTCTACGCTTTTCTAATGAAGAAATTTTCAATGTTTGTTTAATTTCATCATACGAATGATCGCCTCTTTCTCGCCCTAATCTCCATGCAATTCCGCGTAAGAAGCGGTGTTGTGCGGATTCAATATGATGAATATAATATTTTTATTTCTAATTTTGTAACTGTTACTTCATGGTGGAATTCCATTTTAATGATTAAATAAAAAACAATTTTTTAACTTAACATAACAATTTTTAACATAATAAAAAAGTGGAATAAAGTTAAAAATTTGTTTTTATTTAATCAATATAATATTGGTTTAACTATACAAATAAATAAGTTCTACTTGAAACGAAATTTGATTTTAAAATGTGAATCAGTTAACGGCCCTCCACACTAACGATAAAATCATTGTTAAAGTAAAACGAATTCTAGGATTTAATTCAAGATCTTTGCAAAATATCGAAAAAATGATAGTGCAACTTTACTACACAAACATTGTCCACATCTTTCTATCAATCTTCATCTTGTTTTTTTAAATATAATTCAGTTGAATTAAATTTAATATTATTATTATTTGGTTCTGCTAGTTTTAGTTTTTTTGTTTCTAGTGACAGCTGTTTTTGCGTTAAGACCATTATCAAACTGTGGTTAAGCCTACCTACCGCATGGCTGTAATTTTTCGACACAATATTGCATGACAAGAGGTATGATTCTACTGAATGAAATGTCTAAAAATAAAGATACAAATATCTACAGAAAAATTTTCCACACTTTAATTATATATTTATATATGTAATTTTTTTAAACATATTTATAGATTATCTTTTGTACAGTCAATAAATAAAAAACAATTATTTTCATAAAAATACCCCCTTAACTAATTTTTTTTTTTTATAGTGAATACCGCACAAGAGTCCCAACTGCTCCCAACCGTCTCGAGCCAGTGGGACTATGGCATCCCCAATCGGGGTATGTTGTGAAATTTGAGGTAGTGGTGGGGGGGGGAAGGAGGCGGATAAGAGGAAGGTTGGGAAGTACCTGGGTATTCAGATCTGGTCACCAAACACGGATACAGCCATTTCAAGAAACGTTTCGATTCTGAATGGTGGTCTTTCACCAGTATCTATCTACCACTTTGGAACGTGCCGCAAATTTACATTATATTATTTTATATGAATTAAATGTCTTATGCCACATATTAATTAAAGAAGAGTTATTTGCGCTGGCTAGGTTTGAACCCGCGACCTTTGATTCGTAGTCGAGCATCTTACCACTCGACCATGGATATTAAAAAAAAAAACAAACATTTCGGTAAAAACTTGAAAGTTTGTTGCTGGTGTTTGACTTTTTATTAAAAAAACCGTATTGTAATGCATGAGTACAGAAAAACATATTAAATTGAAAACACACATGTTTTATTTTTGTTCACTAAGATCACGAATCGGCCCAGTGTGCGTTTGAGCGTATTTTTGCACAGCGGTAAATTTGAATGAACCTGTTCTGCATTCAGGCGGCTGGATCGGCAGCAGCTCTTGCGGGAATATCCATATTATGCAGCGGGATATTGGCAAAACGGCTGCGAAGGCCGGTCCCGGGTGTGAACCCTCGTTTCATTAAAAAAATACAGTGAACAGAGTACCCACACTACCCATCCAACCGGTTTTTTAAGCACTGGACTATCTAGTTCTTTTTGTAACACCTTCATTGACCACATACAACTTTACAATCTGGATTCGTGGAAAATATCTGTCTGCAAGTGTTATCTATAATCTATACTATAATATTAATATAGATTCTATGAGATGATATTACAGTTAAGGCTTGAGTTTTGTTACCTCCGCACACTGGAGAATTTATCCCCAATTTTCGGACATAATTATTGTGTGGGTTTCGCCAGTTAAAATATATTGTTAATTTTATACAGGTAGTTAGAGAAATGTCTAAGGTTTCAGTGAACACAATTTTTAAACAGTAATCTTTTAAATTCAATGTGAAATGCATACTGGAATTTTAGGTATAACTACACCTTTTACTAAAAAAAATATGTTTTTTTGTGGAATTTTAACGAATACAGTTTAAATTTTTTACTCACTGAAAACCTTAGACATTTTACTAACTGGTTATGTGGAATTTATAGATAAATCATGTGCAGTATTGCTTGCATTTGAATGCTCCAAAGTGACGTTTAGCTCCATTTTGGGTGCTGAATTTTAAACAAAAACAAAAAATAATATTTATATATACGCCCAAGTGGGTTTTTACATGTAAATTTACATTCAACAGTGATGCAAATGAACATCATTTGCTCATACAAAAAGTAAGAATGAGCTGTAAACATAAGTACGTTGTTGCATTAGGGATATTGGCTACTTTAATTTAATATTGATTGAAGATATATGATATTACAGCCATCTTGTTTCTACATTCAAGGCACTTAAATACACCAGTCACCTCTGCGTGTTTATTACCAACCACATGCATCTAGATACAAGCGAGTATCTGAAAGACTCAGTCCTGATACTATTGTTACAAATAAACATAATTTCGGATTGAGTAGTTCTCGTTGGTATACGAGAAGCAATAATTCACAAGTAACATCAAGTTTATTTTCTGTACAAACCTTGGAGTTAGAACATATGGAGAGGTACCTTTGCAAAAACAGTTAGTCATTATTGTTGACTTTATACTGACTCGATAGAAAGTGACAAAGATATGTTAAAGGATGTTGGATAGCCTATTAGTTACCGCCCACATGAAATTCGGAAAATTTTAATAAACATATTTGAACACATTAAACAAAACAATATCAATACACCATTCAAATGATTTATAAAGTCAAAATATCACACAAACACTAATAACAAAAGGTTTGCCTAAATAATGATGGAATATTTGATGATTTTATGCCTTTATATTATTAAAATGTGAAAATTCTAAAGTTTGGTAAAAAATACTTAAAACTGTGGAAATACCTCTGAAAAGTGATGTTTTATAATCATTGTTGGGTCTTATTTGAACATTTACGCATAGCCCATATCATCATCATGTTTGATTTGTTTATAAAACCACTGCAAGTTTTTTAATCAACATAATTATAGGAAATAACCTCAAAATCCGTTGACGTAAGTTATGCGAATCGATGATGTGAAGCGGACGAAAAACATTCTTACATACTTAGAAGTGCTGCAATATTATGTGAAGACTTTTCTTGTCTCTTTCTCTTTCTCTCTCGTGTTAAACGAGGTAAAATCTCGGAGAAAGTAATTTATCGCAAATTTGTATTGGTTGAGTAAAAATACTTAGCTCTCTCTCCATGTATATTTTTTACTCCATGATACAAACTGTCACTGATAAGCAACAGTTTTGTACATTAAAACACAGATATAACTTTGCGCTATGATGAAGATGAAGATAAAAGTACACGTTTTGAGAAGTGTAAAGTAACTAAAAACAAAGAGAGAAGAATTACAGGGTGTATTTTCCACTCCACCAAACCTAGAACCAACCCTCCAGAGAAGCTCGTTATCTGTGCCACTAACGCGAAGGCGTTAACAACCCCTAAATTAATATGCACGTATTCATCACTTTTTCTTAGTTACGCAAATAGTAGATTATAAAAACAAGTTATGATAAGGTACTACATTAAAGCAAGAATTTAATTAAAACGTCAAGTTAATTCCAGCCTAGTTCTTAACGACAGTTGACAAAATATTAAGCATTTGATATTATCTGACTTGCCGTTTTCGTAGAAAATATTAAAAGCGGAATATCGTTTTTTTTTGTTTTATGGTGAATACCGCACAAGAGTCCCAAGAAATGTGGAAGAGGAAGGTTGGAAAGTATCTGGCTATTCAGATCTGGTCACCAAACACGGCTAGAGCCATTTTTAAGCAACGTTTCGATTCTGAATGGTGATCTTTCACGAGGGCGATACTTGGAGTATCTACCACTCTAGAACGTGTCGCAAATATACTATATATTATTATCTATGAATCAAACGTGTTATGACATATATTGATTGAATAAAAGTTATTTGGCACGCCGGGTTTGAACCCGCGATCTTTCGATTCGTAGTCGAGCGTCGTACCACTCATCCATGGAGACCTTAATAATTATGAAAAAATTATAATTAATTTGCCACGATCCTACCCGAATCACGCCAGTCAAAAGCTTATCAAGTTGTAGCCGATTCCCTAAACCTAACTTAAGGCAATAAATACAGAAGAAACACATTTATCCGTATAAGCAATAGTGAGAAACTAGTCATTTTTTAAAAAACCACATAGACGCCGACAATGCAAAAATTTTTGAGCGACACTTTGGTAAAAAATGAGTGATAATAAAAAAGTACGCATTTTAATCAGTTTTTTTTCTGCATCGAATGCTCTGACTCTCGTTTGATTCTGAAGACTTTTGTAGCCCTTCAGCCCTCTAAAATATATGCACCATTTGAGAGAAGGCTCGCCTCGAGCCACACAAGTTTGGGACTTTTTTTGGTTTTTGTCACTTTAGGTAACTCAATGTGAGGATTGAGAACGACAACTTTAGCTGCGAAATTTACCAGTTACCTTTTTAATTTTCACGATTTTCAAGGCTTTTCACATCCGAAAAATATCTATTTTTATGAATTTTCTACCCTTTCATAGGGAAAAAACTAATATGAAGCTAATAAAAGTATTGTGGCATACTTAAAAAAAAATGTTAACATTAAATATTTTTGAACTAACCAACTAGCTTGACATCACGCCGTTTCTCCGCAGGAGCAGGTAGTGAGGACGTACCGTATTACGACTCTATCTTGGCATACATTATTTGCTTCATTCACATTCATACATCGTCTCACACATACTCTTCTGTTATTCTGACTTTTTACATGGCTCGATTCAAATATTTGATTCACTTGATCGTGCCATATCTTCCTCGGACGTCCCCGACTTCTTCTTCCATTCGCATTCGCACTATACATTATTTTCACACTCCTTTCTTCGTTCATTCGCTCTACATCCCCAAACCATCTAAGCGTCCCTTTCTTAATCCCATTGACTACGCTTACATCAGCCTTGCATTCTTTCCGGATATCCACATTTTTAACACGTATGTATAACACATGGTTTTACCGCACATACGCCTCAGGGATCTCATTTCCACAGCATTCAGCCTACTTTCATTCTTCTTCTGCCAGATCCATGCCTTACTGCCATACATCAGCGTTGGTATAAACACTCCATTGTGGACCGCTAGTTTCGCTTCTTTGGACATTTTTTTTATTTACGCCAACAGCGTTCAGTCCTCCATTAATGGAGTTTCCTGCATTCACCCTTCTTTTAATATCCTTATCAGCCTCTCCGTCTCTCGTAAACATATTTCCTAGATACGCAAACTCGTCCACTTGCTCCAAATATTCATCATTTACTACTATATTGCACGTTGGTCTCGTACTGTCTCTAAAAGAATTAGCTTTTAATTTAAATTTTAAAAAAAACACACACTTCAAGTCACTGGTACATATGTGTGTGGAGATATACGCATTCATATGTGCAGACTGGGACATCTATACTGTAGATATTGAAGCTATTATTCCAATTTTCTATTCCTCGAGTTCCTCTTCTTGCTGCCTAGGTCTGCTGTAGAGACGAGTATGTAAATGGGAAGGTTTTTTATTTCACGCCCTCACCCCGCGCCCTTTGATTTCACGAAACGATCCGTTATTAGCAACGACCTTAGAGTAACAACATAGAGAGACCGTCCTAATATGAGTTAAATCGTTGACATACTCGTACTCGCAAAATATAGCTCTCTCTTTATGCTCGGTTCTATAAACGTATGAGAAAAAGAGACAAACAATTGCTGTTAAAAAGATACGATTTGGGGCGGGCAGTTTTTGATGTAGACGAACTTCACACTGATCACTCATATCAGTAGAGCCGACAATAAAATGTGCGTAAAAATATCACAACTTAAGTGAATTTAGTGCGATCTTCAAAAAAACGATATGGCTATACATGCAGTTGATGGATGCTTCAACCGAAGTACAAAAGGACCAAAAAAATCAGTTTTCATAGGTAAGTATCAAAGAATTCGTCGTTTATCTCAAATATTTAACATCCTTAAGTTTTATCTCAAATATTTAACATCCTTACCTACAATACAACTAGTAACTTACACCAATATTCAATCAATCTTTGCACTTTTCGTTTCAATGTAATAAACTTCCGTTTGAAATGAGTTTTAATGCATTTTTAATATGTTTTACTTAGAGAGATTAACGAGAATCTCAGATATTTTTTTTAAAAACGGGAAAACCCCTTTTCGTCTGGCTTTTGAATGTATCCCGGTCTCTTTCTTTCTCATGGTACCAACGCTAAATTGTTGGCGAACAGATAAAGACGGAATAATGTTTATCATTACGGTTTTCTTCGCCTTCTATTCGCCGGCAGTTTATAGGCCACTCCTCCTTGGTCAAGCTTGGCCAAATACTTGCGTCAACATTTCGCAAAGCGAGGTATCTTTATATTGTTACTCTAAGGCAACGACTCGCTAATAGTCACCCGTGCCTGTCCCGTAACGGCTGACGAACTAACGACCGACCGTTGCGGTTATTATTTGAGCCGTTAGAATCCGCTATTCATGAGAAAACGTTTAAACGCTTTTAAAAAACTGTCACCTGTGTGATGAAAATTTAATGTAAGCAATTTTTTGTTGTTTAAAAGTAAAAACGCTGTCATCGTTATGCTTAGTTTTATAGACAGGCTCCGTGGCGTTGCGGTTAAGATCGCTGATTCCAGAGTAGTAGATCTCGCAGTATGTCTCTGGTAAAAAACCACCTATCAAGGCTTAAAATGACTTTGGCAATGTTTGGTGACCATTTCTAAAAAGCCGGGCACTTTGCAATCTTCTACTTCTCTACATCATAAATACGAACTTAAAATAGTGGGGCAAATATTGCACAACAGAACCAACTGTCTGAAGCTAGTGGGACTATGGCATCCTTGAAGTAAGAATATATGGAGAGAGAGCTTATTTTTACTCAACCTATACAAATTGGGGATAAATCACTTTCTCCGGGTTTTTACGTCGTATACCACTAGAAAGAAAAAGACAGAAAATTTTCCCAAATTATCACACCGCTTTAAAGTATTGTTTATTTTTTTTTATTTAACAAGATCTCATAAAAACAGTTGTTCACCAAATACATTAAGAGATGAGTGATATACAAATATTGTAGATACATGCAGTGTAAAAAAAAGAAATCAAACATTTATGTACATCTCACATATAGACAAGGTATTATATATTCGAAGGAGTTATATAAGTACAAACTGAAGTAGTGTGACGCACTATACGAGAATAACGCAAATAAGGTTAGAAATGAAAAACAAAAAAGATAAAAGAGAGGTTCATTCTTTTACACATATTATGGAGATAATCGTTGAATTGGCAACTGTAAAAGGGTGTGTACATAAATGGACATTAGTCAACGGTTTCTCAGGCCATATGCTATATTTTTGTTTATAACAATACTGTGAAAAAGTGGTTATACGAATAAACAAAAACATCATGTCGACATGTGCTATGAATGGATGTATAAATACCCCAACCCTAGTCCTAGGCACGTAAAACTCGTAAACACTGACTACAGTAGCGCTCTCTCTTGTATATTATTGCTTTGAGATGGCATCTATAGTGAGATGTTAAGATGACTAAATTGGCTGACAGTTAAACTGATGCTGACATTGAACACATTGATGTTTATACATAAAATGAAGAACAACTTGTTACCAGAGTATTTTTCTGACAAAATTATCTACAATGTTGATATTCACAAGTATAATACAAGGGCATGCAAAGAAATTAGACTACCAGAAAAGAATAAAGCCAACACCCAAAACAGCTTACTATATAAAGGAATGAAATCGTATAATGCACTGCCGGAAACCATCAAAATTATGCCTATCAATAAATTTAAAAAAGCCTGTAAAAATTATTTAAAATGCATGTAAATCAAAATAATAGTAGTGTTTAAGTTAAAATATTATTAGTCAAAAAGAAAATGAAATAATTAGATACTTGTAAACTTAAATGCACAAAGTAACTAATATAAAATAAAAAAAAATAAAAAAATAATAAATAAATAAAATTTAAAATTTTTTTAAAAAAAATTTAAAAAAATAATAAATAAAAATGTAGTACCTATTTATAACGCACGGCTTAAGCCATGTAAAGCAACGTGTCGATTCTGAATAGCGGTTTTTCACCAGAGCGATACTGAAAGATTTCACCGCTCTGGAACGTGCCGCAAAATACTACATATAATTTGTTTTAATTAAACTTGAGACGACGCATAGAAATTCAAATTAAAATCAATTACGCACGACGATTTTCGTAACCGAGGATCTCAACCTCTAGACTACGGGGGTCACTAAATTTAAAATTGAAATTTAAAATTTGATACCTAAAGAAATGGTTTTATTTTGTATTGACATTTCATACCACTGAATTGGACCTTACAAAATACTATGTAACATTTCTCTCTTGGAATTGTGTATGGAATTTCCTTCAGTAAGTTTTTTATACAGTCCATAAAATTCTTCGATCTGTCGCATCGCCGAAGACAATAGAAATGGAAAAATATTTAGGATATTTTTCCAGGACAACTTTTAGGTTTATTATGGCGCCACCTTTAGTATTGCCTTGGAGTAAAATATACATCGAGAGAGAGCTAAATATTTGTACTCAACCAATACAAATTTACGATAAATCTCTTTCTCCTGGTTTATACGTCATATACCATAAGAAAGAAAGCGACAAGAAAAGTCTTCACATAATATTGCAGCACTTTTAAGTATGTAAGAATGTTCTTCGTCCGTGCTAACTTCGCATCATCGAGTCTTATAACTTACCTCAACGGATTTTGAGGTTATTTCCTATATTTGTTTTGATTAAAAAACTTGCGGTGGTTATACAAATAAATTAAACACTATGGTGATATTTGCTATGCGTGAATGTTCAAATAAGACCAAACAAAGGTTATAAAACATCGCTTTTCAGAAGTATTTCCATATTTTCAATTATTTTTGACCAAACTTTAGAATTTTCACATTGTCAATGATATACAGACATAAAATCAACAGAAAGCTTCCATCATTACTTAGGCAAATCTTCTATTATTAGTGTTTGTGTAATATTTTGACTTTATAAATAATTTTAATGGTGTATTGATATTGTTTTTTTTAATGTGTTCAAACAAGTTATTAAAGATGTCCGAATTCCATGTTAGCGGTAACTAATAAGCTATCTAACATCCTTTAACATATATTTGTCTCTTTCTATCGAGTCAGTATAAAGACAACCGACCTGACTACACTATTTCGCATGGGTACATCTCCATATATTCTTACTCCAAGGTATAAACTGAACTAAACGAAATTCAGCAAAAATGTACTTAATCATTTATGTTTTGAAAGAAATGTATTCTCAAAAGCGTAAATACATACGAGAAAAAATGTCATTTTGACAAGGAACTCTGTATGCTTTAAATTTAAATCAAAAACAATCTCAATCGAACACTACAGCGCAACGAATGCACTTTTGTTTATGATTCGCATTTCACGTTTTTGCATTAACGCCACACAGGTAGCACTGAGCGAAATAATTTCCCTCGGGGCCTAAGTCATCTTTGAAGATTCCGTGTGAAGGATCTTTCCGAGGAAAGGAAGGAGTGAATCTGGGTCTTGAAGAGGAAGGAAGAAAGACAAAGGCCGGCGAATCAATCCACAACCGAGTAATTGAACACAAGAACGAGTTGCAGAAGCGACCCGTTCTCATGTGACACGTGCCAAGCGTGTACAAATGTTGGGCGCGCGTTCGGCGTGTTTCCCGATTGCGCACCGGTGCCGAAAGAATAAATGACGCAAGTACTTCGGAGCATCTCCCACTGAAATAACGGTAGAACAATGACTGCATTCCGCCTTCAAAGATTCTACGCTTCAAAAATTGCAATCCGCTTGAAAAGATTAGTTACTCACAGTGAGATAGAGATAATTTATATATAAGACAACTTATAAAATTAAACAGACAAAGCGCTAAAGGAGAAAGGGATTGAGTGAGAATGTAGTGAGATTTATTTGTGTTTAGCGGGGATATACACGAATTAACTAGACAAAAATAATTCTTAAAAATCAATCAAATTTGTCCATCAAAATAACGTTTTCATTTTCGTAACAATAGAAAAGCATACAGAAAATAAAAAAAGATTTTTGGTTCCACTAGGATTTGAACCCGGAACGAACTTCATCAACCCTTGTCCAATCCCTGTTTATGTCTAAATTTATTTCTTGAAAAGCATTTATATGAATTTCGATAAAGACATCTAGTTAAATTATACATTCCATAAAGAAATTGTTATGTTAACCATTTCGTACCCAAGATGGCAACTAACGTTACCTAGCTTCCTTAATCTTTGATATCTCCGTAAGCTTACACAAAATCAGTCTTAAAATTTTGCTGTTACTAAAATATATATTTTCAACTGATTCGTTAATTTTGAATTTTATAGCATGTCACTAAATAATTATAACAAATAATTTCGCACGTAACCATCAAAAAAATCTTAAAAAGCAAAGGCAGTAATCTACGAAAACGGTTCTGTAACAATGTCAACTTTTGGATTATTATTAAAAAGAAACAGAGAATTTAGTGTATATTAAACTAGGAACAATTTGTAACAATAACCTCTAAATGTATCAACATACATGAAAAAAAGTGTATAAAAAGCTTTATCAACTTTGCAAGAAATAATTTGTGATGAAAAAGATGCTGCCTTTGCTTCTATACCCCTCAGATGTTGAATTCAAAGGAGGCCATATATTAATTTATTTATTAATAATTAACGGACTGAAGTCCAAAAAGGAAAAAAAAGCGATAAAGAAAGAACAGCACATACATAATAATAAATGAAACGATGAGAAAAATAGTACAAAATAAACATAAGAGAGAACATTCAAGCCATAGTCTATGTTTTGGTAGAGTCGTAAAGAATGACCAAAATCATTTAGACTGCTACCAAAAATTTCAAGACAATGGCTTGAGTTATACGCATATTATATAAAGCCAGAAGAAGCATGTATTAAATTTAGTTATTTTAAATACAAAAAAATATCTATAATACTATTTACGGTAACGCTAGCGTATCATCTTGGGATCGGAAAGAAGTTTCTGAACGCGGGAACGGGAAGGTTAATAAAATAATAAATATTATTATTATGCCCATTTAGAAATCATAGGGATAAAATAGCATAATATTCTTGGGCTGTGAAGGTTTTATTGCAGTAATAAATATAAAAACGGTTAAGATTTAAGACGTTAAATAAACCTTTCATCGTTAAACCCAGATAGTGAACGAAATAATGGACTATCTTTTAAATTCAACATAAACTAAGATGCCCTATTGTCTACAGTATGATTTAAGAGGAGATTACAAAATATACACCAAGGTTAGTCTCGCAGATGCAATAAGATATAAATACCATTAAAACGATATCAATAAATTTCAAAACACATAAAACATAAAATAAACCGATCGGGTTGCGACCAAGGCTTGAACTCGAGACCTCTACTTTATCCGGGAATATCGCATAAACTAATGGTTATATCAAAACCTTTTTCCAATTCCGATCATTTATGTCAAATTTATCATTAATATATTTTTAAGAAATTATGAGTGACAAAAAATCCTGTAATTAAAAAGGGTTTCGATAGAACAATTGGTAAAAGTGTTACTACCGGATAGATTAAAAGCCCCTAGTTCGAGTATCCGTCGAAACTTCGGAGCAATAATATACAAGAGAGAGTTTTTGTGAGGTTTGCCGGACTCGGCTAGACCTGGGCGTGGCTAGGACTAGGGCCAGGGTTTTTATACATTAATCCATAGCATATGTCGACATTGTTTTTGTTTATTGGTCTAACCACTATTTCACAGTATTGTTACAGACAAAAATATAGCATGTAACTGAAAACCGTTGAATTACGTTAATTTATTTCGCGTATCAAAACGTGTGGGCGGAGTCAACGGAGACGCAGGACACGAAGAACATTCTAACAATACTTTAAAGCGGTGTGATAATTTGGGAAATTTTGTTGTCTCTTTCTTTCTCATGGTGTACGACGTAAAAGCCCGGAGAAAGTGATTTATCCCAAATTTGTATAGGTTGGGTAAAAAGAATTACCACTCTCTCCATATATTGTTACTTCAAGGTCGAAACCTATTTTTTTTTCTGCGTCTTCTTCGGTTTCATATTCTTTGAATATCATTAATTTTGATTCAATAATTAATATCACAATCAAGCAATAAGCTTTGATTAATTAATTGTTATTTAGAATAAGATATAATTTAAGACCAACTTGTGTCTCGGATAAATGTATTAATGTTTTTGTTTTATTTATTTTTTCTGTTAATTAGGTATTGATGGCCTAATTGGCAGAGTGTTACTCCCGGATAGAGTAGAGATTCTGAGTTCGTGTCTCGGTAATGACCATTGTTCTTTTTAGTTTCTGTCTTTTTTCTGTTTCATTTTTGTGTTTTATATTATTAATTTATGTTGTTTTTTTGTGCATTATTATATTACATTTTAGCTAACGTAGCTAACGTTTAAGTTGTAAAATGGTTCCTCCTTCATGTATAACATTAATATCCAAAAATCTCCCATGCATAGCGCCGCTCACACAGCTGTGAAATAACACTTTGTATTCAAACAAAACTGTAGACTTTATGTATCTCGAGCTTTAATGTTAGCTTTTTACACATCTGTGTTAATTTTCAAACCATTTCAGGCTCATATCAAACACTTAAATAATTTTAGAACTTTCACAATACGCTTACTATCAATAAAGGTAACGACTTAGACAGGGTCGTACTTTCATTACTTTGAGGCTACTTTAGAAAATATAAAATTTGCACAGTTTAGTATTATAAAAAACACCAATCAGTACATACGAGAAACCTTCTGTAGCGATGAAGCTTGACTTACTCACTTGCAAATGGTAGCTATATACACTCCTAGTGATAGAACGCGGTACTACAAAAACTCCGCCCATCACAACATCAGCTCGGTATTTTGGTACTCCCTTGTATTTAAAACATAACCAGTAAAATCAAAGAGGTAGCATTTCCTTCGGGTGTAAATTGCAGCATTGTATTCATTTGACTCTTTTTTAAAACGGCCAGAATTCACTAGTATTGTCATTAGAAAGCTGTCCTCGTCAGACAAATCATTCTGCTTTTGACTAATACAAACTGTGATTTGCAAATATTGTCTTTAGAAACATTTGCATTAGGTGATTTAATAAAACAAATTTATAACTTTATTCCACTTTTATTTTATGACTGGACCGGTTTCAGCCTATGACGGCCATCTTTAGACTAGTACATGTTGTTGTTAACCTACGGCTTATATACTATTTTTGGGGATGTTAGGGGTAGTAAACAATGATTTTACTTTAATTATATTCATCAGTATTGTTGCATGATTTTAATAGTTACAGGGTAAAAGCTACTTTTAATTTATTGGTATTATTTTTTTTATATATCTATCTGGAATATTTATTTATTTTATTTAATATTTAAGATGGGTTACAGTTGCATTTCTATAAATATGAATTGACAATGTATTTATATAATGAAAGGTTGGTGAATACTGATTGTTAATGAGTTTACTTTAGATTTTCCCATCTTAATTGTGATGTCCAGATGTACAACATAATTCTCTAATTATTGGGTTACTCCCAGCATTATGGTATAATAAGTTTTATGATTCTATTCATTATGCACTATTGGAGTATATTACTTCTATTATTATATAATTTCTCGGTATCAAGGAATTTTTAAGTGCTAAAATGGAATTCCACCACGAATTAACAGTTTCAAAATTAGAAATAATTTGCATTAGGGTTCAAAATAAATGCATGATAACAAACGTCTGAACTTCGCGCTTTATGTTTGAAGTGAATAGTAAATTTAGAGAATGTATGCAATGGCGCATTTGTAAGCGAACCTCGTCAAGCAAAATGTTTATTTACGTTGTGTTCCGGCCTGCGTGGTCGAGTGGTAAGACGCTCGACTACGAATCCAGAGGTCACGGGTTCAAACTCGGCGTGCGCAAATAAATCTTATTTAATTAAAATGTGTCATAACCTTGGAGTAATAATGTATGGAGAGAGAGCAAATTTTTTTTATCCAACCTATACAAACTTGCGATAAATTAATTTCTCCGGGTTTTTACGTCGTACACCATGAGAGAGAAAGAGACAACAAAAATAACACACCGCTTTTATGTACTGTAAGGATGATCTTGGTCTCCCGCGTCTCCCGGGACTCCGCCCACTTGTTTTTAAGCTGGACACAACGTTTTTTAAGTTATATGCTATATTTTTATTGATATCAATACTGTGAAAAAGTGGTTATACGAATAAACAAAAACATTATGTCGAAATGTGATATGAATGGATGTATAAATACCCTAGCCCTAGTCTTAGCCACGCCCAGGTCTTCCGAGTCCGGCAAAAATCATCAAAAACTGACTACACTGCCTTGGATAGGTACCACTCTATGTACTCTAAGGTCATAACACATTTAATTCTTATAAAATAATATATAGTATATTTGTAGCACGTTCCAGAGTGGTGGATACTTTAAGTATCGCCCTGGTGAAAGACCATCATTCAGATCGCAAAAGGCTGCTTTAAAATGGCTTTTGCCGTGTTTTGTGACCAGATCTGAACAGCCAGGTACTTCCCAACCTTCGCCTTTACCACCCTTCCCCTCCCAAGTAATGAATGCAGTATAAATACAGTTGATTTGAGACCCCCTGAATGGAGAAAATCAGTTTAATATTAGGTATAGGCACAGTTCGTTCAACAAAAGAATGAAGTATGACTGCAGTTGAATTGGGTCTCCCTGTATATAGCAAGTTAGTTAGTGGGTGCACCTACAGGTTGTCCAACAAACAAATGCAGCAACCGTATGTCGCTAATGGAGTATCGCTGTAAACACGTGAAAAGGTTTCCAGCAATGATTTATTCCACCGCGGAAATGGAAGCTGTTGCGCTGCTTGTTACGATAATGGGCAAGTACCTACCGTAGAGACATACTCACTAACCAGCTACTAGTACTGCCCTCAGAGCAACAATATACAGGAGGGATAGCTTCGCGAAACAGTGTAGTCAGGATTGTTGATTTTTTCCTGACTCGGGCGTGGCTACGGTTTTTATGTACACATCTTTTTACATCCATTCATAGCACATGTCGACATAATCTTTTGTTTATTTGTATAACCACTTTTTCACAGTATTGTTATCAACACGTTATGTTTGACCGCCTCCATAGTCGAGTGGTAAGACGCTCGACTACGAATCCAAAGGTCGCGGGTTCAAACCCGGCGTGCGCCAATAAATTTTATTTAATAAATTTGTATCATAACACATTTAATTCATACAAAAATAATAAAAAGTATATTTGCGGCACTTTCCAGAGTGGTAGGTACTCTAACTATCGCCCTGGTGAAAGACCACCATCCAGAATCGAAACGTTGCTTGAAATGGCTTTAGCCGTGTTAGGTGACCAGATCTGAATAGCCAGGTACTTTTTAACCTTCCTCTTCCCTATCTCCTTCCCCTCGCTACTACCTTCAGCCTCACAACATACCCTATTTCAGGATGCCATTCACTGGCCCTAGACGGTTAGGAGCAGTTGAGACTCTTGTGCGGTATTCATATAAAAAAATTAAAAAATATAAATAGGATGTTACCTCGAAAACCGTTGAGGTATGTCACATAACAGAACGTAGTGGGCGGAGTCGCCGGAGACGCGGGAGACGGAAAACATGCTTGCATACTGAAAAGTGGTGCGATATTATGTGGTAACTTGTAACGTGTGTCGACGTTAAAACCCGTAGAAAGTGATTTATCGTAAATTTGTTATATATATTATTTTTACAAGAATCAAATGTGTTACGACACATATTTTTTAAATATGAGTTATTTGCGATCACTGAATTCGTAGGCAACTAGGAAAATGAAAAGCAATGCAAATCTGTAGTGCAGCTCTGGATACTGAAGAATTTATTTATTTTATTAGTATTATTACGTTCGTCTTTTATCGTTATCTTTTATTGTTATTAATTATTATATTTATTATTCTTATATGTGTATAAACTCATGTATTGTTGCAGATTGGGTATTGTTCCATCCACCCAGCCCAGTTGGGAAAAAAACTTGAGTAAATAAATTTATATTTTAATTACTGATAACTACTATCTTTTTCAAAAAAAATTGCTAACCTATTCAATTTATTTTATTTTATTCGTGCATTATAATATTTGAAATTTTTAATATAATATTTTAACTTTTTTTCCGCCCGTCTCAGAACAGATCATGTCTAGTGAGGCGAGTAACATACATGTCCACGGAAAAATCAAAATAAAAATTGCCGGCAGTGAAATTAAAAACTGAATACGTAAATATTAAAGTAATCTCAGTTTTGAATGAGTATTATTAGTAATTCGATAAATACATTCCTAATTTTGATTTACAAAATATTTGTTCTTTTGACAGATTTTAATTACATTTTTATCTAAATGATTAAGTGTACAACCCTTATTTTTTCTATGCAATTTATCACTTTTTCCTTGAGTTTACAGTTCTTATTTATATCACACCTATAAATAAATATGCATCGCAATATATCGTCGCCGGAAAGACAAAATGGCTGAAACGCCATTTTGGGAAGTTTACACTGGTTTTTTTTTCGTTTTACAGTAAAAGTCTTCAGTATCTGATTGGATTTTGCTAATAAAAACCCTAGCCACGCCCGACTAAAAAAAATGAACAATCCTGACTACGCTATTTCGCAAAGCTATCCCTTCTGGTATATTATTGCTCCAAGGTTACACCAACACATATAGCCAAATATTTACTGGGTTTTTCTTGGGTGCTGATTTTATCATTGTCAGTGTTTTCAGATTGTCACCATCCAATCAAACAATATTTAATAAATTTTAAATCAAGAGATCATTGACCTTAAGTCATGTAACTATTGTCAATAGCAAATAATACGGTCTATTGATTCGCTTTCTGCCTTTCGCGGCAAATGGACACTCCTACGTTTCGTTTTCTATGGGCATTGGACAAATCATTATTCAACGACAAATGGCGTAGCAAAAATGCTAAAAAATACATAGTTTAACATTCTTCAGTGTATAAGATAGGTATTTTAAATTAACTATAAGAAAAAATCTTCGTCTAGTGGTAAAATCTGTAAAATTGTAAAACCGGAAAAAATAACTCCTGAAAAAATAATATCTCGGTCACATTCTCTTTGAGAGCGAAAAAACAAGATTATTCTACTGATTTATTTTTTAAAAATTAATTCCGCACAAAAGTCTCAACAGCTTCCAACCGTCTAGAGCCAGTAAGACTATGGCATCCCTAAACGGGGTATGTTGTGAGGCTGAAGATAGTGGGAAAGGGAAGGAGATGGGAAAGAGAAAGATCGGAAAGTACCTGGCTATTAAGATCTGGTCACCAAACACGGCTAAAGTCATTTCAAGCAACGTTTCGATTCTGAATGTTGGTCTTTCACCAGGGCGATACATAAAGTATTTACCACTCTGGAATGTGCCGCAAATTTACTATTTATAATTTCATATTAATTAAATGTGTTATGACACATTTTAATCAAATAAAAAATATTTGCGCACGCCGGGATCGAACCTGCGACCTCTGGATTCGTAGTCGAGCATCTTACCACTTGACTACAGAGGCCGTCAAATTGACTGATCATTTAGAGGAATATTTGATGAAAGATGTAGCATAAAAAATGTTGCAATCAATTGCTTCGAAACCGACGTGATTGGTTTGAACACAGTTACGTTGAGTTTTTTTGAACCACATCGTCAATTCTGAAATGAGCCATGATGATAGCTAACTTCCTATAGGCATAGGCACCAGTAAAAAAATATCAATCAGAAAAGTTCTGTAGTCAATTATGATCGTCCGATATCAATATTGTGTATGTATCAAATAGTAATGGTCCCAACAAAGAGCCTTGAGGCAAACCCGAAGGAACAGTTGCCCAGTTTGACTGATTGCCACCGACAACTACCACTGTGATTATTAGCGCAATAGCCCGACACTTGTATTGCTTTCTCTTTCCTTTTCACAACACGATGAAATCGAACCCTGGGCCTAACCTGAGGGATTATTTAATTGTGTAACATCGTAAAAAAGCCTCCTTAGATTTTGTATGCAAAGCATTATGAGTTATGACGGTGCACTTTTAAGGCTTTGAACAAACCCGTTCCTACGTCGAAGTTCCTGCCAGGATATTCCCTTTAAGCCCTAGGGGTTCGAACGAAACAGATTCATATTATTGATGAATACATTATAATATATTGTATATATACTCGTATAATATAATGAACTAGCCCAGCATAGTATAATTTAAATACCAACCGTTGGATCCGAAGCTGTGATACAACACCGAATGTGTTTTCAGCTTCAGATGAAGTTTGAAAACAGTGGACTGTAAAACGATAAACTATACTACTTGATGGAAGTGTCTAATTATGAATTTGGACAGATTATGGAGTGAAAGAAGTAAGGAAACCAATTCACTCACCGATGATGTTGATCTTTAAGCTCTTGATTCTGCTTACACAACGAATTACAACACTTAACTCAATTTTACTTGAAGAACAACCAACAGAACGACGACCAAGCGGAACACCAACCAACGAACAACAAACACGTTATTTCACTTAACTCTCCTGTTTCTTGATTTTTAATTATTCACAGCGTTCTTGAGTAAGAAATCGAATAGCAAAATGGCGGGATATGTAGAAACTGGATGAAAAACAACAAGGTAAGAATTATCTCTTAAAAATCCGAAACCATCCATGCTAAGTTTTTGTTGGTTAGATGATTAGAAAAAAGATAAGTTGATGTAATTGACATTTTATTAACCTGTTAAAATTATTAACTCTGTGAGTAAACTTTTATCACTTTTTGTTTATATATATATATATATATATATATATATATATATATATATATATATATATATATATATATATATATATATAGTATGCCGACTAGTTACTGCCATTTCTATAATCGAGATAGTATGAATTTTAAATTAAAAATCTATATAATTAACTTTAAAACAACAGCAAACTATAAATGTAAATTTCTAAATTTCTAAATTTCATAATATAAATTTCTATTGATGAACATATCATCGTCGGAAAGGCAAAAGGGTTGAACGCCATTAGAGGAAAGTCTTCATTATCTGGTTGGATTTGAAAAAAAAACTAAACTTAACTCGGGTAATTAAATGCTCGCACTGAGTTAAGTTTTTTTAAAAAGTCTCAAACTTGAATCGCTCGAGTCAAGCCTTCTCCAAATGGTAAATATATTTTAGATGACTGAAGGGCCACAAAACTTTTCAGAATCAAACGAGAGTCAGAGCATTCGATGCAGGAAAAAAAATGATCCAAACTGCGTATTTAACTTATTTTTTACCAAAGTGACGTTTCAGCCTTTTTGCCTTTCCAGCGTCGATTTTGTTCGTGCTAGAAAAACAATGAAAATGTGATGTTTCTTTCGACGTTCGTGTAAAATACTCCTACTTACAATATTATATGTGACCTCTTAACGTTCTGATGATACCACACCCTTTTGGAATCACCAACATGTGTGTCCAGTAGCTACTATTTCTAACCTTTAATTTTATAGTTCAAACAACACATTTGATCATTAGTTCCTTGGATTAATACTTTATTTATTCAATATTCGAGATGACGTAGTTACCTTGTTTGTTTCAATGGATGAAACCCTAACTGTATCTGTATCCTGGTGCATACTAATCGTGTCCCTATATTCCACCCTCTTTTTTTACAATTACAATAATTGACCGGTCGGTAGCTGAGGGGACAAACGCGTTGGATTCCCACCCGGGCGTCGTGCGTTCAATTTCTCTGCTGGCTAAGTCCTCCATCATCTCACAAGCAACGCCTCCCGCTTCTTATAATGGCAGTAGGAGTTTTTCAAATATCGTCAGGCTTTTCGCAACCCGGGAATGTTTGGCTTTCTTAAAAATAATAAATAAACTCCACACAGGAGGCTTTGAGTTAAATAATTTCCCTCAGGGCCTATGTCATCTTTAGGGATGCTGTGCGTAGGGTAAACTCTGTACCCGGTTGTATATACTATATCTTATACTATAAATACAGTTATTATCATAATTCTATGCTCTTAATTTTAGTTTGCTTTTAAACGGTACAGACCTCAGAGCAATAATATACAGGAAGGAGCGCTTCTGTAGTCAGTATTGATGATTTTTGCCTGACTCGAGCGTGACTAGAACTAGGTCTAGGGTATTTATAGATAAATTCATAAAAAAACGTCGATATAATGTTTTGGTTTAATTGTAAAACCACTTTTTCACAGTATTGTTATCAACAAAAATATAGGATACAACCTCAAAAACCGTTGAGTTCTGTCCTGTTATGTCGTGTAATACGTAGTGGGCGGAGTCGCCGGAGACGTGGGAGACAGAAAACATAATTACATACCGAATGGTGGTGCTATATTATGTGAGAACTTGTTTTGTCTCTTTCTCTCTCACCGTTTACGACGTAAAAACCCGGAGAAAGTGATTTATCGTAAATTTGTATAGGTTGGGTAAAAATACGTAGCTCTCTCTGCATATATATCCTTGCTCTGAGGTACAGACGTACCTATCATTGTTTGTGCATCTGTTGGATATTCTTAATTAAATATACTCGTATACCTTGTAAACATCATGTTGTGACTTAATTATTTTACACTCAACTAAATACAAAGAACGGTATTCTGCAACAGCAAAACACGGGAAAACACACTGTGTAAGGCAATTAAATCTATTCTTTTAAAGGGTCAAAACACCTGACAGTTGCCCCTTTGATTGGGTTGCCCGTTTGTCGGCGTGACGTGACAGGGGCCACCATAAAAAAATAGAACCTCTGAGATCAAACCTCTGAGATTCGGCATCTTCGATGGAATCTCTGACCAGCATGGCAGCATCAAAATGGCTCCAGCAGACCCCTAACAGTTCGACCAAAATTTATGAATGTTCTAAACTCCAGCAGGAATTGGTCGTTTTCAAAAATCTCAATAATTTGCTTTGCGAGGTCCATCATCGTGTAACTTTTCAAATGCATAATATAATTATGATGATTTATTTTTATTTTTTATAGTGAATAAAGACACAAGAGTCCCAACTGTCTAGAGCCAGTGAGACTTTGGCATCCCCAATCGGGGTATGTTTTGAGTCTGAATGTAGTAGGGCGGGAAAGGAGATGAAGAAGAGGAAGGTTAGGAAATACCTGGTTATTCAGATCTGGTCAACAAACACGGCTAAAGCATTAAAGCAACGTTTCGATTCTTTCACCAGGGCGATATGCAGAGTATCTTTCTTTGCTAACTTTTTGAATGCATAATATTATAATGATGATTTATTTTTATTTTTATTGTGAATATGGCACTAGAGTCCCAACCGTCTAGAGCCAGTGAGACTATGGCATACCCAATCGGGGTATGTTGTTGGGCTGAAGGTAGTGGGGAGGGGAAGGAGATGAGGAAGAGGAAGGTTGGGAAGTACATGGTTATTCAGATCTGATCACCAAACACGGCTAAAGCCATTAAAGCAACGCTTAGATTCTGAATGGTGGTCTTTCACCAGGGCGATACTTAGAGTATCTACCACTCTGGAACGTGCCGCAAATGTACTTTATGTTATTTTATATGAATTAAATGTGTTATGATACATATTTATTGAATAAAAGTTATTAGCGCACGCCAGGTTTGAACCCGCGACCTTTAGAGTCGTAGTCGAGCGTCTTACCACTCGACTATGGAGGCAGTTAAATAATCTGTATCGTCGATATCCGACTTTTTTTCATAACATAATTTTTGTAATTGGTTTTTTCTTTCTACCAACTGTAACTGAAATTCATGGACAATGCCTACAAAGGCCGCCTAATAATATAAAGGTTTGAAAACTTTTGAATTACAATGTCACCTATTCGTGAATATCATTATCTTCGTTTTGAATGTCTGCTATTATATTCGGTGGCAGATACGCCATCTTGAGACGTTCCAAATAATAATATGCACTTAGCTGATTGCTATTTGGCCATTTATTTGTGAAATTTCACCCCAAGGGCACTTTACAAAGTTCACCGAAAACTTTAGTAAATGACCTCTCATCTATTCGGGGTCTGCTCATTTGTATATTAAAACAACTCTAACCTAATTTAATTAATAAAATACTTACAACTAATACAGTTACTTATTAAATAAAACAATAAACTTTGCAAAACACCACTTTCTTTGAGGTAACCGCCAATCAAGCTTCGTCAGGGGTTTTACATCAACTAAATAACGTTACATCCAGCCATATATATATAGGACAGTGATGAAAGAGAGAGATACAAGATATGTCAGCTATAGGCTCGGGGCAGTTGCGACAAATAAGTTAAATATACAGTTTTGATCAGTTTTTTTTCTGCGTCCTAATGCTCTGACTCTTGTTTGATTCTGAAGACTTTTGTGGCCCTTCAGCCATATAAAATATATCTACCATTTTGGAGAAGGCTTGACTCAAGCGACACAGGTTTGACACTTATGTAACTCAGTGAGGGCATTGAGTTATCTGTTTTTTTTTTCTTTAAATTTTTAAACACTTTTAAGCACTTTAAAGTTTTTTAATAAAAAACTTTTATTAAAAAACTTTATAGTGCTCGAATGTAGACTTCCCACAATGGCGCTTCAGCCCTTTTGCCTTTCCGTCGACGATATCTTTATTTCAGAGGTCACAAATTACGGTTAGACTAATTATTTATTAACGAATTAGCCAACCGTCTCTGAATCCAAAGAGGTCATTGCTACATTAATACATAATAGGTAGCTGTAGCTTTATATTAACGTCTCGACCTCTCTCCAGAAAGCAGGTGTAAAATGGCGAAACAGGTAGACCAGGACCCTGTCCACCTGCGCTTTGGAAATGGCTTTCAAATAAATAATAAGTTTACCGTACCCTTGGCTATAAGAGGGTTAAAAACCTTACATTTATAAATAATAAACCAGGCTCCTATATACCAACTTTTCACACACCCAATATTTGGTTCATTTTTTATCTTCTTTAAAATGTTTTTACTAACTCCCGGAGCCAGTGTGACTATGGCTTTGAGTAACGATATAAGGAGGTACAGCTAATATTTTTAGCCAACCTATACAAATTTGCGATAGATCACTTTCTCCGGGTTTTTACGTCGTATACCATGAGAGAGAAAAAGACAAGAAAAGTTGATCACTTCTAAGTATGTAAGGATATTCTCCGTCCGCGCTAACTTCACATCATCGAGTCGCATAACTTACGTCAACGGATTTTGAGGTTATTTTCTATATTTGTGTTGGTTAAAATACTAGCAGTGGTTATACAAATAAATCAAACATTTTGGTGATATGTGCCATGTTTGAATGTTCAAATAAGACCAAACAAAGATTGTAAAACATAATTTTTCAGACGTATTTCAATTTTCACATTTTTAATGATACTCGTATAAAGACAAAAAAACAACAAAAAGCTTCCATCGTTATTTAGGCAAACTTTCTCTTACTAGTGTTGTCCTTCTGTTATTTTGACTATATAGATTATTTTATTGGTGTATTTATATTGTTTTGTTTTCAAATATGTTAATTGATTTTGTTGATTAAAATACTTTCAGTGGTTATACAAATAAATCAAACATGATGGTGATATGTGCCATGCGTAAATGTTCAAATAAGACCAAACAAAAATTACAAAATATCACTTTTCAGAGGTATTTCAACAGTTTTAAATATTTTTGACCGAACTTTAGAATTTTCGCATTTTTAATGATATAAAGTCATTATTTTATTGTTTGACTCATCTAATTTTTCCTTGGTAAATATGTATCTAAGGAAGAACTCTACATACTTAACCCAAAACTCGATTTTATTTACTCATTCCTCTCTTCCTTTCGCATACAGAAATAACGATTTACATAAGACACCATCTGCATAAGTTTAAAAAATTAATTATAAAATGAGTGCTGCCTAAATGCAAAATATATTTTCTCCAACAACTTCGTTCACCACAAACATTTAATTAAAAAGTTATGCAGTTAGGGCGCGCGTAAGCATTTATTATGGAGCAGCAATATCCGAGTGGGCGGACCTTCCTCCTGCCTTCTCTCAGTTCATTAACACCGCGCTGCAGTCAATCACACGACCACGAAACAGTTCGCCCATCGAAAATATAGCGACCATCAGAGAATTCATCAATAGGTCTTGACCAAAGAACCGAAATACAAAATGCACGCAGGAAAATAATCCACGCTCCAATTTTCAAATCCCATACGAACTGGGTACGGTTCGTACCAACAAAGCGTTCGGACATCGCTCGATGTTATTTTTAAATTCGGATTATGTCCGCGCCGTTCAAACTTTGGAACACAGTCGAAACTACAAAATTATGTCGTGTATAAAACTCTGTGACCTCGCTACAGATTAAATGCTGATTTTGGTTTGAGCGTTGAACGGGTGCTGGAACGTGATGGTGTAGCTTAAAATAATATGTCGGACGGCGTTTGCAGCTAGCCAGGAAGAAAAACCGGTCTTACCGGACGTTCGCTCACTGAAGCTTATCGACGCCCGAGCAACAGGGGGGACATCGTGCGGTCTGGAATAATTTGATAGACGCTTCGTTGGTTCCGCGCTTTTTGTCTCGGTGGCGCCCACCCGCTGTACTGGCGCCAAAGGTAGCCGTGGAAGTGAAATAATAAATCAAACAAGTACCTATTTTTACTTTTTAGAATGTTTGGCAACATTAGAACTAGTGCCTACTCACTGTCTCTTTCGTTGAAGTATTTTTATACATCGGCGCGTAGGTACCTACCCGCCTCCGTAATAACTATTAACTATTACCGGTGACTTTATCTATATTCGTCCACTTTCTATCGCAATCCGCATTGATGGATGTCACGATGTTATTCTCGATGCCATTTACAGATGCATAAACTTATTTGTGCAGTTGAAGGCGTCGCTGCTGGTAGTATTGCGGTTACCATTACACTCATGATTCAACGTAATGATTATGTTTTACAGCGGTGTTAGTTTAAGCCTCAGAGCAATAATATACAAGAGGGAGCGTTGCTGTAGTCAGTTTTGATGAGTTTTTCCGGACTCGGCTAGACCTGGGCGTGGCTATGACTAGGGCTAGGGTATTTGTACATCTATTCATAGCACATGTCGACATAGTGTTTTTGTTTATTCGTAAAACTACTTTTTCACAGTATTGTTATAAACAAAAACATAGCATATAACCTAAAAAAACCGTTGAGTCATGTCCATTTATGTCGCATATAAAAAAGTGTGGGCGGAGTCAACGGAGACGCGCGATACGAAGAAAATTCTTTCAATACTTTAAAGCGGTTTGATAATTTGGGAAATGTTGTTGTCTCTTTCTTTCTCATGGTGTGTGACGTAAAAACCCGGATAAAGTGATTTATCCCAAATTTGTATAGGTTGGGTAAAAAGAATTAGCTCTCTCTCCATATATTGTTACTCCAAGGCTTAAATTTTGTAATACTGTCGTTTTGAAAAAAAACCATTTTCACCATTGAAAGAATTCTAAAATATGTTGTACTCCCACTTTATTTAAGAAAAAATATTATATGCCTTAAAAAAACTCTAGTCAAAGACCTCCATGGCCGAGCGGTTACGATCCTCGGCTCTGAATCCGAAAGTGACGGGTTCGAATCCCGGCGTGAGCACGAAAGTGTTATTTTTAATATGTGTCATTTCACATTTAAAACATGAAATAATATACAGGTAGTATATTAGAAATACCACAATTCAAAATCGAAACGTTGCTTAAATGGATTTAGCCGTGTTTAGTGCCCATATCTGAATGGCCAGGTATTTTCCACCTTCTTCCCCGTCTCCTCTCCCTCCCCACTCCCGTCAGCCTCGCAAAATACCCCAATTGGGGATGACATGGTTCCACTGACTCCGGGCAGTTTGGACTCTTGTGCGGTATAGGTATTGATAATTTTTTTCGGGGTCAGAACTTGAAACATTGAATATGAAATTGTTGTTTTTTGTCGTTGTGAATAAATAGTTGAATTAAATATTTTAGAAAAGTTACAATGTAATCATCGTTAGTAAAAATGAAAGTGCTTTTGAAGAAAAACGTCAGATTTCTGATTGGAATATTTATTAAATCTGACCTCGGTGGCCAGTCTCTTTGCTTGGGATCACAACGTTAAAAGATGCTGCAAGAAATTCATCTTGAATTCTTCATCTTCAATAAGATCAGCATCACATCCGTCTAAGCCTAAGTCGCTTAATATATCGATAATGTTGTCAATGTCGACAAAAAAAATTCCTACGGTGGTAATATTGACGCATTTTATCTTGACGTAGTTCGTTTTAAAAAACGGATTTCTGCAATTATTTATGAATTACCTGATTTTTTTAATTTTTTCTTTAACAGTCTTATGTTTTCATTTAAAAGCAGCCAATGTTTTTTTTAAATTATATTTTTCGACAATTATATCTGGAGTTTTAGTCTCGGAGTAATAATATATGGAGAGAGAGAGCTAATTATTTTTACCCAACCCATACAAACTTGCGATAAATCACTTTCTCCGGGTTCTTACGTCGTACACCATGAGAGAGGAAGAGACAACAAAAATAACACACCGCTTTTATGTACTTTAAGGATGATCTTGATCTCCCGCGTCTCCGGAGACTCCGCCCACATGTTTTCATATGCGACTAAACTCGACACAACTAAACGGTTTTTTTATGTTACATGCTAAATTTTTGTTGAAAACAATACTGTGAAAAAATGGTTATACGAATAAACGAAACATTATGTCGACATGTGCTACGAATGGATGTATAAATACCCTAGCCCTAGTCCTAGCCCCGCCCAGCTCAAAATCAAAAATCATCAAAAACTGACTATACTGCCTTGGATAGGTACCACTCTATGTACTCTAAGGTTTTAGTTTGATTTATTTTATATTAGTTACTTTATACATTTATGTTTAGAAGTAGCTAATTATATCATTTTCTTTTCGACTTTATAATATTTAAGACTGCACAGTTTTAAGTCGATTGGAACTGTCAAACGTCTCACGGTCGTGCTAGCGAAAGTCGACTAATCATCGATAATGCTTTAAAACACCTTTATCGCGTTCAGTTTTCACAGTCGTGCCAGACAGGGGTGAGCGAAACGAATCGCCATAATACCATTTTTGATTAAATATTTTAATAATCAACCTATTTGAACTCACGTTTATTTAATGAAGTTGTGATTGATTTCGAGTGTACTACCTTACAAAAGGGATCTAGAATCTGCATCCAAATTTATATTTTATAGGATCACAAAGTCCGTCAACATCCTCCAAAAGTATTTCATACCCTCTCGGTGGATATGCAAAAAATTTTTTTTTTTTTTTTTTTCATTTTTGTGGAATTAGTAAAAATTATTTTTGGAAATAGCACTGCAATGGGTGCAATATTAGTATATTATTATTCTATTTATTATTGGAATATTATCATTACTTTTAATTTATAATTCAATATACATAGGGTAAAGGAAGGCACTTAGAACCGAGGGGAACATTGTGCCAAGGTTATTTTCTGCATAAATAGACAATATTGATATTGGCAGAAAAAAAATCTGCCCGTCTGTATTTGAGAAACACTACGATGTGCTTTACGACACCTTCTTTGTTGTTTGAAGTGAATACCGCACAAGAGTCCCAACTGCTCCGAACCGTCTGGAGCCGGAGGAAGAAGGTGGTAGGGAGAATGAGGAGATGGAGGAGAGGAAGGTTGAAAAGTTTCCAGCTATCAACACTCTTATTATTCATGTGAAGTTTTTTTCTTTTAAAAGAAAGACATATTAAACAAGACTTTATTTGAAAAATTCCTACTAATATGGTAATAATACTTAATATATATATGGTTTTTTTTTACAATAATATTTAAAAAGAATTGATAATTTTCACAGTGTATTTCATAATAAACACATAAGCTGTTCCTCACCATAAAGAACAAGGTTCTTGTGTTTGGTGAGGGAAATTACGCTAAAATAATAAATAATGTAGTTAATACAGCAAAGAAAAAAATAGAAGTAAAAGTTTTAAAAATAAGTATTTGTGTAAAAATCAGTTATGGTAATAATTATTAATACATAATGATGACACAAATTTTGTGGAAATAAGAAGAATAAAAAGAAGGAAAAGGTCAAATAAAAATAAATTATAATAACAAAAACAATTATTAAAGACTGTTAAAGTTGTTTGATGTAATTTTTCAATTTAAGCTGAAATTCATGAATATTATCTATAGTTCTTAGTTTTACAGGAAGATTATTAAAGTAAGCGATATTGTTGTTATGTGCGGTATTCATATTAAAAATAAATAATATACTATCGGGATATTACCTAACTAACTAACCATCACGCCGTTTCCCCGCAGGGGTAGGCAGAGAGGACGGACCGCCATATAATTCTGTCTAGGCACACACTCCTTGCTTCATTCTTTTCATACATCGTCTCACACATACTCTTCTGTTATTCTGACTCTTCACATGACCCGATTCAAGTATATACATGTCTTTCTCGGGCGTCCTCGACTTCTTCTTCCATTCACTTTCGCATCATATATTCTTTTCACACTCTTTCTTCGTTCATTCGCTCTACGTGCCCAAACCATCTAAGCGTCCTTCTCGTGATCCTATTCATTACGCTAACATCAGCCTTACATTCTTTCCGGATATCCATATTTTTTTACCGCTCTCTGTATTTTCGCGGTATGAGCACGGAACATGTAAGTTCACAATTTTGTGTGTGTGAAAATACAGGTGGGTGCAAATAAATCAGCAAAAATGATAAATAGAAAAATGTTACCTTCAGTTCCGAGCAGGACGGTGTCCCATTTTAATAATAAAATGTTGTGAGTAATAAATCATACTGCTTTGTCACTGAACCTTTTCAAATTAACTTTAGTTCCATGTGGCCAGAGTGCTATACTCGTATAGGTGCCTGTAGTTATGTGAGTAAGGCGCTAGGTGCCGTCTGTTTCCCAGAAGAAAAACAAAAATTAGGTGTGGTGTACGAAATGAGTAAGATAAAGTTTCTTTATAGTGAATACCGCAAAGAAGTCTAACTGCTCCCAACCGTCTAGAGCCTGTGATACTATGGCATCTCCAATTGGGGCACGTTGTGAGGTTGAAGGTAATAGGGAGGGGAAGTAGATGGGGAAGAGGAAGGCTAGTAAGTATCTGGCTATTCAGATCTGGTCACCAAACACGGATAAAGCCATATATTTTTTGTTTTTTTTTTTAAGAATGACAGACATAACAAATATTGTCAGGTTACGAATAACCTGACAATATTTGAAAAATCCCTACCGCCATCATAATAAGCGAAAGATGTTGCTTGTGCAATGATGGAGGAATTATTTAGGCGTATTTTCGGCAGTTTAGCTCGATCTTTGTTTCAAATCGTGCTAGGTTAAAATAATATACCTATAATTACTAATCTAGTACAGTTTTGTAATCTCTGGATTTAATATAAAATTGTATTTAATAGATTATTTGGGCATGTAGAGCGAATGAACGAAGAAAGGAGCGTGAAAAGAATATATGATGCGAAAGTGAATGGAAGAAGTCGAGGACGCCCGAGGAAAACGTGTCACCATCAAGTAAATCAAATACTTGAGTCGGGTCATGTGCTTGTGTAATTATGGAGGACTTAGCTAGCAGAGAAATTGAACTTACGCCGCCGGGTGGGATCCGACGCGTTTGTCCACTCAGCCACTAACCGGCCAATCAAGCAACGTTTCAATTCTGAATGGTGGTCTTTCAGCAGGGCGATACTTGGAGTATCTACCACTCTTAGAGCAATAATATACAAGAGGTAACACTGTAGATCGATCTGTAGTCAGTTTTTACTAGGTTTTACTGACTCGGTTGGACCTGGGCGTGGCTAAGACTAGGGTTACGGTATTTATACATCCATTCATAGCACATGCCAACACAATGTTTTTGTTTATTCGTATATGTTTTGAGTTATGTTCAGTTTAGTTGCACATCAAAGCGTGTGGGCGGAGTCCCGTGAGACACACGAGTCAAAGAACATGGTTACAATACTTTGAAGCAGTGTGAAATTTTGCCAAAATTTTGTTATCTCTGTCTCTCTCACGGTATACGACGTAAAAACCTGAAGAAAATAATTTATCGCAAATTTGTTTAGGTTGGGTAAAACAAATTAGCTCTCTCTCCATAGATATTCTTACTCCAAGCTACCACTCTTAACTGACGAACTGACGAACTGACTAACTAACCACCATGCCGTTTCTCCGCAGAAGTAGGCAGAGAGGACGGACCGCCATATAACTCTGTCTTGGCACACACTCCTTGCTTCGTTCACATTCATACATCGTCTCATACATACTCTTCTGTTATTCTAACTCTTCACATGACCCGATTCAATTATTTGATTTGTGGCATGTCTTTCTCGGGCGTTCTCGACTTCTTATTCAATTCACTTTCGCATCATTATTTTCTGTTATACATAGCCTGTTCAAGAGTCCTGGAGTTGTGGAAAAACAAATCATGGATTTTATTCTTTGATCCATTTTTTCAAAAGTAAAAAATCGAAGAACACACCGAAACCTGACTAACCTTTCTAGTTGTCAAAAACAAACCACTAATCCAAAATGGCTGATAATGCTAACATATGTGTACCAACATAACAAAAAAAAATCGATAATCGAATGTACACAGCCCGCGAAAATTCAAAATTCACGTTTTCTTTTGAACAGGCTATGTACAGTTGTTAGAAATAAAAATAAAATGTTTGCTTGTACTTGCGAAGGTTTTTTAACTCTGCGTGCGAGACATTAATAATCTCACTACAAAATCATGAGTGGAAAACGAGTTTCTTATTGTTTATTTCTACTATTATGACAAAGGTAGGTAGCCACATCAATGGCGCATTAACAAAATTAAATTAGATTCGCAAAACCGTTCAAAATCGTATTTTCAACTAGCTTTTGACGTAAGGCTTCTACGGGAATGGCGTTTAAAATGAAGTACCTTACGAATCTCCTTTTTTCGTGCGAGTACTGCACAAAAATTCCAACTGCCCGAATTTGGAGGAATTGATATCTTAATGATCTCATGACTTGTATCACTCGTCTCATCCTGAAAAACGTATACGAATTCAACCGATCGTGTCTGTACAATACATATGCTGCGTAGGTAGTGTTTTACGTAGGAGGATAATAAAATTGACAAACTTTTTTTTCTTGTTACGTTTACTGTAAAAGTGCTAAAGTCTATTTAACATTACTTCACGTATTAAATTAGCAATAAAATTGCCAGTGGTACGATTGCAGAAATGAAGTCACAGATTCATAATGTTTTGCAAGGATGAATGGACAAAAGGTTGCTGATAGGAAAAACGCGATCATAAACTTTATTTACCTTGATTTTTTATATTAACATTTGTTAGAAAATAGAAAATGAACCTTGCTTCCTTTTTGTTGAATATTTATTTACGTCTCATTAGACAAGGGGGTCAAGTTGGTATAGGAGCGAAGGATATAGTAAATCTGTTAAATAAAAGGTAATTATTTTACAATGCGAAAATAATAAATTATTTAGATAATATACCAAATCACTAACTATGGATAATTTCCTCTGTAAGTTCGTACGACCGTACGAGTGTGACCTTTTAAAATTTGGAAATGATGCTAATTGAAATTAGCAAATTTAAAAAAATAATCTTGTCAAATCCCTACCTACCTTTTTTTACAATAACTCCACACAGGAGGCCTTGAGGGAAATAATTTCCCTCAGGGTCTATGCCATCTTTGGAGATGCTGTTTGGAGGGTCTTTTTGAGGAAAGGAAGGAGTGAACTTGGGTCTTGAAGAGACCCAAGTTGAAGGAGGGAGGAAACACAGAGGCTGGCAAATCGTTCTATGGCCGAGCTGTTGAACATAAGAACGAGTCGTAAAAGCCACCCGTTCTCATGTATTGAATTTCAACCGTGTACAAATGTTGGGTGCGCGTTTGGCGAGTTTTCCGACTATGTACCGGTGCCGAAGGCATCAACGACGCAAGTTCCTCGGAACATCTTCCATTGAAATACCTGTAGAACAAGGACAGCATTCCCACCTGACGTCTGCGCTCCAAAGTTTGCAATCCGTTTGTTAAGATAGGAGAATCTATCAAACGGACCGCCCGTTTCTGCACAGAGTCAAGGGTTTTTTTCATGTATTTAGGGGCTCCAGACCAGAGGTGGCGGCCAAATTCAACAGTGGGGCGTACTTGCGATTTGTACAGGGCCAGCAGTTGTATACTATTGAAGTATATGCGGGCCCTGTACAACACGCCTAACTTCTGAGGGGCTAACTTTACTCTGGCTTCGATGGAGCCCCAGTGCCTTAACTGGTCACTTAAGGTTACACCAAGCATTTCAATGAAAGGTTTGTTGGGAAGATTAATTCCTACCTATTAAAGTATCTACCTATAATGTATATTGGCAGACATCATTCTATGTTTTAAATGGGTGGTTTCAAGTTTTTCTTGGCAATTCAAGTTACATCGCAGATTTATCATGGTTAATAACTACTTTATTATTAATATACAACAAACTATCCGAAACTGATCATTTTTTTTAATAATATTTAAAACTACCGTTGAATAACTCCACAGCCGTCTATGGGTCACAAGGATTTATTTTTGTTCGCTTTATTTAAAAAAAAAATCAAAACAACTTTTTTTTTTCAATTTGACGATCGTTCTTGGCAGAACCTTTTCTCAAAATTCAAACATACTCGTAGTTATAAGCCGCAATGTGTTGCAGCGAATGTTGAGTCAAACACGGTACTTACAGATTCACTGCTTGCATAAGCATGTTTCAATTTTGTTATTCGACTTCGGAAACTAAAATTACAATGAAATTTTTTTAAATTATATAAATTAAAAAACTTTCGGTTTTTCGAATATTCAAAATTCATCATTGAATACACTTTTTCGTCATTGCAATAAGTAGGCGAAGGCAAGACAAAGGGTTGTTTCTCAGTGAACTTTCCCAAGGACATCACTGTCAGAAGTGTATATATACATATATGCACCAATACATACAATCTTGAATACGTATTGTATGCCTCAAATCTAATTGTGCAACCTAAACTTAAGTAATTGCTATTTACGATTTTTTTAAATCAATTTTTTGTGTCATAAACAAGTGCATTTGGATAATATTTACTGTTTAATTATTATTTATTTATTTATGAATATGAGGAGGTTATCACAATCCCTCACATGCCATAGAGAATATACATACAAGTGTCATAAAAAATATGGAGATTTTTTAAAAAGAAAACATTAAGAAAAAAAAATAACATTTTTACATTGTACACGGTTACATACGGAAATGACTAGAGATACGCTGACGAAATTATATTTAAAAAAATGGCACCAATAACATTTCGCTAAAAAGTAACATTGTGGCGTACTCACCGATCTGCAAATCTCTGATTTCCTGGTTGTAAAAACTGCACCGCGGTCACAAGAACTGTTCACATTTAATTTACAATCGCGAATCGAACCACCATTTCTTATCGAACATGCCCGCTGCCAGTTAAAGCACAGCTCGACAGTAAATTACTTTTTAAAAACAAATTACAACAAAAACTACAACATTTTAAAATTTAAAAAAACTTGAGTAAATAAATTTACGAAACAACTCACGACTTTTAAACACAGGCGAAAATAATAATAAAAAATTCTCACTTGATTCAAATTTAATGCAACAATAATTTACGCTAAAACTTTGATTTATTATTTATAATGAGTTATTTCACTTAATCAATAAAACTGAGCATTACTGAAAAAACAGATCTGAATATCTATTTGCAGCTACAGGTATTATTAAATTCTCCACTCTGGTATAGCACTGATTTATAAAAAATCGTTCAAACTCCACGCTTTAAATTTTTACGCGATCAAAGCACTTTCGACGTTGAATCCATTATGCGGATTGTAGTTCTTCGCACATTTGTAGATGGTTAACATCCGTTTTCGGGACACTTTTAAAACAAACTTTGAATTATTGAGGTTTTCGTAGATCGCGACGTGTGCACCCGGAAAGTAGCGACGCGTCCGGCCCTGACAATGATCGTTTCTCGACTGGCCGGTGCCGGCGGCCGCTACGTTACCTGTTGCAGCGCCGCTCTTTCACCTAGCGGCCAGGTGGAGTACTATTCCAACCGATGGCTCCCTAATTTATTATAGTCTCGTTAACGTCATTGGACCGGATTCAAATAATATAATCGATTATTTATTTATTTAATTATTATTTACGCCCTCATGGGCTTTTACATAACATAAGATATAAAATAACAATGATTAGCACCCAAAAACATGATGAAATTGATAGAAACATTATCATGCAAATTAACAGTAGTATTTTTGAAAGAGGTATGCTATTATAGCCTTCTTGTGACTAGATTCAGTGCAGTTGAATATATCTACTATTTCAGCGATAGAATTACTCATTGCATGCAATCTAGGTACAAGTGAGTATTTAAAAATTATAACAAATATTACAGTAGTAATATATAAGTACTACTATATGTGTTTGAATTAAAAAAAATTATATTAACGTAAAAAAATAACATTGATACCAAGTCTTAAGTTCATTTAATTAATAATGAATATGAATCGCCTTCCGATTAATATTACGCTACCCAAAAATATCACTACTAAGAGCTTGTTAGATTAAGGCACTTGTATTATATGAATAACATAATGTAGATACGTTACTGAGACAACGCGCGTGGATGCACTAAACCGAGTCCGCGAGACATACCTGAGATTTACTACGTTTAGTATCACACAAACATTCTTTCGACAGACAAGCTGTCACCAGCTGTCACAAACGCGTCGCTGTAGGCTCCTTTCTGAGAAAAAATGCCTTGAGAGGTGTAAAGATCATTCGGGAGCAAAAAACATATCTCATAAAGTTTCTTTCCATTCATGATTATCTACAAATCACTTATTATTTCAATTTAATAAATACAACTATTCAAAAGGTTTTTAGGTACTCGAACGGTGTGAGATAGCGAATGGAGAAAAAACATAAGTGTGTGGAAGACAACCACGGCTAGTAACGCAATACCCGATTATAACAGTAGCGTGGAACGTTTATATAGCTATCTCATCCGTACACACATATTCTTTGAACGGCTATATTCTTCATACGCGGGTGAAATGGGAAACAAGACGGTACTAGTGGTGCCACATTTTTCGTAAGATTTGTATGAATATGACGTGTCTTGTATTTTATGTCTATGATTGTGAGACGGAATAATTTGGCGGAGGCTTTAAAAATGAACAATTTTCAGATTGAATTCAAATGTAAGAAATTCAATTATCCGAAGTAAATACCCTTTTTGATAATTTTAATCAATTATAATTTATTTTGTTGACATCTTCAAAAAAAGATTTCAAGCTTGTGTTAAGTATTCAAAGGTACCTACATATATGAATAAGTAGTTTATTTTGTTGAAAATGTATAAACTACCTTTTAAAGATCATAATACATGCATTAAAAAAGCAAAACATAGTTTAGAATGAGTTTCCTCAACATAATATAAAATGTATACATAATTCGGTGATAAAATTCAGGTTCAATTTAACGAAAGTACAGCACTAGTTACTCATCGGTTCTCTGAAGTAGCCGTGAAATTAATGAAATAAGCTGTCCGTTATAAATTATTTAGCGAATACAAAAACAAAAACATGGAAACAGATAGAAAAATATATTAATTTTAGGGTAGAACATAAAAAAAATTGATTTTATTTTGCGATTCATATAATATCTTAGATATTCGATTTGGTAATACTTTTACAAGCAGTTGGTCGCTAGCGTGGAGGGCCATTAAAGATATCTTGTATCTGAAGCACCTCCTACATCGGGACAGGATAAAAACCTAAATTTCAAAAAAATACATATTCATAATAATATGAAGGAATAGTCCGAGAATATACAGTTACTAGTTGATTTAAAAATATGTGTCGGTTGCCTCAGAAACTAAACTTTTATTACCGCGTACACTCAACACTGAAACGTACTCGGGCAATTTACAGTAACTGTATTGCAGCCTGGCTGACTAGCCGAGAGCATACCCGCAGTGTCCATTGGTCCAGTCCGCCGCAGCCTCTCTCATCTCCCAACTCGAGCACGGCGCGATCTGCGAATTATTACATTTGTTGTTATTACGTAACAATTCGTGGGCCGCAACTGTTGATACACCTGGACTTAGCAAATATTTATTTACATTGCTATCCGAAAGCAGAACACGATTTTTGCTATTGAAAACATTGTCGTTACTTAGGTTATAGGAGTTACGTGTCTTGAGGTGTAAAGCAAGGCTGTGTAATGCCACCGCTATGATGGCTTATTGTGTGTTTGACCTTTACGCTCTCCGAGCTTAGTGTCTGGTGTGCACTTTGGTTCCTTCAACCTTCCGATAGCCGATGACGTTGCCGATCTAAGGGTTGACTGTCACGAGTTGGAATCTTCAGGAATACACAGTTACGATAAAGAAGCCGGAGCCATTCCGTTAAATATATATTCTTTTACCTTTACATACATCGACGGCCTCCATGGTCGAGTTGTAGTTGTTCAAACCTGGCGTGCGCCAATAACTTTTATTTAATTAATATGTGTCATAACACATTCAATTCATTTAAAAAATAATTTAAAAAAAGTATATTTGCGGCACGTTCCAGAGTGGTAGATACTCTAAGTATCGTCCTGGTGAAAGACCACCATTCAGAATCGAAACGTTGCTTGAAATGGCTTTAGCCGTGTTTGGTGACCAGATCTGAATAGCCAGGTACCTCCCAACCTTCCTCTTCCCAATCTACTTCCCCTCCCCATTACCTTTGGCCTCACAACATACCCTATTTGTTAATGTCATAGCCTCATTGGCTCTAGACGGTTGGAAGCAGTTGAGATTCTTGTGCGGTATTCATGTAAAAATAAATAAAAACACATATCATGTGTATAAACATTAGGTTGCCGAAAGATTTTGATATTAAATTTCATGATAGCGGTAGGTATACAATTTTAAAACCAATAACTTAGAATCCCAGGAAATTCGTAGAAGTGTATCTACCCTATAAGAATCAAATTTGCATAAAACCTTTCCACTCTTAGGCCCTAGACATGAAATTGATTATCTGTCAAATTGCCCATACATCAGACACGCCAACAAAACACTTGTACCGGTTAATCTCTTCGGTGTTTCTAATGTTTTTTTGTAACTAAAGTACTTACGCATTATAAGTTTTTTGGTTAGAAACCCGTTGTTTCGGAAATTGGTTGCCGCGACTATCAAAAGCCTTCGGCGTGACATAGAACCTTTGGCTCAGAACTCCCGCCTGGTCAAAAGCTGGCCCGTGCAATTGCTGGCATTGCGTAAGCGGACGCGCCTGGAGCATCCCGAGAACCAACAATTAGATTATGTTCAGATAAAAATATTGTAGACATCCACTCGTGCGAAGCGCGATCTAATCTTCAAACCAAAGCCGAGAGTAATCTTCTGTCCACAACGGCGGGATGATTCTCACTTTTGGAAATAAACAATCAATAAATATGTCGTTGACCTGAGACCTGAAACCTATCACAGTAACAAACGAACACTCACCACGAGCTTGTGTAGTGCATCTACTCGTACGTTGAAAACGAACTTTGTTTCAGCTCAATTATGTATTTATTTAATTATAAAGGCCCTTATGGGCTTTTACATAACTGTGTAATATACGAGGCCTGTTCAAAAGAAAAGGTGAATTTTGAATTTTCGCGGGCTGTGTACATTCGATTATCGATTTTTTTGTTGTTGTTATGTTGGTACACATATGTTTATCATATGTTAGCATTATCAGCCATTTTGGATTAGTGGTTTGTTTTTGACAACTGGAAAGGTTAGTCACGTTTTTGTGTGTTCTTCGATTTTTACTTTTTGAAAAAAATGGATCAAAGAATAAAATCCATGATTTGTTTTTCCACAACTCCAGGACTCTTGAACAGGCTATGTATAACAGAAAATAATGATGCGAAAGTGAATTGAAGAAGAAGTCGAGGACGCCCGAGAAAGACATGGCACAAATCAAATAATTGAATCGGGTCATGTGAAGAGTCAGAATAACAGAAAAGTATGTATGAGACGATGTATGAATGTAAATGAAGCAAGGAGTGTGCGCCAAGAAAGAGTTATATGGCGGTCCATCCTCTCGGCCTACCCCTGCGGGGAAACGGCGTGATGGTTAGTTAGTTAGTTAAATAATAGTGACATAAAAATAACAAGGAGTAAATGATTAGCACCCAAAAACATAAGTAAGTTAATAGAAATATTATAATGCAATAAATTAACAGTCATATTTTTTAAAGAGGTATCCTATTATAGCTTTCTTGTAAATCGTTTCAGTGCAGTTGAATATATCTACTATTTCTGCGAAAGAATTACCCACTGTATGAGTGTCTAAATGAATCAGTCCTGATATTATTGTTACATTTAAAAATAATTTTGGATCGAGTGGTTCTGTTAGGTGTTTAGGTATTTCATAGAAGGTAATTAAGCTAAGTAAATCAGGACTTTTTTTAAATTTTATATGAATACTGCACAAGAGTCTCAACTGCTCCCAACCGCCTAGAGTCAGTGAGACTATGGCATCCCCAAATAGGGCATGTTGTGAGGCTGAAGGTAGTGAGGAAGGGAAGGAGATTGGGAAGAGGAAGGTTGGGAAGTACCTGGCTATTCAGATCTGGTCACCAAACACAGCTAAAGCCATTTCAAACAACGTTTCGATTCTGAATGGTGGTCTTTCACCAGGGCGATACTTAGAGTATCTACCACTCTGGAACGTGCCGCAAATATACTAAATTTATATATGAATTAAATGTATTATGACACATATTAATTAGATAAAAGTTATTTGCGCACGCCGGGTTTGAACCCGCGACCTTTGGATTCGTAGTAGTAGGGCTGTCTTATAATACCATTAACAATTTTAAAATAAAAGTCAAGTCGGAAACAAGCGTCCTGTCTGTGAGTGTTAATAATTTTAATTCTTTCATTGAATAATTATAATTTATGGTTTTAATAGGTAGACCGAGTTTGTAGTTAATGTATCTTGGAAATTTTTGTTGCAATTTTTCAATGGAATCAGAGTGGATTGAGGACCAGACAGAAGAATTATATTCGACTTGACTTCGAATTAATGAAGAGTACAGTATTTTTAATTATGTACTTACTTAAGGAGATGAGTTGGTTTGCCATCTTCAAAATTATTTTGAAAATTTGATTGCCTATTACTTATTTTTATATTTTTTTAAGAAAGACAAACATTCCGTGGTTACGACTACCCTGATAATATTCGAAAAACTCGTACTGCCATCATAATAAGCGGAAAATGTTGCTTGTGCAATAATGGAGGACTTACACAGAAAAGGAATTGAACCCGCGACGCGCGGGTGGGAATCCGACGCGTTTGTCCACTCGGCTACTGACCGTTCGACTCTGGTTTATTTAATCAAACACTACGAGTAGAAGACATATTGGCCTTTGGGTTGATCCAGCATTTTTTATGTTTTTTTATATGACAGCTCAATTCCAACATATAAACTAATTGGATAAAATCTTGAAGTAACAATATATGGAGGGAGAGTTAATTATTTTTACCCAACCTACACAAACTTGCGATAAATCACTTTCTCCGGGTTTTTACGTCGTACACCATGAGAGAAAAAGAGACAACAAATATAATACACCGCTTCTATGTACTATCGCAATGATCTTAGGCTCCTGATCACCGCGGGACTCCACCCACATTTTTTTTATTTTGCCACTAAACTGACACAACTAAACGGTTTTTTTAGATTATATGCTATATTTTTGTTAAAACAAAAACATCATGTCGATATGAAGTATGAATGGATATATAAATACCCTAGCCTTAGTCACGCCCAGGTCCACCAAGTCAGGTAAAAATCATCAAAAACTGACTACACTGCCTTGGATAGATACCACTCTATATACTCTAAGGTAACAACTAATTAATTAGATCATTTTTAATATATTTTTCGTATCGTTTCGTCGTATTTACTCCGATATTGTACCCTCAAAATCGATCAAATATTGTTAGAGGATGAATAACAATTTTCGAAAGTCAAATTTAAACAGCATTTACGTATTTTCTGAAGACTTGAAGTACAACGAATATTATCAAAATGGGGATAAAGTAAACAAAACTATTTAGCAAATAAAGTTTTAACTGAAACCTTATTTCTTTAATGAGACAGAAATGGTTTCAATATTTTATTTTATTTAAATCGTATTTCATTTAGTTTGTCTCTAATATCTCTGTCTTTGTTATTGTTTATCTAACATTTCTCTCTTTAATATATGTATATATATAGATAATCAGTTTAAATTTGGCAACTTGTAAACTAAGAATTAGTTAGGTTAGATTATTAGGTTGAGAGGTATCTCACAACCTCTAAGTAAACTGCCGATTGGCGTTACACGTCAAGTAGCTTAAATTATTTTTACACTATAAAATCTATAAAAATACACGATTGGTCAATTGGTTAAGAAAGGTTCTTTTGTTTTTCATTAAAAGTAATGGATATCCTCCTGTTGGGTCAGTTTTGAATTGAAGACACGATTGGATGTTTGCGTGGATCTTTCACCTGACAAGATAGAATGTGTGACCTTTGATAACCACCTGTACAAACTATAGAACTTTGATGTCGTTTTACTCACAACATTGATTTTGTAACAACACCTTCATCTACTCGTATTGTCAATTGCACTTAGGGGGTATTACACTACATCTGAGTAAGCTGTAGATTAGCGCTACTGGTCGAGAAGCGCTAATTGAAAAAACTGGTCTTTTCGCTATTCAGGTTGATGAATTTCGGATTAGAATTTATTTTCATTCCGAATTTTGAGTATTTCACCACTGGTAGCAATTTATTCCAAATGAGTGATGATAAAAAAACAGTTTAGCCTTTAAATTTGCAGAGTAGCCCCATCTCTGATCAAATACAATAACTAATTTATAATTATTTGCTTCGTCGTCATCGCTTATTAAAAATAGATACCAGTAGCGGTAATATTAGTGAACATTCGATCAGATGGCGACACTGGGTAAATTTGAAGGTAAAACTGCTAGTTTTATTTCTATTCATTCAAAGATGTCGCTACTGTTCGAATAATACTCATTAAATTTCCGTTTATAATTTCTATTTGTTCAAAGATGTCGTTGATTGTCACATAATACTCTTCAACTTTCACATTGTTATTTCTATTTATTCAGAGATGTCGTTACTAGTCATATAATACTCTTAAAGTTTTACGCTGTTTTTTCTATTCATTCAGAGATGTCGTTAATAGTCACATAATACTCTACAACTTTCGTCGTCGCTTTTTCTATTCATTCAGAGATGTCGTTACTAGTCAAATAATACTCTTCAACTTTCGTGCTGCTTTTTCTATTTATTCATAGATGTCGTTACTAGTCAAATAATACTCTACATCTTTCGCGCTGCTTTTTCTATTAATTCAGAGATGTCGTTACTAGTCACATGATACCCTTAAAATTTTGGGCAATTATGACGATTTTGAAAACGAACTCACGCAATGGTTACACATAACCAAATAATAAAATAACTAATTATTGTACTTATCTACAGGTGCATATTGAAGGAATTTAAAAAATATTGCACTGGCTTCGGTCAATTTTTTTTTTTCTAATAGATTTCAATATCCTTGAACAATAATTGATAAAGATGGACAAACGGTTTCTTATCTTATTTTTCTTTGATATTCTGGACAGAAAAAAAGTCCCTGATATAAAAAAAAACTTGTAGGACACAGATTCTTTAGCGAGCAAATTCTTGAAAAAGTATTGCACTGTCTGTGATTCGATCGAAGATCTGAGCTATAAAATGCAAGAAATTTACAATCTCGACCCCCAACAAAAATACATTTTTTTATGAATTCCCATATTTTAATTTCTAATTTCTATTTGCCAAATACCTCTTATAATGAACATCTTAATATTAACCTGATTAAGATATCCATTAGCAGGTATTTAGCGAATAGAAATTAGAACATAGAAATCAATGGAAAATGTGTTTATGTTGGGGTGGCAGTGATGCATTTTCGGTTTTTTGTGATTTAAAGATTAGATCTTCGATTAAATTTTAGATTGCGGAATACTTTTACAAGATTTATATCAGCAGTAAGGAGGCTCTTTAAAAAGAATAATTAACATATGAAAGCATTTGTATTTTTGAATGGTTATAATTTAGGTAATCAAACATTTTACAACAAGTCATGTCTAAAATCTAATTGTACAAACATTGTAAGATTATGTATTCATATTTTAAAAGGTCTCCCAACATCATCACATGGATTTAATATTTACACAATGTCGGCATTCTATTTGGATGGTTGTACTACTAAACTCTATTTGCATGTATATATCTCAATTTATCATAATATTCTTACGACTAAGCTAAATTAAATCATATACTTTTGTAGTTTTCAAACAAGTGTAAATAATATGCATGTACATAAAAAAAAAATTGAACAATAATAATTAGGGATATTCATATTTTAAACTATTCAACTAACATTTTTCGTTGCACGTAGAAAGATAGGTAGGTAGGTGTTTACTACAATATTAACACATTTATTGAAAACATATTTTCTCATTTGCAAGAGAGAACAAAGATTTAAAATTTTCTGCAAAGTATTATGCATATTATCATTTAATTTGAATTTAATACAAAAAAATTATAAAAGCTATATAAATAGAATGCATCAAGCATTATTTTAATAAAACTGTTTCACGGAAACTTGAACAAGAATACAAATCAAATTTATTTAAAATTTATAGTAGTTAAATATTATGTGGGTACTTGTACTTAATCATTAGGTTAATATATTATATTTTCACAAAATAAATAAATTTCATTAAAAATAATATTAATATTACAATAACTATTTACAGCCGCCTTAATGATTGGCGCTGTAGATTCGATTCTCGTTTAGTTGTCCGGGAAATTATCAACGTTGTTGATTCAGGAAGGAATGACTAGTCTTCACCGTGCTTCCATCTGTTGCGCAAAACATACGGCGAGGCATCGTTGCGTTATCATTAAATACAATCTCGGGTAATATCCCAACAATAAATGAACTGCATTAAACAATAGGAGTTCTAAAAAGTACTAAAATTGTATACAACAAGAATATTGACACCGAACCATTCTTCGTGACTTCCATTCGGCCGAGGTTTGTATCAGAGATTGATTTATTATCACTACTTCTTATTGTTAAATATTAAAAAACAGAAGAGAGTTTAAAAAATTCAAGCAAAATAAATAGAAATGAGAATAATCCTCCAGCAAAAAAGCATCCACATTGAAACTAATAATAAGCCACATAAAAAGACGGTTTAAAACTTTGTTTTTCATAAGTATGGCTCAAAATACTTGATAGCGGTGTTGGTTCCGCATTTCTCATAAAGCGGGGTGACTCTCCCAACTGCGTACGGGGTTTTAGACTTCATCTTCACGTCTCTCGGTTTCTGGACGCTCTTGTGGTTAGAGTTGGGCGGTCTGGACGGGGTGAGGATAGACTTGCTGCTGAGACCGGACGATTCGAGGAAGTACTCAAAGGGCAAGGCATTCTTTGTCTCCAATTTGACAGCAGCCGGTTCTTTCACAAAGGTGGAGGGTTCACATTTGACCGTGTTGTAGGAGCCGCAATTACTGCTGGACGAATTGCTCGATTCCAAATCGGAATAGCGTACAGAGTCCGTGTCAACGCTGTCAATGTTTGACAATAGGTCTGGTTTGTTGGACATTATCTTTGTGTAGTTTTTTGACGCCAACTTGGTAGGATCAATGCTGGCTGCGTTCAACGCTATGTTTTTTGCATTTAAGTCATCTTCCGCTGTGAATTCTATTCTGTACGGACCCTCGGCTGGATTTCTGTTTGTCAAAGCGTCGCAGAGTTTAGAGGATTCTTTTAGAGCATTCCCGTTAACTTCATCAGTGGTGCTGTGGGTGCTGCTTGCATCGCTTGTTCCGGAGCTGATTCGATACTCTTCAGCCCCGATGTTAGTAAATTCGCAATCGTCTATTTTAAATTCCTCAAAATTTTGCGAGAGATCAAATTTTTCGCAGTCATTCTCCACCGCTTCGAATATCGGCAAATCTATTCTGGATTTTTCTGCAATTCGGAGCGAACTGCGTTCAGTTATCGGAAAAACCTGCTTCGGGCCTACTCCATTTGCAAAAGACCTATTCATATCTGTGGACATGATACATTTATTGACATCTTCGATACTGACGCTTCGGTTTTTAATATCAGTGAGAATCGTGGAAACGGAATGTCCGATCTGGATAGAGTTCCTCAAATCCTTTTTGGCTCCCGTGATCAAGGTGTGCGGGGGTGGCTTCCCGGCATACGTCTCGTGAGTCATCTTGGGAGGTTCAGCGATGTCATCCTCGTCGGGAATGATGATCTCGGTGACTTGGGGAAGCATGGGAATGTCCTTATCATGTAGTTTATTGGGAGTGATCTTGGCAATGGTGGCAAGTTTGGGCAGGAGCCTCTTCTCGGCGTGTATTTCGACCGTGACCTCCGTGGAGATGGAGGCGAGTCCCCGTTTCCCGCTGCTGACTACTGGAACGTTTATCTCTGAAATGGAACAATAATCAGGCTCCCCGGAAACGCTGGACTTGGAGGAGCCGCCGGTGCTCTTGCTGCCGGGAACGTCAGGGGTCCGTTGGCTCGGGGCAACGGGGTCAGAGTTCGGGGCGGCGGCGGGCACGTTGGGAGGCAGACTGCAGGCTCCGGAGCCGGCGTTGGTGAGTTTGAATTTAGACACTAGGTTCTTTGGTTTGGGCGGCAAGGCCGGAGGAACTCGGGGGACCTTCCTTTTGTTGAGAGCGCTAGGAAGACTCACGTACTTGTTGTCCATGTCCACGTAATGATTTCCATTCATTTTGTTCTCTAAGCTCTTGGCCATATTTTTAACTACGCCATTTTTCTTGAGGGATCCCGTATCGCCGGGTCCCCTGTTGATATTGTTGATGGTTCTCGGGAGAGGTACAGGCATGGATTTCAATTTGGAGTTGACCTCTTCTTCCGACTTGGTGATAATTGGTTCGTAATCATTACTGTAAATACTTTGCACCTCATAGTTAAAAGCCTCGACAGGGAGAGGGGCTTCGTAGCTGTGCTCGGAGGCCGTCTCCAGACTGAACTTCACGATCTTGTGGGCGCTCCTCCTCTCTTGCGGAGCTCTCTGAAGATCTGGGTGGTAATTCTTGGCACAGTCCTGTCCATTCTTACCCGCACTCTCGTCGAAGGAAATACTGTTCAGGGTTGAGAACTGAACTCTCTTGGTGGAGGCCTTGGGGCTGGGGGACTGGTAGACCCTGGGAGTGTCGCCTCCGTTTTCGTCCAGAGAGTTCTGCAGCAAGATCTGGTTGACGCACTCCAGCACGGGGTTGTTCTTGTAGATCTCGCAGGAGGGGTCGTCATCCGGATCGCTGGCGCTCGCGTACCAGTTTTCATTTTGTTCAATATCGAATTTATTATTACAAGCTTCGTAAACGTGTTGGTTAGTCATTTGAACATTGTTTGTAATTACATAACTACTTTGATTCCTTGTATTTTTCCGCCGATTGCTTTCCTTATCACTGTTTGATTCGGTGTTGGATGTGGACACAGCCGGTTCCAACAGAGAGTTTCCCGCTTTATGCGCTTTGCTGTTTGGCGACTTCGATAATATGTGATCAGCTGACGCGGGCCTGGCGTGGCCGAGCCGGCCGCCGGAGCCGTACGGACACTCCGCCTCCTGGTCGGGATCACTGACATTGGAGTACCAAGGGTTCTCGGAGTTGCCGTTGGAATCCCGGCCGACCTCATTAGCGATATCGCCATTCGCCAACACGCGGCGGTGCGACGCTTCGTCACTCGAAGCTGGCTTTCTAATACCGTGCAGGTTGTCAATTTTAGCGCCGAACGTTCTGTCTCTGCCGTTCCTTCCCAGCAATCTGGACTGCGTCTGGCCGTCGTACTTCTCGGGAGAATTAAGCAGCTCGTCGATTCTATTAGAAGCTCTTTCGATGTCTTTAGATATTTCCTCACCGATATCGCAATCCTCGTCGCCCTCGGGGTGGAACAGCTTGGAGTCTTTTTCAGACTGAGGTCCGTCCTCCGCGCTAGAGCTGCTGGCCTGGCTTCGGCTCTGCCTGGTCTTCTGGACGGTGTCCAGGTAGGCGCTGCTGTGTCTCCTCCCCGAGAACTTCCGGGACCTCCTCGTCACGTCCTTGCGCACAAACGCCTGCTTGTTCTTGACGTAGGTCCCTTTCTGAGACGAAGCGTCGACAGCCTCAAACACCTCTTCGCTCGAGCTCGTGTTTCCATATTTGACGTCGTTCTTGGATTGTTGAAAGCTCTTGCTCAACCTGGAATTCTTCTGGAAAGGTTGTTGGACGTGGCTTTCGTGATAACTGGAGCTCCTTTCGAAGACCTTCTGGGTTTCCACACTGTCGAGGCTGTGGAACTCGGGGTCCGTCTCGATGTTGGTCTGCTCGCTGGTGAAGCCGACCAGCTGCTGGCAGTTGGAGCAGGGGCTCGTGCGTTCCCTCTTCAGCCTCTGGATGTGCTCTCTCTGGCGGACGATCTGCTGGTCTTTGAGTTGGAGTTTCTGGAGGATGGTGGACTGCTCCTTCCTGAGGCTGGCCTCGAGCACGAGGAGCGCCCTGAGGAGCGTGGCGGCCTGCCTGTCGGCGAGCGCGCGCCGGGCTTCGTGGGAGGTGTCCCTGAGGACGAGCTTGGCGGCGAGGCCCCCGGCGCGCTGCTGCTCGCGGGCCAGGAGCCCCCTGGAGGCTGGCCACCTCGCGTCGCAGCCGAGCCGCCTCGTCCCCCAGCCCGCCACTGCTGGCACTACCCCCGCTGCAGTTAGCATCCATCTGGAAAGAGATTAAAATGTTCTAATTAAATGCCGAATAAAGATAACTAATAATTCGATACATCAAAAATCAGGTAATCGTAAAAATACGAATATAAAACTTTGCCAGTAATTATTATATATTTTGACTGTGTGAACTGTGTGCTGTGTTGACTGTTAGGTTGGTATTTAAATGACGAAGCTAAGTTTTGTTTAAAATTCACACTTGAACACAACATATCACATCATTGTGCTTTTCTCGGAGGTAATCATCACCAATCAATCAATGAAAACAAAAAGAAAGGAAAAACAAAAAACGCAAAACAATAAAAATAAACATATTTTTTAAATGAAGCAGAAAAAGAAAGAAAAACCAAAAACATAAAACAATAAAAATAATTTTATTTTTTTAAAAGAAGCAGTAAAAGATAAAAAAATGAAAAAATGCTGACTATCATCTTCTGGAATCTAAAGTATTCCACAGCCTGATCTAATATTGAAATGTCTCCTAACAGAACAAATAATACGGCTCTCGCGCAAACATTGAACTTGGTGCTTTCAAATATGCACGCACTATTGTTTAAATAAAAACAAAGTTTTAAGACAACAAAAAATGGAAATTTCACAAAGTACGCAAATGACCATCCATTAATGTTCATGTTAAGAACATCTCCAAATAATGTTTATGAATAAAACAGGTGATTTTTCACAAAAACGGCGCTATACAAATCGTCCAAATATTATTATTATTATTATTGTATATTGTACATTGTACAAATACATGTACATTTCACTAGCTAACCATTACGCCGTTTCTCCAATGGACCGCCAAACAACTGTGTCTTGGCGCACACTCCTTTCTTCATTCACATTCATACATGCTCTTCCGTTATTTCGACTATTGACATGACCCACTAAAATATTTCATTCACTCGATCGTGCCATGTCTTTTTCGATGCATTTATTTATTTGTAATGTTTGACAAACATTGCCTGTAGATGTGAACGGACCTTTCTTAAAAAAATGACTATATTATATTATTACAACCTGCCTAATATTGAATAGAAATTAATCAAACCTTATTTGTTCGTATCTTGTTGTTGTTTAAAGAAAGGCAAACATTCCCGGGTTAGTAATACATACTCGTATAACCTGACCATATTTGAAAAACCCCTAATCCCATCCTAATAAGTGTCTTACAAAATCCCAACTTGTGATAAAGACCCAGTTTAAGGAGATTAATTGGAGGCCTGATAAGTCAAGAAGACCATGTCCACTTTTATGCAAAAGTGAGTTAGGTACGCCAAAAGGTGTATAAATTTATGTGTGTTAAAAAAAAAATCATTTCCATAAATAAATTTATTTTTCTTACATTTGTGAAAAAAACAGTAAGACCAACTCAATTTTTTAGATTACTTCAGAATACAAGTAGACCAAAAGCCAAAAATATTATATTAATTATTTATTTATCACAAAATATCATATTAATAAAATATCAATTTTAATAAAATATAGAATGAATCCTAAAAACTTGTGAATTGGTCTAGATGTATTCTCACTAATAAACGACGTTTTTAGAGGAAACATTATTATCTTTAAAATCGTAAGTTATTTTGAAAATCGTAGTAGTCCATTAGTTAGCTTGATATGTGACAAATAAATCAGTAAATTACAAAAAAAGAAAAAAATAAATGGATGATGGATGACAGCGAAATTACTTTGAAGTGGAATATCTCAGAAGTTTTTTTTGTGACATGGTCTACTTGTATTTTCAAACCTCCAATTCAAAGCACTGTCATATTAATAATAATTAAATATGAATCCTAGTCTTATCATGCAATACAAATGAGGGATTTGAGTTAGATCTGGATATACTCGTATATCGTCATAATTATAAAATGTGAATGGAGCCATAACGGTGCCCCAGAAAGGTAATATTCGGTTGAATGAAGTAACCAGGTTTGCTCACAGGTAAGACGGCAATGCCCATCTCCAGCTCTTCCAACAACTGTCACTAAAACACTTTGCGCAAACAACTGCACACAACAAACGACTGCCTACTGTCTCGGTTGTCCAAGTGACACTGGCACTGGCAACTGGCAACTGGCAACTGGCAAGCGACAACCTTCCCGCGGCCAGATTAAATATTATTCGCAAGCAAAACAAACAAACACTTATTAAAAACCAAACAAGCTTATCACATCAATACAGATACGGATAGCGCAATGCATTCAACGCGCAGAGCAAAGAACGCGTCAAATTGGCATTGGCATGTGTAGGAAAGCAAGCATCCCGAGTCTAGTACATATGGAGCCAAGACTAGTCCATTCGTGTAACTTGTATCAACACCAGCTGAAAGAGCTAATACATCAGAGCAAGAATATATATGGGAAGAGAGCTAAATATTAGCGTTGTGACCGCTTTCAAAGAACTACTTCAAAGAACTACTTCTTTTGGCAACAGTTCCTACTTCATTCATTGTTCATTGAACAAATACTTCAATTGAAGTCGGTAGTTTATTTTAGCGTTTATTCATTTCAATAACTTCATTTCATTGAACAAATATTTCAATTGAAGGTGGTAGTTCATTTTAGCCTTCATTCATTTCATTAACTTCATTTCATTGAACAAATACTTCAATTGAAGTTGGTAGTTCATTTTAGCTTTCATTCATTTGATTAACTTCATTTCATTGAAAAAATACTTTATTTGTAGTCGGTAATTCATATTAGCGTTCATTCACATCATCGAAAAAGAAGGTTCCAAAAAGAACTGAACAAATAAGCGGATAAATTCAAATCTCTCTTTTGTTAGTTCGACTTCAATTGAAGGGTTCACTTCGAAGGGTTCATTTTAAAGAACTAACAATTCGTGAAGCATTCACAAAACATTGAAGTTTTTCCCAACGCTACTAAATATATTTACCCAACCTATACAAATTTACGATAAATCACTTTCTCCGGGTTTTTACGTCTTAAACCGTGAGAGAGAAAGATATAAGACAAGTTTCACGTAATATCGCACCACTTTTCGGTATGTACGCATGTTTTCCGCGTTCCGCGTCTCCGGCGACTCCGTCCACTACGTTTTGCTGTGCGACATAACAGGATATAACCCAACGGTTTTTGAGGTTGTATCCTATATTTTTGTTAATATAGGATATAACCTCAAAAAACTTGTTTGACAATACTGTGAAAAAGTGATTATGCAAATAAACAAAACATCATGTCGACATGTGCTATGAATGGATGTATAAATCTAACCTAACCCTAGTCCTAGCCACGCCCGAGTCAGGAAAAAATCAACAATCCTGACTACATAAGCTATCTCTCCTGGTATATTATTGCCATGAGGGTAATACGAAATCTAAAGTACGTAACCGAGCCCAACCTAAACAAAACATAACCTTACCTACACAAGCCTAACCATATATGGTATACAACTATAGGAGAGCACCCAGGGGGTCCTACACCATTGTTGTTATCGTAATAATAATAATAATAATAATAATATTTGGACGATTTGTATAGCGCCGTTTTTGTGAAAAATCACCTCAAGGGCGCTGTACAGATCTTACTTTCTATCGTTACATATTAATTCCTAGTTTAAATAAGAAAATATACAGGAACATACTTACCCGGCAGGTCCCATCAGACAGACACAATTATTAACTTAAAATTATGATAATATATATTTATTTTTTTTCGATTTAGGGCATGGGAGCGAAATCAAAAGAATGGACTTTCTGAATTTGTCATACAGTACAGGATTTGGTTAAAATTTTCATATCTAAAGGTGATTCGTCGAGAGACAGATTATCTTGAGATTATTTTAATGAATTTAAGGATATGAGAGTCTGAAAAGGTAAGTTTTCAGTTTGGACCGAAATTCTGTTGGGCTCGTTATACATCTTAGTTCCGGGGGGAGTTTATTCCAAGCCTTCGGCCCCGAAACTCCGAAAGCGCGATCCCCAAACTAACATAAGTTATATTTATGAATTGAATAAATAAACGTATCACCCTATTTTTGTCATTTCATTTTTTTTTAGCGCGAATCAATTTTCGCCACCGTGTAGATAAGCACTGACGAGAAAATTGCCTTAACATGGTGAAAAAAAAACGATATCAACGAACCAATATGTAGTAATTTTCATTCGATTGCTAAGAGGCCTTCTAGTGATTTCTGTATCATTGGCGAAATGGGTTGATGTTTTTAATTAAAAAGGTGACCTGTTGCGCCCGTAAAAGACATAAAACATGGGAAAATAACTGGGACAGTTTCTAAAACATAAATAATGAATCTGCACTTCAAAGGTTTGCCGCGAGGTTAGTTTTGTACTAACCGACATCTACGCAACTTATAACGAGTAAACTAATTAATATCGTCATGAGCAGACTAAACAAGGGATACACGTGAACTAAAGCAATTCTTAACTAACCGTGGTTCGTGATCATAGTTCATCCCCTCTACGGGTCCAAGTCATCTGAAGGTCTCTTTCTTAATCTTGCTCGTTACGTAGAGCATCAGAATGATTTCTTATTTCGTAATACGGTCGCACATGGTTTTACACCATATACGAGGCCTGTTCAAAAGAAAAGGTGGATTTTGAATTTTCGCGGGTTGTGTACATTCGATTATCGTTTTATAAGTGGTACAGGCGCTTTACAGAAGGCCGAGAAGATGTTAATGACGATGAGCGTCCTGGAGTTGTGGAAAAACAAATCGTGGATTTTATTCTTTGATCCATTTTTTTTTAAAGTAAAAAATCGAAGAACACACAAAAACGCGACTAACCTTTCCAGTTGTCAAAAACAAACCACTAATCCAAAATGGCTGATAATGCTAACATATGATAAACATATGTGTACCAACATAACAAAAAAATAAATCGATAATCGAATATACACAGCCCGCGAAAATTCAAAATTCACCTTTTCTTTTGAACAGGCCATGTATACCTCAAGAACTTCATTTATAGAGCATTTAGTGTATTTTCATCATTTCTCTGCCAGTTCCATGTCTCCCTGTCAAACTCAGGGTTGATATCAGTTTTCCATTGTAAACTGCTGACCTCGATTCCTTTGTCAACTTTGTATTAGTTGCCTTCACCCTGCTTTTAATATCTTTATCAGCCTTTCCAAATTTCGTGAAATTCTAAAAAAACATTACTACCGATGAACTAACTAACTTACCGTCACGCCGTTTCCCCGCAGGGGTAGGCAGAGAAGACGGACCGCCATATAACTCTGTTTTGGCACACACTCCTTGCTTCATTTACATTCATGCATCGTCTCATACATACTCTTCTGTTATTCTGACTCTTCACATGACCCGATTCAAGTATTTGATTTACTTGATCGTGCCATGTATTTCTCGGGCGTCCTCGACTTCTTCTTCCATTCACTTTCGCATCATATATTCTTTTCACACACCTTTCTTCGTTCATTCGCTCTACATGCCCAAACCATCTTAGCGTCCCTTTCTTGATCCTATTCATTACGCTCACATCAGCCTTGCATTCTTTCCGGATACCCACATTTTTACTGCAGTCATACAATGGGGTATGATGTGAGGCTGGAGGTGGTAGGGAAGGGAAAGAGATGAGAAGAATGGGTTTACGGAAATTGTTATTTTTAGGCAAAGAGTTTCCGGAATTCGCACGATGACAGTACTGGTTGATCTTCAAATACAACTTTTGGCAGAACACAAAACCTCACCACCTTTCAGTATACTTTTCAAACAATTTACGTCACCTAAATGAAGACGAAAAAACCTAAAACTAAGCGGTGCTCGGTTGGCTGAACTTCACTTAATTAGTATTTGTATAGCTGTGTGTTTCGCAACGAGAATTTAAACAAAAACAACAGATCAGGGCACGCCATTCACACTGATATCCAAGATAATCTAACTTTCCATTACAGGTCTAACAGAAGTCGTTAAATGTTTTCCACTTTCTGCATTTTCATTGATGAACTTAGAAAAATACCTATTTAAACTCGTCAGCATTTCAATTGAGGGGCTTATAAGCAAAGGCAGCAATCTCCAAAAACGGTTCTGTAGCAATGTCAACTTTTGAATGATTATTATAAAGAAATGGAGAACGAAGTGTACAAAAATGTTAGTGCACATTAAACTAGGAACAACTTCAAACAATTATCTCTAAATGTATCAACATATTCACAAAAGAAAAGTACATCAAACGTTAAATCAACTTTCCAAGAAATAATTTAAAATGAAGGAGATTGCTGCCTTTGCTTCTAAGCCCCTCAATTAGTCGGTGTCTTTTTAAATCAAATAATTATCGAATAAAAGATGGAGAACTAACGACCACGGTTGAGTAGTTCAGACATCTACAGCCACTTTCTTAAAACAAAACTGAGCGTCCGCTATGTTAAAAATTAAATTTTCGCTCAGCCGTTAGTTGACCTGTCAAATGACGTTGGCGTAGATTATTTTATTATTTTCAAATTGTGTCAGTGTTATTTCATTGGCAAAAAGTTTAAGATAGTAAAAAACAGGTAATTTATCTATATTTAGATAATTTATTATTAAAAACAGAAAATCACTTGAATGGCGCTTTAAAAGTAGGTACTCCATAAGTTTACTTTTAAGTGAAACGCCCCGAAAAAGCCTAAACGCTATAATATAATTATGAAAGTAGATATAATAAGAAGCTGCAGAGAAAAAAAAATATTTTAAATATATACATATTATATAAATAAAAAATTCCATTTTTTAATTTGCTCTCATCCCTAAAATCATTTTTTTTTTTTAAATAAAAACATAATAATATTTAAAAAATTAAAATCATAATTATAATTTTAAAGTTAATAAGTCAGTCTATCTGATGGGACCTGCCACGTAAGTATGTTCCTGTATATTTTCTCTAAACTAGGAAATAATATCAACTAGAAAATAAGATCTGTACAGCGCCCTTGAGGTGATTTTTCACAAAAACGGCACAATATAAATTATTCAAATATTATTATTATTCTTCAGATAGAACAACAAACGTCGACTCTGCAAAGGTATATACTCGTATATAAGTTTTATTGCACATGGTTATTCGAACAAATAAATAAATATATTTTTAAAAGTGGGTACAAAACAAATAACGTCTCTGACGTCATCCATCCGTGCACGCAGCGCAATAGCGGGGCATTGTGGGGGGATTGACCATTATTGTGACGTCGCTGATTCAGAATCGTATGAAGCTCTTGACATTTCAAATCGGGTCAATTTTCAAGTGGCAAAAAAAATCTGCTATGAAAAAGTCACATTAAAAAAATATTGGCATTTAAGTTAGACAGTGGATAATTATTTTTTTTATAACCTCATTGAAAAACCTAATGACTAAAGCCCATATTTGTTACGACTAGCCTTGTAATTTATTCAGTTTCCGTGAATAATAGGTTTGATTTATAAACTTATATTCATAATACGACAAAAATATTTTTTGTCATTCGAATATATCGTCGTTGGAAAGGCAAAAGGGCTTAAGCGACACTTTGGTAAAATATGAATCAAATATACAGTTTTAATCAGTTTCTTTTCCTGCATCGAATGATCTGACTCTCGTTTGATTCTGAAGACTTTTGTGGCCCTTCAGCCATCTAAAATATATTTACCATTTGGGAGAAGACTCGACTCAAGCGACACAAGTTTGGAACTTTTTAAGATTTTTATCGCTTCAGGTAACTCAGTGAGAGCATTGAGTTACTTTTTTTCAAAAATCCAACCAGATACTGAACACTTATAAATTTATTGTAAAACAAAAAACTTTAAAATGCTCTGCTGTTAACGTCCCAAAATGGCGCTTCAGCCCTTTTGCCTTTCCAGCGACGATATGTAAAAGCCGTACCTTCACGATGCGCTCATCTATTGGGATAGATTTTGGTGAAATGCAACGAAGGATTTTTTTCGCCAAGGATTAGTTTTTTACTCAACTGAGCGTTCATTCAATTTCAATTGGAGAAAGTGGCCGTCAGAACTAATGTATATAAACCGAATGACTCCAGACACAAAGTCATTTATTGTTTGGACGTGATAACGAATACGTAACGGCCTATGCTTGCTGTTAATGGTAGGATAAATCCTCATTACCTCATTGAATGCGATCACTTTCAATTAGTGCAGAGTGGTTACGACTTCGACATAATAGGCATGGGAAGTTTGTCACACATTGTCTATGTTTATGTTATTATAATATATATATATATATATTATGATTTCAAGTAGACAGGTTATTGTGTATTGTCTGCTCATTAAAGACGTCCTCATTAAAACTAGACGCAGGTAACCGGGCTTTCTGTCTCAATCGCCATACTACAGAAAACAACTTATTATGTTTTTTTTTAAAGAAAGACATACATTCCCGGGTTACGGATATGTCGCATAACGAAACGTAGTGGGCGGAGTCGCCGGAGACGCGGGAGACGGAAAACACGCTCACATACCTAAAAGTGGTGCGATATTATGTGAAAACTTTTGTTGTCTCTTTTTCTCTCACGGTTTTATTTTATTTTTATAGTGAATACCGCACAAGAGTCCCAACTGCTGCCTACCGTCTAGAGCCAGTGAGACTATGGCATCCCCAATCGGGGCATGTTGTGAGGTTGAAGGTAATAGGGAGGGGAAGTAGATGGGCAAGAAGAAGGCTAGTAAGTACCTGGCTATTCAGAACTGGTCACCAAAAACGGCTAAAGCCATTTTTTAATTTCAATTTTAAAAAAAGACAAGCATTACCGGGTTTACCTGACTGCACTTACTGACTGGACTTACCATTACCTGACAATATCTGAAAAACTCCTACTGCCATCACATTAATAAGCGGAAAATGTTGCTTGTGCAATGATGGAGGACTTAGCCACTAAAGGAATTGAACGCACGACCCCTGAGTGGGAATTCCAACGCGTTTGTCCACTCAGCTACCGACCGGTCAGTGTTGCTTTTCTTTTCTTTTGCCAACTGGATTACTGAGTTTTCTTCAGGGCTTATCTCACCTTGGGGGATGCTGTGTGGAGGGTCTAAGGAAAGAGTGAACCAGGTTCTTGAAGAGACCCATGTCATAGAAAGGAGGAAATACAAAAAGTGGCTACAAAAAAGTAATTCTGCAAGTTATTGTTCAACACATGAACGAGTCGTAAATACAACCCGTTTTCATGGGGAAAATGTTGATTAGCTCGCGTTCATCCTGTCTCCTGGGTATGCCGAAGGGTAAAATGACGTTAGTTCTTCGGAAAACCTTCCATTGAAATACCGGTAGAAAAACACAGCATTTCTACATGATATGTACGCTCTAAAGACTACAATCCGTCAGTTGAAATAGGGGAATCTATCCAACGGAATATTAATTTTTCAGATCAATGATTTTTCTTCGGGTATCTTCTAGCCCATAGATTCCCAACCTTCTTTTGCCCACCGCCCACTTTGAGAATATATTTTTTTCTAGAGACCCCCTCCCATTTTTTTTTACTTGCCATCTGTCGCGTTCGCGGTTCCAGTTACCGATGACCACCAAAGGGACCGGTTATTTATCCAGTTCTTTTTGGAACCGGTTCCTGATAATAACGTTATATATATAGACACGTTATAGCCTTAGAATATTAACACAAAATATGGCAAGCAAAACACACACGTTACCAGTAAATTCATCATTCAAATATCGGTAATGTGTGACAAAGATAGACATTCATAAAATATATGATCCGAAGTTCGGACCGCGTTCCATACTTGCTTGAAACGACCTCAAGCGACGCGTGGCCGTTTAGTACTAAATCGGCTTAAACACCGGTCACATCAACTAGCGTGATTATTGCTTGCCACTTTGAGAGCGCTACAACGTCTCTATAATATATGTAACGTCATTGGTTCCTGGTGTTTTTTCGAAAAGTACTAGCAAATCGACAAAAGTTCCTCGCCAAAAAAAAATACTAGTCGGTAGAGATTTGAAAACGAAAAGAACTGGAACTGGAACTGGAACCGGTTCCTCGCCCAAAAAAACACGAAAAGAACGAACAAAGAATATCGACCGTTCCAGTGACCGGCTATTTTTTCCAAAGTATTTTTTCCAACTATAATGCCCCCTAATTTTCTCTGGGTCTAGTACTGCCCCCCTGAAAGTGTCAAACGCCCACAAGGGGGCGTTATCGCCCACGTTGAGAACCTATGTTCTAGCCCTCGGGGTGATGTATCTCAAAAACGGCGCTACACAAATAAGCGAAGTAGTAGTAGTTTTATTAATATCAGAGGTCCCATACAAGATGTGGCAACCAAAGTCCCATTCGGTAGTAATGACATTCCCCGGAACTATGATTCAGGGCGTAGGTCTTTAGTCGTCAAGCAGCATAAAAACAAAGGTTACCATTGTCACCGTTACAAAAGCGATAGGCACATAACAAACACGCGATAACTGATACGTAAATTATTGTGTGTAGCGATTCTTGAACTGTGAATCATCCGTCAGTCCTCCGCTAATTGGGGTCAATCGAGACGATGGTGAAGTCACAGTACAAAAAGAAATTGGAGTCGTTTCAAGAGAAGGAAAAGGAGTCTTAAATTAAGCATAAAGTCGATTCTTTAATTGACATCGACTAACTAATTATCACGCTGTTTCCCCGAAAGGGTAGGCAGAGATAATGAACCGCCACACAACTTTATCTCGAACACACTCCTTTCTTTGCTTCACTCACTTACATAATACTCTTTTGTTATTCCGACTTATTTGACATGGCCCGACTCAAGTAATTGATTCTCTTGATCGTGCCATGTCTTCCTCGGGCGTCTCCGACTTCTTCTGCCATTCACTTTTGCATCATAATGTATTCTCCTTATTTTCTTTTCTTCGTTCGTCCGCTCTACATGTCCAATCCATCTCGTTTTTAAAAAGTCTAAGAGGATGTTTGTACAATAGAACTTACAATGATAGTAGTCGAATTACAAAATAGATAATCAATTGTTTATAGGTCTCACCGCGAGAGTTGGTGCCGGCCAATACTCACACAGATGCATAGCTTACGTACAGCGTGTCGAACCGAATGAATAGGACACGCATTTACAATATCAACATAAACACTCGCTGTCCCTTTTCCACTAGCGACAATAAGTAGGCGTAAACAAGACAAAGGGCTCTTTCTTATAACACATCGTAAATACATCGCCACTGGAGCGTATACCGATACACAATAAACCCAACGCTATGCATGTATTGTTTGTTTCAACTCTCGTTGCGCCAGCTATAACTGTCGGGAGCCTACTGCCTACGACTTATATTGTGAACGGTTCGCATACGCTAAATACCAGAATAAACCTTCGCAACTTCAACGGATAATTCTGTGTGCGCAAGGAAGAACGGAATGAGTCAATACACGCAGATCTTCAGGAGAGTCAAAACTACATTTAGCAATTTCCTTTTTTGTATGTAATCGTGTCATATGTTACATGTCTTTTTTTCAAAAAATAATAGCACAATATTTTATTTCCTGACCCATCTCATTTTTCCTTGCCAGATATGTATCTAACTAAAGAACAATTCTGCATACTTAACTCTATATTGTTATTTTTTATCATTCCGTTTTTGTTTTCGCACACAGAATTAATCAATTGGTCAATTAAGGTCTTACAAAATAATTTCAGGGGTAAAACAATTTTTTTTTTTGTATTTAATTACTCTTTTTTTTAAGTTGCAATTCGGTATATTCGAGCAACGTTTGTTATTAAAAGCCATAGAAAATTAGATATTTGTATGGCATTAGATGAAAAATTCGTGCTAAAGCGAAGATTTTTAATGCAATTACCAAATGCGGTCTAATGCGATTTTCGACAATTTAGAGTAGAGTAAGTTAGAATTAATGCGTCAGTGGGGGCAATTGCGTCAATTCAAGTTGCTACATTACCTTTTTAAAAAATATGGTTTTATAGATTGAATGAAGACACTTAAATTAACCCAAATTTACCCCAACTGCCCTTAATTAATATTAATTGTGAGAAATTAAAGTGATGCGTTAGAATTTTTAAATGTGTCTGAGTAATTTGTAGTAAAGGTAAATATGAATTACCTAGGTAAGTACTAGGGTCTTAGTCACATAGTAAAACATAATATATACCATTAAACAATACTGAAGTTGTTTTATTTAAGTGCTAGTACACACAAATGGCGCTATATAAATAGGCCTAGTACTATTAATATTTATGATTGCATTCTCAAAAAATGAGGTCATATCGAGACAATGGATCTCGCACTGGCTGCTGGTTGTTGGGTGGTGATTAGGCGAACTAAACAGCTGATAGTGGAGGTAATAACAACTAATAACAGGTTTAACTATTGTTTAACAAAGCGAAAGGTCCTGTAACAACTACTCACAGAGCAGCTGTTAAAACAGAGGTTTAGTCATGCATTTCGACTGTTCTTTCTTTGGTTGGGTTAAGTCATTCAACCAGAAATACTAAGTTTTACAAAATATTCTTTGTTGGTTGGTTTCTAAGTTATTGCTACAAAACAATAAGGAATGTTTTAATTATTACACGAATTGTGTAATTATAGATAATCACACAAATAGGTTTCAAACAAATTTAATAAAAAAATGTGGTTTGATGAATTTTACCAAAACAAACTCGATATTATTTAATATGTAGGAAAAAACAGATTTCAGGTAAATAACTACCCGTTTTACAAAGCAAAAGATCGATTGATAAAACAGAGAAGAGAATCTGTAGTGGCTAGAAAATAGACATATTTAGCGATACTTTCTCGAATCTTATCATCTAGTATTTTACCTCTCTTCTAATTGTAAACATCTACCTACCAGAAAGCCTTAAGGGTCAGCACTCAAGATTGACGCTAAACGTTACTTGTAGCATTCTAATACAAACAATACTACAAATGATTTATCTGCAAATTTTCTACGAGTAGTTAGAAAAATATCAAAGATTTCAGTGAATACAATTTTTAACTGAAATTCTTTAAATTCTCTTAAAAACATACATAAATGTCAGTAAAAGTTGCACTTTAAAAACCAGCAAAGGCATTTTTTTAAGTTTTACCTAAAATATCAGTACCAATTTTATTTTAAAAAAAAAAAATATATATATATATATATATAAATATATATATATTACTGTTAAAGAATTGTATTCACTGGAAACCACTTTTTTTTTTCTACCCGTACAGAATTAACAAATAAATTATTTGCAGTTTTTCTTGTACTATAAAACCAAAAAGTTGTATTTTGGGTGCTGACCCTTAAACATTGTTTTGATTTCATTTGATTCACTCTGTATTTTCTCTTTTGTTTACATATTGTTGTATACGGTTATTGGACGGTTGGTATTTATTATTTATATAATATTTTTGCCGGTTTTGTGTAAACTTTCCGTCTGCTGTGTAAAATATTGAATAAAATAAAAAATAACTAAGAAAAGTCTTCGTGAAATATGTGATCTTATGCGAGCACAGCGTTCTGCGCATAACAGTTGAAATATATGTTTTTTTAAGATTTCCCCAGGGCTGCAAGTCCTCCATAGTTGCAAAAGCAAATTTTGCACTTATAATTATGGTAATAATATTTTTTCAAATATGGTCAAGCTCTTTAAAAAAAAAAAAAATAACAGTGCAATGGCAATAGGGAGAAACAAAATTATGAGAGGTTATTTTTAGCCCAGCAATGTTCGTGTTTCTTTAATCAAAATTAATACAATATAAGAAAACAATGAATGTTATGCTCAAACATGCTAGTACGTACCTACCTCAAACAGTTGAAATACATAGCAATGTAATTATTGCTACCCATCCAGTTCAACATTCCTTACAGCAGACTCAAAAACAACGAATTGCTGTTCCTCAATCATCACATTACTAATTATGGGTATCATTCTCCACTGTCCAGAATGTCGAGACTTGTCAACTCAAGCCATGGTCTTGAAGCTTTTGGTACCATTCTAAATGATTTTTGTAATTCTTTACCACTCTAGCAAAACTTTGACTTAACCTTGGCTTTGATTTGATTTGAATGTTCTTTCTCATGTATATTTTTCCCATTTCGTGTTATGTATTTTTTTTTTTATTGAACACAAGTCCGATAGTTTATAAATAAATAAATGAACAACATGGAAACACCGATAATAACTGTTGACAAAGCGGGAGAGTGGAATGTAGGTAAGGAGCGATGGAAAGTCTGGCGAAAACAGGCAATGACCATAATTAGGTCGTTCTTATCTTTACGATATTGTCTCATTAAAACAAACAGTAGAAAAGTTTCGTGCGCGTTCTTACGATTATGATCATCGTTATCATTGAGGAATGCATTTAATAGCGCTTTAATAATGTCTCTAGTCATCTGGTTAGATGATGTTAGTTTCATCATTTATTTAATATGCAATGAGACTAATAATAATATGAACAATCAATCTTCAAAGAATATGAAAAAAAGAAAAACACAGAAAACCAAAAGAGTAGTACGTGACCGTGAATTGAACTCGAGACCTCTACTCTATCCGGGAGTACCGTTCTACCTCTTTACTAATAATTTATTTCACTACTTATTTTATTATTATTATATATATACATATATTATTTATTTATTTTTTGTACAAAATGATCATTTTTTACTTAATACTAACAATAGGTATTATATAAATTGAATAAATGTACAATGTCTAGTTTCTAGTTACTGATAATCACCTCCCGAATTGTGAAAGTTCTAGTGCTTAGGGAGGGAGTACTATAATGGATTTTTTGAAATTATTTTTGGGTGATTAAAAATGAATATCATTTGAAAATAATAAATTCTAGATTATTTTAGCGAAAAGTGTATTTTAAGTTTTTTTTTTTTATATTTCATAGTTTTCGTCTATTATGTCACTAGGAAGTTTGTTGAATATCTTAATTGCCGAGTAGGAATAGTGATGTTGTGCTGTTGTTGTATTGAGTTTCGGGGTAACTGTTTGGCCTAACGTTCTTGGTCTGGTGATCACTGACTCCAATTTGCTTTTTTCTTTGTGGATTTGAAGTAATGCATTTTTAATGTATTTTTTTTACAAATCTAAAACTTTGAATTCTTTAAATAATTCATCAGTTGAGTAATCTAATGGCTTTTTAAAGATTATTTTTAATACTTTAATAAGTTCATTTTAAAATTAATTCTTAACTTTGCGAAAAAGATAAAGACACTCCGAAAATAAAAAAAATGATAACTCTATTCACGACCCCATCTATGTTTCCAATTGTGTTCGGATATAACTTTGCTCACAATTTTAAAATATGGAAGAAGAATGAGATTGTTAAAATAACGGTGATTGAATTGGCTGAGGGTGCTTTACATTATGTTATTGAATCCTTTTCAAAATGTTAAAGCTAATTTCTGACCTCAGAGTATACGAGTACCGTCGCCGGAAGTTAATGTCAAAGTTAAACATGTAGTTTTGATCAGTTTTTTTTTTGTCTCCATCGAATACTCTCGTTTGATTCTGAAGACTTTTGTGGCGCTTCAGTCATTTAAAATATATTTACCATTTGGGAGAAGGCTTGACTTAAGCGACACAAGTTTGGAACTTTTTTTTTGTTTTTTTGTTGCTTCAGGTAACAAAGTGAGAGCATTGAGTTACCTAAGTTAACTTTTTTATTTTAACATTTTAAAATTTAACCAGGTACTGAAGATTTATGAATTTTATTGTAAAACAAACAAAAAAAAAGTGCTCTGATGTTAACTTCACAAAATGACGCTTCAGCTTCCTTTCCGGTGACGATATATGTTGTAGGTCATTACAAGAATGATGGAATTGACCCTGCGAGCTGAGAATAGTTGCGCCTATCTATAAACTCATATAGTTGAACAAGAATTCCACTCATTATTGGATGAAGATCTCACCAAGCTTTTACCGACACTCTTCTCAGTCGGTTATGTCCCCGCGATCAAAGCAAAAAGCTACAAAAACAACAAGTGTAATCGACCAGCAACGCGAGAAACAGAGTTGATGAAAATGTTGATTTATTGCATCGAAAACAAATAGTACCTAATGGTGCCACGAGCTGAAACCCTGTTGTTGATTGTGCTACTAACCAGAGTCACTGAAAGGCAACTACCACGATCTGCAAACCAACACAACAAACGAACGAACGAACAAACAAAAGGCGAACATTCACTTTTCAACCACACACTAAACTGAGTGGTGGGTTCAATGAGAAGAAACCACTCAAAGCAATACCGGAAGCCTCTAATTTTATAGTAATGCAATGCGATGATAAAACCGCTAACAACTAAGTGATGCCCTATTTAAAAGCAAACGAAATTACCGCCGCACTGATAGTGAATTTTATACATGGTGTCCTGTTTTCTGCAAACAAAGAATGTGACGTAAAAATCCACAATTAAAACACAAGTACTCGTAAATGTTTACAATAAGTTTGGCGGCCTCCGCCGCGGTCTAATGGTTAAGACGCTCGACTACGAATCTAGAGGTCGCGGATTCAAATCCCGGCGTGCGCAAATAACTTTTATTTAATCAATATGTCTCATAACACATTCAATTCATATAAAATAATATAAAGTTTATTTGTGGCACGTTCCAGAGTGGTAGATACTCCGAGTATCGCCCTGGTGAAAGACTACTATTTAGAATCGAAACGTTGGATGAAATGGCTTTAGCCGAACTTGGTGACTAAATCTGAATAACCTGGTACTTCCCAACCTTCCTCTTCCCCACCTTCTTCCCCTCTTCACTACCTTCGATCTCACAACATACCCCAATTGGGGTAGCTATAGTTCCACTGGCTCCAGAAGGTTGCGAACAGGTGGCGCTCTTGTGCGGTATTCACTTAAAACAAAAAAAAACTTATTGTACTTTCCATGGGACAGAACGTCAGGGCTAGTTTGCTTGGTGGTGTGCTTCTGTAATATACATTAGATATCTGCAGCCTTAGTTCGAGGAGGGATATAGCATTACATGACATGATGTTTGGTTTATTTGTATAAACACTATTCACAGTATTGTTTTCAACAAAAATATAGGATATAACATCAAAAAAGTTATGTCCTGTTACGTTGTAACAAAACGTAGTGGGCGGAGTCGCCGGAGACGGAAAACATGCTTACATACCGAAAAGTGGTGCGATATTATATGACAACTTGCCTTATCTCTTTCTCTCTCACGGTTTACGACGTGAAAACCCGGAGAAAGTGATTTTTTGGTAAATTCGTATAGATAAGGTAAAAATATTTAGCTCTCTCTAGTGTATAACAATATCCTTTCGTACTGCGTGACATAAAAGCCTTAAAGTCGAATGTGGCTTCGAATATGAATATGGCGGACATGTCATCCGGACAACAGACTTATTCACTTAGGGCAAAAAGGTCGAGCAAAGTAGCAATAGGTATCGCCAGCAGCGAAGTATATTGGCTCATCACCCCCACGAACGCATTCAAATGGCACTATCATCAGAGCCATCGGAAACACGTCGTCTTTACGGCTCTACCCGCACTACTAGTGTAGTCGCGGTAGTGGCTACTCGGCACTGGCCGCTGAAGAGATAAACTGATTAAAGTGTGTTCTGGGCGTGTCTGTGTGCCAAAGTATTGAGTCCTAACTGCTCCCAACTGTCTGGAACCAGTGGAACAATGGCATCCTCAATAGGGGTAGTGGAGAGGGGAATTAGATGGGGAAGAGAACGATTGGCAAGTACCTGGCTATTCAAATCTGGTCTTCAAACACGGCTACAGCTAAAGCTCGTTCAAACAACGTTTCGATTCGGTTGTTGTTTCATCTGAGCGATACTTAGAGTATCTATCACTCTGAGTATCTAAGTTTAATTTTATATTTCTCTGTTAAGGGTCAGCACCCAAAAATAGATACTTTTTGGCTTTCTAGTACAAGTCACACAAAAAATTATTTGTTTATTAATTTTATATGGGTAGTTAGAAAAATGTCTGAGGTTTCCAGTGAACACAATTGTTAAACAGCAATATTTTTAATTATTTATGAAAACCATACTAGGATTATAGGTAAAACGTTTAAAGGTGCCTTTTAAGGTTTCAAAACTGCACCTTTTACTGACATTTTAGTACGTTTTTCATAGAATTTAGATAAATTATTAGTAGTATTGTCTGTATTAGAATGCTATAAAGTGACGTTTAGTGTCATTTTTGGGTGCTGGATCTTAAGTAAAATTGAATTCTCTTGAAAAACAATCAATTTCATCGGAGTATCTGAGGCCTAGGACTCCTAGGAGTCGATCGAAAGGTCTTGTGTCAATTGGCGACATCGGTTTTCTTAAAAATCTTCACTTCTAGTGATTTTCTGTTCAGTGTTGGGTACTGGCAGACAATGAGTACAACATTGATAACAGTTGAAACATCGCCTTGACATTTTGTGGGCACAGCTGCTGCGGTTCAATTGTTACGCCATGGCCATGCACTGTGTGTGTGTGTGTGTGTGTGTAGGTACAGTGCGCACGTTTGCCAAACGACACGTACACTGTACACTGTACAGGCCAAAACATGTTGTTTGTTCCTGCTGATAGACTACCCACGCCAGGTGATAAGGATAAGCTAATGTTGTGCAAAATGGCTCTAAGATAGGGAAACACCTGTTGTACAAACGCTCCTTTTTACATGACAAGATTCATTCTGATAAGTACTTTAAACAAGTCAAAAATAATACAGTGGAAACAAACACAGCGAGAATTGGCGTGTTCCGGGTAAACCGCACTTTCTATGGTAGGTGATTCAAAAATCTACGTGAAAATTCTACAAGAGTTGCTCCGGGCCGTACCTTCAGTCGTATTGATGGTAGCCAACCTCTGAGAGAAAAGGGCACCAGACTAAGAAAAAGGTGATTATGGAATGTTTATTGTTTCGATAGAAAAGGTCAAAGATATTTAAAAAGTATGTTGGATTGCCTATTAGTTACCGCCCACATGGAATTCGGACATTTTTAATAAACATATTTAAATACATTAAACAAAACAATATCAATACACCACTATAATGATTTATAAAGTCAAAATATCACACAAACATTAATAACAGAAGGTTTGCCTAAATAATGATGGAAGCTTTTTGTTGATTTTATGTTTTCATATCATTAAACATGTGAGAATTCTAAAGTTCGGTCAAAAATATTTAAAACTGTTTGTCTTAAACTTGTGTCTGAAAAGTGATATTTTATAATCTTTGTTTGATCTTATTTGAATATTCATGCATAGCACATATCACCATCATGTTTGATTTATTTGTATAACCACTGCGAGTATTTTAATCAACACAAATATAGGTAATAACCTCAAATTCCGTCGACCTAAGTTATGTGATTCGGTGATCTAAAGTTAGAGCGAACGGAGAACATCCTTACATACTTAGAAGTGCTGCGATATTATGTGACGACTTTTCTTGTCTCTTTTTCTCTCATAGTATACGACGAGAAAATGCGCCCTTGTTTTATTTTATTTTATTAATATTATGTATCTATCTACTTCAATTACGCAATCGTTACAATACATTGTTTAATTCCGCGTACGTTAATAGCTTAAACCTTTTTGTTTTTTTTTTTTTTTTTTTTTATTTATCGAGGGTTATTAGCAGCCTTAACAAAAGCTTTTAGCGCATTCACTCAGCGGTTAAATGTTAAGTCATTAATCACATAATTCACGTTACGTGAAAGTTACGGTCGTCGTATCGAGGTCAGCTCCTACTTTACCACTGAAAAAAATACTGGCAACAATTAAAAGGTGATACGGCGTTTTACATAAAAGGCGCATCGGAGACATACACTGATAAAATAAATAATTGGTTACACAAAATTTATAGTGGCTAAATAATTATCCTATATCAGTATAGTAAGAGTGAAGACTAGTTTAAGCTTTGCTGGATGGTTTTCAAATCAATTAACGGAATGGCTCCGGATTATTTATCGGAATTGTGTATTCCTGAAGATTCCAATTCGCGACAGGCAACTCTTAGATCGGCAATGTCATCGGCTATCGGAAGGTTGAAGGAACCAAAGCGCACATTAGACACTATGTTCGGAGAGCGCGCCTTCGGAGTGTCAGGTCCTCAAGCCTGGAATGGACTACCACATGATCTGAGAGTAATAAAAGACTCGACAGAAAAAAACCCATTTTTCAGAAAATCATATCCATAATCAAGATGTAACAAGCCCAACAGAATTTCTGTTCAAACCAAGACAACTTTTCAGACTCTCATTCCTTAAATTCATTAGAAGATTTTCACCATTTTCTGTTCCTCACTACGAAAAATTAAAAAAATACCTCCGATATACCATATTTTGTATTTGCTCTCATGCCTTAAAAATGAAAAAAAAAATAAAAAATATATAAATACAATATATATATTTGTAAGAATCAGCTAAGTTCAAAATTATTATGATATGGTGATTGTATCCTGCCAGAAGTGACCTGCCAGGTAAGTATGTTGCTGTATATTTATATAAACTAAGAATTAATATTACGTAGAAATTAAGATTTGTACAGCGCCCTTGAGGTGATTTTTCACAAAAACGGCGCTCTACAAATTATCCAAATATTATTATTATTAAGACTACAACAGTGTGTTTTTCTACCAACCTTATTGTTTTGATATTAAACTGGTATAATTCTGCAGCAAATAAAATAAGCACGTAGATACGTATTTCCATTAGCGAATCGTCAAAATAACGGGACTTTAGTTAGTCTTGTTAGCCGCTCCCAAGCACAACTTTTCCGTCCATTAAACTAGAACGACTGGGACGACAACTAATGAACTTTCAATAAATGTTTTTAAATTTAAAATAACTCTTTGTTTCAAACCGCTTATTATATTGTCTCTATTATTCTTCTTCTTCTCGCTTATTGCATATATTCTCAACTAGTTTCAGCTCATCGTGTATATTACAAAGTGTTTACTATCTGTAAGAAATGTATGTTTGCGAACCCACTACCTACCGAATCTAAGTTAAAAAAAATACATTTAAACCACTACGCAACGGAAGAAATTCATCGTCCAATTTACGGCATTTCATACGCAAATGCGCAATCGGCCTGCAGGACTAAGGGGAGGGCAATCTTGTTGATGAATCGAATCGCTTCGGATGTTGATATATTTTGTATAAATGAAGCTTCGTTCAAACGACAAGCATTCCTACTATTTGTGTAATTGTACGTTGATTTTTATATTTTAAAGAAATATTATGTTTAAATTGCTTTATTTTTATTGTCTATACTTTACTTTCATTGTGATTTATATTTCTTAGGATTGTTTGATTGCTTTTTATGTATGACTATTGTTTTTTTTTTTTAATATACTCACTCACATTAATTAAAAACGCCCTAAAATAAAAATATTGTAATGTTTTAAAATAACAAATAATTGAATTAAATTGAATTGTTTCATACATTTTAATTATTCGATAATTTAACGCCAGATGCAACTGGCGATAGAGCTGCAACATACCATTTGTTTGGATTTGAAATAACACCAGACTGCTGACTGTTGTAGATAGAAAACCAAGCTAAGATTATGTATTATGAAGTGTCAGACATGTACCGCCAGATGTAATTATTGTATTTAATGGAAATTATTCAACAACTAACAATACATTGATTTCTCCTTCTTCGTAAGGTCGGGGAGAGTTAGGGGAAGTCAAAGTGTGATGCTGAAGTGATTCAGCCAGTGGACGGCGTCGGGAGTCGCTTGATTCAACACACACGCGCCCCGAGGAACTGATGGAGCGGACATTCTCCTACGATGTTTTATGTAGTCTGTGTTTGTAACGTGCCATCAGTGAAAAAAATACCCACAGTAATGTGGTAAAGCTACGGTGGAACACGCTGCCGAACAGGAACCGGCCTTGGGAGTCGGTGGTGATTTGGGGGCACATGGAACGCGCTAATAAAGAGGCCATTGAGTCGAGGACCGGTTTGTCGGAATAGCCAGAAACTACGACGTATTTGAAAATGTGAACTCGCAAAAAACAGGAACATGGAAACTAATCAACGGTCGTGGTGTAATCTATTGTAATTATACTTCGAAGGATGAAAGTTCGATTCAACGCATTCATTATTTTTTAAGGCCCCCGTAGCGTAGTGGTATACGCACTAAACGTTAAGTCGAGAGGTTTCGGCTTCGATTCCATGGCGGTTTTATGAAACGGGACCTTACAAAAATGGCACAATAGCTGATATCGAAAGGAAATTGTACAGGCATTTCGTATGGGTATTATGAGTTATTTTAAAGACCAACACAATAGCAAAGCAAGTATGTGAATGCCGGCACAAGGCCCCAACTTCCGGAGCCATGGGACTAAGGCATCCACAATCGAAAGAGGGGAAGGAAACGAGGACGCAAAACTTTTAAAAAATAAGAATGGTGTACAAATATTTATAAAATAGTTTTAGGACTAAGCCCAGCTGAATATTTATAATATTTTGTGCCTCGTTTTTATGAGTTACATTTTCTTACCCGTAAAATAACAGTATTATTTTTTTATTAAACGAAAGACATACATTCCCGAGTTACAAATAACCTAACAATATTCAAAAACTCCTACTGCCATCATAAGAAGCGGAAGATGTTGCTTGTGTAATGATAGAAGACTTAGCCAGCAGAGGAATCGAACGCACGACGCCCGGGTGGGAATCCGACGTGTTTGTCCACTCAGCTACCGACCGATCAAATCAGTGTATGTCCACAGAATCAATCACTCAAAATAAGAAAATCAATATTTGAATTGAAACATTCCTCGAAGACCGATTTCCAATTTTAAAAAAAACACGATAAGTATGGCCAAATATGTGAGCGGTTCTACCAGATGCACAAATGCTATCAACAACAGGGCCGCTTAGACGTGAATTAATGTATTTTGTTTTAGTTAATAATACATTAAATTTAATCATTAACTAATTAAAAACTTATATAATATAATATTATTTGTTTTCGTCAAGCTTAACTACGTCTCTCTTGAATTTAGTGATGGGTTTCACTTTTAGGTTTTCCGGCAGCACATTGTAATATTTCATTCAATTGAAGCATAAACTGTTTTTGCGGTGCTGTCATTACTGGTTGCGCAGTGGTAAAAATACTGTTATTTTAATATTTGAGTTTTATTTTATTTATTTTTTTCTAGTGAATACCGCACAAGAGTCCCAACTACTCCCAACCGTCTAGAGCCAGTGGAACTATGGCATCCCCAATTGGGGTACTTTGTGAGGCTGGAGGTAGTGGGGAGGTTGGGAAGTAGCTGGCTATTCAGATCTGGTCAAAAACGTCTAAAACCATTTCAATCAAGCAACGTTTCGATTCTGAATGGTGGTCTTTCACCAGAGCGATACTCGGAGTATCTACCACTCTGGAACGTGCCACAAATATACTTTATATTAATTAAATGTGTTATGAACATATTAATTAAATAAAAGTTATTTGCGCACGCCGGGTTTGAACCCGCAGCCTTTGGATTCGTAGTCGAGCGTCTTACCACTCGACCATTGAGGCCGTCAATTCTTCTACAGATATAATGTAAATTTACCAAAATTTGACTTCTGTCAAAATGGTATTTTCGACCACCGAAAAAACAAAAAGCACAACAGCAGTAAGAAATAGAGCCGTGATAAAGGCGCGACCACTTGGCAATTAAAACGCGACTTAGATAAATGCGATACGCTAAAAGCAATTAAGGCGAACTAGTTAGAGAAAGGATTGACAAAGGAGGTGGACAAAGAAGGAATTGAAACTCGTGGTGGTGTTATGAAGCAATCACAAAACACGCATAGCCTTAAAGTGCCCTTCTATGGATATTGGCTGCATCGTGTCTACGGAGCTAGGAGTATTTATTATCTACAAACGTCAAAAATATGAACCATATACGAGGCCTGTTCAAAAGAAAAGGTGAATTTTTGATTTTCGCGAGCTGTGTACTTTCGATTATCGTTTTTTTTTTTGTTTGTTATGTTGGTACACATATGTTTATCATATGTTAGCGTTATCAGCCATTTTGGATTAGTGGTTTGTTTTTGACAACTGGAAAGGTTAGTCACGTTTTCGTGTGTTCTTCGATTTTTTACTTTTGAAAAAAATGGATCAAAAAAATGTATTAAATTTTGCGTTAAAAATGGAATAAAGTGCTCCGACGCACTTAAAATGTTGACTGTGGCATTCGGCGAGTCTACTTTGTCTCAAAAAAGTGTTTATAAGTGGTACAAGCGCTTTACAGAAGGCCGAGAAGATGTTAATGACGATGAGCGTCCTGGAGTTGTGGAAAAACAAATCATGGATTTTATTCTTTGATCCATTTTTTCAAAAGTAAAAAATCGAAGAAAACACAAAAAGGTGGCTAACCTTTCCAGTTGTCAAAAACAAACCACAAATCCAAAATGGCTGATAATGCTAACATATGATAAATATATGTGTACCAACATAACGAAAAAAAAAAACGATAATCGAATGAACACAGCCTGCGAAAATTCAAAATTCACCTTTTCTTTTGAACAGGCCATGTACATACGAGTAGTTAATAATTTGAATTGAAACGTAGTCCAGTCATTATGTCCGAAAAAATGCAAATGAACCGAACTGGCTGTTTTTTATGTATTGTGTAGGGGGGGGGCCTTAGAAAACCATAACTTGAACTTCTCTACCAAGATTTCCTGGTAGGTTTCTCCGCCATCTTAAAAAAGGGGGTAAATTTTGTTTTTTTGCGATAACTCGGCTCTCAGTCATGGTACGAAAATTGCGATTATGTACTTTTCTGTGCTTTTTTTTCGTTCTACGATTTAGTTTATATAATTTTTTCACCTACCGTTGGTTGTTGTTGAGGTGTCGAACGTGAAAGTAAAAAAATAAGAGATTGAAACTTGTTTTTTGTTGTGTTCTCCTTAATACATTTCTAAAAAATGTTTATCATCAAACTTGTAGAGCATTTTAATACCTGCAAGGTGTTTTTTTTCTATTATTATTAACTGGGGACCAGCTTCGTTTAAAAAAATTGATCAAAAACGGCGCTATACAAATCGTCCAAATATTATTATTATTATTATTATAATATATGCACAGGCAGTAAATTTAATTTTACTGAATTTTAATTATTTTAGGAAAAACAAAATGTTAATATTTAGATGTACAGAGCCAGTGGTGTCATTCAATTTTCCCTGAATGTACGAATGTTGCTGAATAGGTACGTAACTCAGATCAATAATATACAAGAGAGAGCGCTGTTGTAGACAGTTTTCATGAGGTTTTCCGGACTCGGCTAGACCTGGGAGTGGCTAGGACTAGGGCTAGGGTATTTATACATCCATTCATAGCACATGTCGACATTTATTCGTATAACCACTCTTTCGTAGTATTGTTATAAACAAAAATATAGCATGTAACCTAATAACCCTTGAGTTATCTTCATTTATTTCGCGAATCAAAACGTGTGGGCGGACTCAACGGAGACGCGGGACACGAAGAACACTCTAACAATACTTTAAAGCGGTGTCATAATTTGGGAAATTTTGTTGTCTCTTTCTTTCTCATTGTGTACGACGTAAAAACTCGGAGAAAGTGATTTATCCCAAATTTTTATAGGTTGGGTAAAAAGAATTAGCTCTCTATCTATATATTTTTACTTCAAGGTACGTAACATACTCGTACATGCCACATTATACCGATGATTACAAAAAAACTTTACAAAAACCTAACAAATGTGGAATTTTAAAATATCATATTTTAAATTAAAGATGTGTATTAAAATCCCACGAAAATCAGTTAAGTTCGTTTTACGTGAGCTTGGCAAGACCCATCACCTTTAAATATGTTTATACTCTACCGGCTTTACGTGTGAACAACCTACATATGAGTAGCACTGCTTTTGGTAGTTTTTTAGTACTAAACACAAAGCAATAATATACAGGAAGGATAGGTAGTCAGGATTGTTCATTTTTCCTGACTCGGGCATGGCTAGGGTTTTTATGGACACACCTTTTTACATCCATTCATAGCACACGTCGACAAAATGTAGCATTTATTTGTATAACCACTTTTTCACAGTATTGGATATAACCTAAAAAACCGTCGAGTTATTTCCTGCTATGTCGCATAACGAAACGTAGTGGGCGGAGTCACTGGAGACGCGGGAGACGGAAAACATGCTTACATACCTAAAAGTGGTGCGACATTATGTGAACACTTGTCTTGTCTCTTTCTATCTCACGGTTTACGACGTAAAAACTAGGAGAAAGTGATTTATCGTAAATTTGTATAGGTTGGGTAATAATATTTAGCTCTCTTTCCATATATATTCTTACTCCAAGGTATTGAGGATTACATCAAATGGTAGAGCCCTTACTTTATTAGTAAAAGAATTCGAATTTATGGATTGGATCAGTCAATTACATATAATACCTACTGTTTATTTACTATCCGGTTTCGCTAGAGGCCATTTCTTAAGTTTTTTTCTTGTTGAACGATTGAAAAATGTAAAACCAACGATATCGCGTCTTGCCTTATTTATGAACATTTTAATGCATGTTTCAAAGCTCGATAGCTCGTGATTTCAAAATAGAATCCTACCTATGGTATGAGTCCAAACTAACCAAATAAACTAAAAAGTTTATAGTAGCTTGCAGAAACGTTATTACTTGAATTAAAATATAATCTACATTAACGTCCCTCTACACTAGCGACCAAATGTTTGTACGAAATGTTACGAATTCTAAGATTCAATTTACAGTATAAAACGCAAAAAAATTCAACTCTGCTACCCTTACATATGGATTTTCAAGTTTGTGTTTCTAATTTATATTTAAATGATTGTCAATGAATACGAGTATATTAACATTTCCCACGAGTGAACAATTCAGAAAGATCAAGACAATTATTGCATCACATAATAATATTAAAATTTCAAAACAGTTTTACAGAGTATCTCCGTGTAACAAAACAAACAATCAAAAATAAAAATAAATAAAAACAATTGGGGCCACGTAAGTTGACTATGTTTCGTACATGGTAAATAATCAAAGATGTAATACCGAAAACGGGGTCAGTCGTGTCACGCGCTGGGGGAAGTCAAAAGAAATATTATACCAAGGCGAAACACGTGCGACTCGTGATGAAAGGACCCGAGTTCGTGACTTTTACCCGTAGCATCGTGAAGCGTTTTTAATGATTCCGTTTTGTTAAGTATTACCGAAAAATAATGAATAATGGTCTATTGTAAATTATAGGTAAACTGCAAGGAGTTCTGGATACCATAGAGAACATGATTATTATGAATAATGTTTACATGCCACTATTTAAAATCTAAAAATTTTGGACGAACCGCTATAAACTTTTATTTATTATTATTAAAAAGTAGTAATTGCATACAATCCAATACTTATTTACTCTCTTATGGAACAATTGAAAAGTGTGTTAAATATGGCATCGTATTTTATTTTTGGACGAGAAAATAATATGTCTATACGTTCGACGTGGAAAAGGGTTACGAGCTGAAAATAGTTGCTTTGAGAAATAAATTTCAGATAGTGAAAGCTGTGCGAATTTCATAATGCCAGATCCTCCCGTTAGAGAGATTTTATGAACAGATCCCTGATTTACAGCCAATACTGAATTTATTTATTGAAACTCCATATCGAAGGTATTATCATTATCTTTATGTGGTTGGAAAAAAAATTCGGGGGTTCTATTAAAGAAAAAACTAGCTACAAAGATATTGACAAATTGAATCCTAGTCACTCCACGCAAGTTGTACATACTGTATAGTTGTCGTGATATTAACTCAGCAATAAGAATCAAAAGTTGTTTGCCGTGAAAAATGGAGATTCACATGCGAAATGTCTCCGTTAAAATGAATACTGCATATTTGAGAAGTAGTTTTTTGGCATCGTGTACAGTTATATCTATATTCTTGTCAGTGGGTACAAAAAAGGAAATTATTGCTTCACTACAGTGTCGTTATACAGCATTTATCTATCTCGATTGTTTACGATTATTGTCATTTATCGTGTCATTTTGATAGATTTACCTAACGATGGAATAATTATATTGATTAATCGTAAAGCTTTTGAATGTGATTAGCACGCGATACCTGGGCACGCAAGTGCGCCCCAATATTGGGGAGCATCGGGCGGCGCGGCAGAAGGATATTGGCGGAAGAAAGGATAGAAGAATTTGGGTGAGGCAGAATATTCAAATCTGGTCACAACATTGCTAAAGAAAGTCATCTTCCAAGTAGTTTTCACTCTTCTAGACAGCGGGTATGCGAACAATTAATTATATTTATTTTTAGAAGCTATTGTTTTCAAGCGTATTGTTTGGATTTTTACGGATGTTCATTAAACTATTTTCGCTAAATATATATATGAATTTTTTAAAGTAATGTATGTATTTATAGATAAATTGATCAAAACGAAGTTATTTTTTATTGAAATTGCTTTCAAGTACAACGTCACTAAGCAATTCAATTCTCTGCCCAGCACCATCAGAAACATACAAACCAAAAGCTTCTTTAAAACCAATATCATTACTCAGCTTAAAAACCAAGTTTAATTTAGTTCTTAATATGTAGATTCTATATCTTCAAATTCGTCATTTACTTATAATATTTTTACTATGTATGTACTATATTTTCGATATTAACATGTTACTATGTAGCTAAAAAAAACACTTTTGCAAATTGTCATCCCAACACAGGCTTATGCCTAGTGGGATGGGCAATTTACCAACTAATAAAAAAAATGTATGTTTAAGTAAAATATTTATAAATAAATAAATTAAATGTGATATCATTCAAGCTCCGAGACTTCCTCGGATCGTTTTGATTGTTGCACGGCCTTATTCCCGCAACGAAATCTATTTACTTACCTATACTAGAAAACATAAGTTTGCCATTTTCGAAAGAATATCGGATATGAAAGACTGTATTATATCAGTCATTTCCGTTACAACACCGTCGCAGGCGGTTTTTCAGGCAAGCTAGTGTGATGCTAAGAATCTGACGATGGCAAAGAAGTGTAATGCCACCAAAATACATTATGACAGTGTTTATGATAATACATAGGAGGTTGATTAATATTTCGATACCAGAATTGCATATTTGTTTGCAGAATCTTGACGTCATGATTATATTCCAGCATTTTCTCACAAAACCGCAAGGTAACCGTATGACACGCTGTTATGACAAACTAAAAATGATATTTACCATTACGTGCACATTATCAAGTATTCTGTTTTTATCGTTCACAGTGGAATTCGAGGAAACAAAAAATGTCGACATCTTAAAAAAGACATACATGCAAATATTCACTCCTTCATCATTAACCATTAACCACGATCAATTCAATGCGATGTGGTCGTGTGAAATATTCACACACCTAAATCTCAATACCCCATATAATAATAATACTGCTTGGCTAGTTTATATAGCGCCATTTTTTGTGAAATGTCACCTCAACGGCGCTTTACAAAATTTAAAAACTATGGCTAAATTTACCATAATATTATCGAAATGTGTAAAGCTTATTGATATTTACATAAATATGTCGCGGGCTGTGAAAAAGTTTCAGTTTTGAGCAGGGCCGACTCGACTTTTTAGTGTGTTGGAGTGCTGAGATTGAAAAATACGACGTTATTGATGTTTTTGTAACCGAAATTGTTTTTTTTTATCCTCATCCATTTTTTTTTTTTTTTTTTGAAGATTTTTTAGGTTTAGTGAGTCATTGACCCACCAAAACTGAAAAATCTCGAAAATCTTTATAAAAAACAAAAAATATTTTGAAAAAAAAACATTTTCGGCTACAACAACATCAATAAGGTCGTATTTTTCAATCTCGGCACTCTAGCACACCTAAAAGTCACGAGCCGCCCCTGGTTGTAAGCAATATTTTCTTAAATAAATATAGTTTAGGCATGACCAACAGATTTATTTTTTGATCAATCTGTAGGTTATAAAGACTTTTTCCTTATTCAACAAATGAAGAAATGTAACAAACAACATAACTCAAATACGTTTACTTAGAAATTCCTGACAGAAAATGCTGTATAAATTTCTGGAAGCCAAAGTTTACCGTTTGCGATTTTCTTAGGGACGCATACAAACATGTATTCTGCTTTATTTGTTGTTAAGATTTTAACAACGACAAAAAACACTCACCTAAGAACCGTCCAGGTCGTGGGTTCAAGCGCTAATTTACGCCCAAAAAAACAATAAAACTAATAAACAATGGATTTTTTAAACAAAATTGATCGCCAGTGGCAGCGTTTAGAGTTTTGGGTCGGTCCAATAGCACACGGCTGCGGAGCGCAAAATCGAGAGGAGAGCTCTTCTTAGACCCGGCAGTGACCAATATTTGGTCAAATTAAAATTCAGCATACTATTATTTTAAAACAATCTTGTTCTAATGCAATGAAATTACTATGGTAGTGTCCTCCTATTATACTAGAAGAAAGCCTGGAAACGTTTGTATTTTTTGTTGGCTATATATTATATGTATTTTATGCAAACACTAATGTAAACTTAAATTCAGTCAATTAAATACAACCATCAGATGGTGATAGTAATAAGGCCTGATGAGCCGCAGTACTAGTTAGATAGACATTATGAGGGGTATTTGTATAAGCCCCAGCTAGTTAGCAGAGGATTACGAAAGAATCTATAAAATCAAAAAAAAAAACAAAAATATCGAAAAATAAAAAAAATGCATAATTGTGTTAAACTATATTTTCGCTTGGCATGTATCAATTTTATGTTGGTTTATATGACTTATTTATCTGCTGAAACCTGCAAGAATATATATGGAGAGAGAGCTATATACTTTTACCCAACCTATACAATTTTACGTTAAATCACTTTCTCCGGTTTTTTACGTTGTAAACCGTGAGAGAAAGAGATAAGACAAGTTTTAACATGATACTGCACCACTTTTAGGTATGTAAGCATATTTTTTTTGCGTTTACCGCGTCTCCAGCGACTCCACCCACTACGTTTTGTTGCGACATAACTTAACGGTTTTTTAGGTTATATCCTATATTTTTGTTGATAACAATACTGTGAAAAAGTGGTAATACAAATAAACGCTTCATTATGTCGACATGTGCTATGAATGAATGTATATATATTCAAGCCCTAGCCACGCCCGAGTCAGGAAAAAATCAACAATCCTGACTACACAAGCTATCCCTCGCGGTTTATTATTGCTCTGAGGCTGAAACGTTATCTTTTCTGAGTTCGAAGGTAAAATGAATATGTCTTACTTCGTGGGGATCATGTAACATGTTCGAGCGCAGTCCGCACACGACTAGGCTAATAATAACATATTTCCTAGAAGCTTATCAACTTATCAGTAATAAAGCAATAAAATCTTTAGGAATGCACCTGAAAACAGCGTGTTCGAGCAAATGTGCCGTGGAAACATTAGGTATGCATAAACCATTGATATAGAAAAAAAAACTAAAAATCAAAACCGTGTCGAAAAGTCTCTCAAACATTATAAACAATTTAAAGCGCCCTTGAGGATTTTTAGTTTATAAATGAATATACTTTTTAATATTATTTAGATTTTTTATGGTGAATACATCCGCACAAGAGTCTCAACTGCTCCCAACCGTCAGTGAGACTATGGCATCCCCAATCGGGGTATTTTTTGAGGCTGAAAAGGTAGTGGGTAAGGGAAGGAGGTGAAGAAGACGAAGTTTGGGAAGTACCTGGCTATACAGATCTGGTCACCAAACACGGCTAAAGCCATTTCAAGTAGTCAATAGTGGTCTTTCACCAGGGCGATACTTGGAATAACTACCACTCTGGAACGTGCCGCAGATAAACTTTACATTATTTTATATAAATTAAATGTGTTATGACACATATTAATTGAGTACAAGTTATTGGCGCACCCGTGACCTTTGGATTCGTAGTCGAGCGTCTTACTACTCGACCATGGAGGCCGTCTACATGTTGTGTTAAATTTGTGTGGCATATATACCTTCATCGTGTTTAAGGATTGTACCGCGAAACTCTAGGGGGAGATTGTTCGATTTTGCGGAGATTGCGCGAGATGCACCAACAACTTTTATTCATTAAATAAAACAATACCAATACACCATTAAAATGGTTTATGGAAGGTTTGCCTAAATAATGATGGAAGCTTTCTGTTGATTTTATGTCTTTATATCATTGAAAATGTGAAAACTCTAAAGTTCGGTCAAAAATATTTGAAACTGTACAAATACCTCTGAAAAGTGATGTGTTATAATCTTTGTTTGGTCTTATTTGAACGTGCATAGCTGATTTATCGTGTTTGATTTATTTGTATAACCACTGCACGTTTTTTAATCAACACACATATGGGAAATAACCTCAAAATCCGTTGACGTAAGTTATACGACTCGATGATGTAAAGTTAGCACGGACGGATAACATTCTTACATACTTACATTCTAATTAAATAACCAGTCATGTATAAATGTTTTGGGCATCATGCCTGTTATATGTACTAAAATAAAATAAATAAATAAAATACTTAGAAGTGCTGCAATATTATATGAAGACTTTTCTTGTCTCTTTCTATCACATGGTATAAGACTTAAAAATCCAGAGAAAGTGATTTATTCCAAATTCGTATTGGTTGGGTAAAAATATTTAGCTCTCTCTTCATGTATATTCTTACTTTGTAGCTCCAGATTTTTTTTTTTTTTGATTTTCTAGATTCTTATTTATCATTAAGTGATGAATCATTTAAAGTTACTGACTCTAACTCTAACTCTTGTTCCTTATACCAATAGAACGGCGCATTGCGCCTTACTCTGTTACTTCATGTGGGTGAAAAAATGCATTTACGTGACTTTATTATAATCAATAATTACTTTCTAATCGCCTTCCAAATATAATACAATTTATTCTAATTTAGGAGTTTTGTTTAGTGGCGGAGTGTGCGCCTAGCGTATTTAATACCGATGTGCAACCGAAAGGTGTAATTGCATAGCAAATATGTAGGTACGTAGGTGCACACAGGCAAACCTTATCAGTATAACTTCTGCACTTCTGCTGAAGAAACAATGACCATAATAATTATTAAAGCCAAGGATTTCATGAAATCCAATCAGTTATACATAAACACGAAGCATTCAACAATCGGTCAATCCATACCGAGTAGGTATCGAATCAGCGGGCCCATTTGAAGTTTGGCGTTGAAAATCAGTTCAATAAGTTATAAGAAAAAAAAATGCGTTGTGGATAAGCATTTTTTTTTTAAGTGAATAACAGCACAACAGTTCCAACCTTGAAGTAACAATATATGGAGGGAGAGATAATTGTTTTTACCCAACCTATACAAACTTGCGATAAATCACATTCTCCGGGTTTTCACGTCGTACACCATGAGAGAAAAAGAGACAACAAATATAATACACCGCTTCTATGTACTGTAACGATGATCATGGTCTCCTGGGTAACCGCGGGACTCCGCCCACATTTTTTATTATGCCACTAAACTTGACACAACTCAACTGTTTTTTTTAGGTAATATGCTATATTTTGTTGAAAACAATACTGTGAAAAAGTTAGCCACGCCCAGGTCTGTCGAGTCCGGTAAAAATCATCAAAAACTGACTACACTGCCTTGGATAGGTACCACTCTATGTACTCTAAGGTCCCAACTGCTCCCAACCGTCTAGAGCCAGTGAGACTATGTAATCCCCAGTGGGAGTATGTTGTAAGTCTGAAGGTAGTGGTGAGGAGAAGGACATGGGGAAGAAGAAGGTTGGTAAGTACCTGGCTATTCAGATCTGGTCACCAAACACGGCTAAAGCCATTTCAAGCAACGTTTCGATTCTGAATGGTGGTCTTTCACCAGGGCGATACTTAATCTACCACTCTGGAGCGTGCCGCAAATATACTTTATATTATTTTATATGAAATATTACACATATTAATTAAATTAAATATATTGGCGCACGCCGGGTTTTTAACCCGCGACCTTTGGATTCGTAGTCGAGCGTCTTACCACTCGACCATGGATGCTGTCGAAGCATATTTTTTGTTTGATTTAACAACAACTTTAAATGAGCCTATTGAAATATTAATCGCCATACCTAAGCTTCAACGGGGCAGTATACTATTAACTATTGATCAGTGGTTCAAAAAAAAAGCCATATATCTATAATAATAATTTGATAACGATATTAAGTTCCTAGAAAATGTAGCAATAGCAACGACTGTCAGTTTTTTGTAACCAGTTGTATTTTATTATGGTACTATTTATTTTATCATTTTCAAGGGGAATAACACTGATATTGAAAAAGCGAATGGCTTACTGCCTTGGTGTGAATCAGCCTTAAAGGTTGATTCACACCAACGTCCGGTACCGCTCAGTGCCGATATTGTTCCGCAAGAGAGCTTATTGATATGGTATGAATATCGATCAAGGAGTATGTGCCAAGACCAAGTTGTATGGCAGTATATCCTTCTGCCCACCCTTGTGATATTTAACTACTTAGTTAGTTAAATAATTATTTTTAATTGTAAAAATACTAACATCGCAGATTTTTTTTTTTTCAAAAACCATTTTTTTATCACTAAATAATATTTTTATTAATTATTAATTATTAAAAATATTATTTAGTAATAAAAAAAATAAAAATCTGCGTTGTAAGTATTTTTACACTTCAAAATAAGCATTTAACTAAATAAGTAGTTAAATATCACAAGGGTGGGCAGAAGGATATACTGCCATACAACTTTGTCTTGACACATACTCCTTGATTGATATTCATACCATATCAATAGGCTCTCTTGCGGAACAATATCGGCACTGAGCGGAACCGGACGTTGGTGTGAATCAGCCTTAATTCGTGCTGTTTTCATTTTAACTGATCGTGAATTTTATTTAAATACTTATTTGTGTTTAAGGTTAACGTTACCTTTTCACAATCCATCTGAATTTGCACTCTTTGCCTATATACGTATTTACACAATAAATCGATAAATAACGTCATCGATGTATTTAATATAATGGTGATAGGGACACTATCTAGCTTATCGTGGCAACAACTCGGTGGCATTTTTTACCTAAATTGATCGGCGAATAATACTTCTCCGTAATAATCGTGTTTTTTTTTAAGATTACAGCATATTTAATCGTACGCTTGCAGAAATGAAGCGACGCTAAATCACGATAATGAAGAAACCAATTACCAAGAACACGAAGTTGTTACTTCAGAGCAATACTATACCAGGAGGGATAGCTTGTGTAGTCAGGATTTTTGATTTTTTCCTGACTCGGACGTGGCTAGGGCTAGGGTATTTATATATCCATTCATAGCACATGTCGACATAATGTAGCGTTTATTTGTACAACCACTTTTTCACAGTATTGTTATCAACAAAAATATAGGATATAATGTATATGTTGCATAACAAATCGTAGTGGGCGTAGTCGCCGGAGACGTGGGAGATGTAAAACGAGCGTACGTACCGAAAAGTGGTGCGATATTATGTGACTTAACGTGTCTCTTTCTTTCTCACGGTTTACGACGTAAAAACCCGGAGAAAGTGATTTATCGTAAATTTGTTTAGGTTGGGTAAAAATATTTAGCTCTCTCTCTCTATATATATTCTATCTTTGAGGTTGTTACGATATTCGGAAAAAAAAGGCTATACCTTCATTTTTCCACTTTTTTTTACTTGTCCCTCGATTAATTAATTTATTATTACTTATAAATGAATATTTTAGCCTTCTGTCATGTGCGTTATCTAGTATCTATGTTGATTAAACAGTGAAAAAAGTTATCGGTAGGTACTCAAAGTTTCTAACTGAAATCGGATTTTTAACAAAATGTTGAGATTTTTTTTGAAAAAATAGGGAAAAATTTGGTTTACACATCAGAATCGTTGTCGATAGATCAGAAGTTACCAATATTATTTTGTAAGACTTCTGACAGCTAATAGAAGTAGATAAACAGTAACATAAAATGTAATGACACGTAGGTGGGCTGGTAGGTAGGCTGGTAGGTTGGTAAAGGTGCCTCGAAGATAATTAGGTATATGGGATATAAACTTACTTCACGTGAACACCACCCAACTGTTTGAAGCCAGTGGGACTATGACATCCCCAATTGGGGTATGTTGTGAGGCTAAAAATAAAGCCATTTCAAGCAATGTTTCAATTCTGAATGGTGGTCTTTCACCAAGGTGATATTGAACAAATAAACTATACGTAATTTCATAATAATTAAATGAGATACAACAAAAAATTGACAAAATAAAATATTTGCGCACAACGGGATGTGAACCCGCGACCTCTTCAAGCGTAGTCGAGGATCTTAACAGCTCGATCGCTGAGGTCATCATAATACAATTTGAGAAAACGATTAGAAATGTACTTATATGATGGAACAGGCTTTTCCTATTCTAAAACTGGTGGTAAAGAAAGATGAACAAGTTTTGATAGATCGAAATATATTTTCACAATTAAATTAAATTTCAATGGAACTTTGAATAATTGTGAGGTTGACTGAGAATTCCAGGCAGAGGAGCTGTGCAATTTTCACGAAGCTAGAGCTCACCGTTCGAGATTTGATTTCTGCTCTAGATTTCCGCTTTGTAGGTGGTTATTTATGGGTGCTGCCAGACCGCCATTCGTAATGTGTGAAATTTGATTGACCTTATACGAATTGCTTTCCAGGTTTCGCAAGGAACGTTGATTACCTATTCCGGCGTGAGGCGGTCAGCGCCGCAGTGGCGTAACCCGCAAACAAAGCTAATTAGAGTAGCTATTGAAGGGGTTTTTAATCGTACGTTTTCATCAGAGAATGGCCAGATCAAGCATTCAAAATAATTCAGCATGATCGCCGCAAAATTGCGAAATTGCAACTTCTGTCATCAATTAGTCAACCGATTGATGTATAACATGATTAATCACTGCAATCGCAGATAATAGAATGAACCTTTCTTATGTCTCATTTTTTTTTTGTTTTTCATTGCTAACCTTATTTGCGTTATTATATCATATATAGTGCGTCACACTACTTCAGTTTGTACTTATATAACTCCTTTAAATATATAATACCTTGTCTATATGTGAGATGTACATAAATGTTTAATTTATTTTTTTACACTGTGCGTGTATCTACAATATTTTTATATCATTCATGTCTTAATGTATTTGGTGAACAACTGTTTTTTATGAGATCTTGTTAAATAAATAAAGAAATGAATGGAAGAAAAAGTCGAGAACGCCCGAGAAAGACATGGCACGATCAAGTTAATCAAATACTTTTTATTCTGACTCTTCACATGACCCCAGTCATGTGAAGAGTCAGAATAACAGAAGAGTATGTATGGGATGGTGTATGAATGTGAATGAAGCAAGGAGTGTGTGCCAAGACAGAGTTATATGGCGGTCCGTTCTCTCTGCCTACCCCTGCGGGGAAACGGCGTGATGGTAAGTTAGTCAGTTAACCAATCATAAAGATAAATCGATCCATTAGCAATTCAGCAAAATTTTTAAGCAAGTCTAATGAGTCTTTGACGGCCTCCGTGGTCGAGTGGCAAGACGCTCGACTACGAATCCAAAGGTCGCGGATTCAAACCCGGCGTGCGCAAATAACTTTTATTTAATTTATACGCGTCATAACACATTTAATTCATATAAAATAATGTAAAGTTTATTTGCGGCACGTTCCAGAGTGGTAGATACCCCAAGTATTGCCCTGGTGAAAGACCACCATTCGGAATCGAAACGTTGCTTGAAATGGCTTTAGCCGTGTTTGGTGACCAGATCTGAGTAGCCAGGCACTTCCCAACCTTCCTCTTCCCATCTCCTTCCCCTCTCCACTACCTTCAGCCTCACAAAATACCGCAATTGGGGATGTCATAGTCTCACTAGCTCCAGACGGTTGGGAGAGCAGTTGAGACTCTTATGCAGTATTCACTATAAAAAATATAAAAATAAACTAATGTTGAGACAACTATAAGAAGCTAGTGAGATGTTTGGCGAGGGCGTTCTATCCGGTGTGTCTGCCACTGCTGATTAATTGTCTCATATCATGTAAATAACAAAATCAGAAGGCCGTATGTCCCCTAGTGAACGAACATCCAAAATAAATTGATCCACTAGGAATTTGTTGCTTTTTTACAGTATAAGTAAGGCAGTTGCACAGTCAAAACCTAACCTTAAAAAACATAATACTGAGAGATATATACATATTTAGGAGTTGGAATGGGAAGGAGATTTCCTTAATTACCCCTTCTCCTTAGCCTTCTCCCTTCTCCTTATAAATATATCAGTATTTTGTGTTTTAGGTTAATTTTAGTATTGTTTTGATGATGGAAGGGTGCTTCCGAAACCGGTCGACATAATATTGAATAATAAAAGTGGTTATAAACAAAGTTTATCTGTTTTATTTATACTTAATTGCTGTTTAATGGGATAGAACGGAAAGAAAAATAAAAAATAAAATTTTTTTAAGAAGTTGTGTTAAGTTTTAAAAATATCGCATTTTTGTTCAACTAGGGCTTATTTATTATTGCTTCACAATGACTGGGCTAGCACAAAACACGACATTGTAAGATATTTATTAAATGAACATATCCCGGTCGATCTCGCAGGGGGCATATAATGTACAATTTACAAGTGCGCAAGCGGCCAAGAAACTACAAAGGCTATAAGCTAAATATTATTATGCGCAAATAATGATAAAGATAATAAGGCTTGTCCGGTCAGGCGGCAACTGGCGGGTTGGCAACCTCCCCAAAGTCATCGACTCGGGCACGCGTCCGTGACTATAAAATATGTAACTTGTAAACTACAGTTATGCATTGATGAAACTATTCATTAAAAAACCTACTTTGAAGGCAATGAACACATATCGGCGTTCCACGGGGATCGGAGTAGGGACCATGTTTAAAGGTTAAAGGCCTTTTTTACAACACAAATTGAATAATGTCCACAGATAATACCCACTGCTTACTAATACTGATTGCCATTATGATAAACAACCAGTGGAAGATGACACCACAACTTGGGAGTAAGAATGTATATGGAGAGAGCAAAATATTTTTACCTAATCTTTACAAATTTACGATAGATCACTCTCTTTTGGTTTTTATGTCGTAAACCATTAGAGAGAAAGAGATAAGACAAGTTGTCACATGACATCGCACCACTTTTAGGTATGTAAGCATGTTTTTCGTCTCCCGCGTCTCCGGCTACTAGGCCCACTACGTTTTGGTATGCGACATAACAGGACCTAACTCAACGGTTTTGTAGGTAATATCCAATTTTTATCGTAAATACCACACAAGAGTCCCAACTGCTCCCAACCGTCTAGAGCCAGTGAGACTATGGCATCCCTAATTGGGGTATTTTGTGAGGCTAAAGGTTGTGAGGAGGGGAAGGAGATGGAGAAGAGGAAAGTTGGGAAATAACTTGCTATTCAGATCTAATAACAATACTGTGAAAAAGTGGTTATACAAATAAACAAAACATTATGTCGACATGGACTGAGAATGGATATATAAATACCTTAGCCCTAGCCCTAGCCACGCCTGAGTCAGGAAAAAATCAACAATCCTGACTACACAAGCTCTCTTCTGGTATATTATTACTCTAATCACCACAATAATAATAGTACTTGGCTTATTTATATAACGCCATTTTTGTGAAATATTACCTCAAGGACGCTTTACAAAACTTAAAAACTATCGGTAAATTTACCATAAAACTACCTAAATACCTAAAACTATAGTTAAACTTGCCTTTTTGATTTTATTATTTATTTACATCTGTCGCGGGCTGTGAAAAATTGTCCAACTTTTCGTTTAGTATTTGATCGAGGATTGAGGATCGCGGATCATTGCATGAAAATATACTATTATACTGGTGAGTTTAGATGCTAACAGGTTAGCCTAGCTGTGTAAATTAAGGCAATTCTGTTCTTTATGGATATGATTTTGTGAAAAGACGAGTTTTGAGTTTATCTCTGAACTCTGTCGAGTATTTTATTATTATCAGATCATGTGGAAGTCTATTCCAGGTTTTAGGACTAGACACTCCTGCAGCACGCTTTCCAAACTTAGTGTCTGGTGTGCGCTTTGGTTCCTTCAACCCTCTGATAGCCGATGACGTTGCCGATCTAAGGGTTGACTGTCACGATTTGGAATCTTTGGGAATACACGGTTCGGATAAATAAGCCGGAGCCATTCCGTTAATTGATTTCAATATTGAACTATTGCATATGTACGAGTAGATCTTATTTTATAATAATAATTATAAAAGTTGTAATCGTGAACATTCAAGGGATGTGACTCGACTTACCAAGGGAAAAATATGAGTAACTTTAATCCACCCATTGTATCTGGGATGTATCAGCAAAAAAAGATAGTATGTGGTGCTTAGGAACGTTGATATCATCGGAATCCAGAAGCTATAATAAAAATCAACAACAAAAGAAAGTCTGTCATCATATCGCACTCACGTAAACTCCTACTGCCCCGAACAGCTCTCCGCACTCGCCCGCCATTCAAACAACAGTTGCAGGGCCTCGGTGGAAACTGCAAAGGATAATGGCGCGGCGGCATGCTTCGCAGGTCTCCGATCCGAGGAACCGCAGCGTGGACCATTCAGTCTGGAATGTCACTCCCTACTCCTCTCACCGAGGTATTCGGTCGTAGAAATTCAAACACTCCACCTTTTTATGCCAGCTTTGGTGGTTTCACTTAGTCACCGAAACGACTTCACTTTTCGCACGCTCAAATGTGGGCAATTTGACACTTGAAGAATAGGAACATTGATCAATTATACAGAATTACACAGGATTTTACTTTGCGGTGGATACCCAAAATGGTCCCATATCATCTTATGTGGTTTGTGATGTCATTCAATTTCTGTAAAAACGGGTTTCCAGTGCAAAACTAACACTAAATAAAACTGCAACAGGCCTTTGAAAAATGCCTGAGAATGTTATAATATAAATCAAACTGGAAAGTTTTGGGCTAAGCCTTAGAATTATTTTACAAATAATATTGAAGTCGAAATTGGTACAGCACAAGTTATTTCTGGGGAAATAATGAACAGATGTACATTTAATTTGCATTTATCTTTTATAAAAACATTCCATTAGTTATGATGCAAGAACGCATTGCATGCAAGCGAAAGTTAATTTATGGTGGACATCTTTAACTTTGAAACAAAGAGTTTCCGGAAACCCGAAGGATGACAACACTACATGTGGAATAGTCCGATTAATATTATGAAGATATCAACAGTTTTCGAATATTTATCGCGTATCAGTTGAGTCATGTTGATTCCGCTGTTTACTAGTTATAGTATACTTGTATTGCGCGTTCTATAGAACGAGCCTTCACACTCGGTGTTGATGTATTTGAAATGATTAATGTCTTTGTGATCTTTGCTCAGCAAAATGCAAAGCGTTGAGATTCTAATCATCGCCTCTACTGCCTGAGATAAGTGATGCTGCGAGAGAAATGATTGGGTATCAATTATTGAAAGAAGCAAGGCCGAGTGTCTGCCTGTGTATTGTACTCGCCCCACTAAACTTTAGAAATCGTAAAAACTGGTTGGTATCGCTGTCGGTTGCTACAAAAAACGCTAAAATGCCTCCATTGCATTTTTATAATGGTCGAATAAACAACACGAACACTTAAATTATATCACGTATTATATTATTATAATGATAAAAAAAACAATGATTTTCATGTGATTTTTCATGTTTTAAGAAACAAAGCTACAAAAAAAAACGTTAAATATTGTTTCATGCAACTTTTATATATTTTAGAAACCAAATATTGGTTCAACACAAAAAAACTACACTTTTAAACGACAATTCACAGAATTTCATACATTCCAGAGCAATTGCCGAGGATTTCGGCGGTGTTCGTGCAATTTAACGATCAGAAGCCGAGACACTAAATCCGCAATCTATTTTCTCGCGAGAACCAAACAAACGGGCGGCTCTGACGTCACGAAAGCACCAGGAATGCGCCGGGCGGCAGCGATACCTTCCGTAGAGCGAACGCCGCTGTATCGACTGAACGAAAGTAACAACTAAGTAACAGCTTACAGCTTCAGCCCGACAGCGTTACACAACCGGACCGCGCAAAGGCGGTTGGACTACTAACTTGGCTGACTGCATAAATTAGCGTGATACGGGTGTTAGTATTATACTATCGTGGTAAATATTCAAATAGGAACCTAGTAAATAATGCTCACCGCTTGAGGTGTTTGCATACAGTTTGTTTCTCGGTGAGCTGTTCCGCCTTATCAGTTCTGACTGATACGTCTTATCGGCAAAGGAAGCGGTCTGTCTTATAAAGATACTTGTTCTAACCAGTGACGTTACATATATATAGACACGTTATAGCCTCAGAATTTTTTTAAATAATGTGGTAAGTAACTAACACACTAACGTTCCCAATAAATTCACCATTCAAATATCAGTCATGAATCATCATGTATGACAAAGATAGACATTCAAAGAACATGTGTGTATGAACCTTGGAGTAACAATGTATGGAGAGAGAGCTAATTATTTTCACCCAACCCATACAAACTTGCGATAAATCACTCTCTCCGAGTTTTTACGTCATACACCATGAGAAAAAAAGAGACAACACAAATAACACACCGCTTTTATGTTCTGTAAGGATGATCTTGGTCTCCCGCGTCTCCGGGGACTCCGCCCACATGTTTTGAAATGCGACTAAACTGGACACAATTAAACGGTTTTCTGGGTTATCTGCTTTAGCTTTATTTTTATTGATAACAATACTGTGAAAAGGTGGTTATACGAAGAAACGAAAACATTATGTCGACATGTGCTACCAATGGATGCATAAATATACTAGCCCTAGTTCTAGCCACGCCCAGGTCTGCACTCCGGAAACGGGGGATTTACCCGAGATTCACACTTGAATAAATTGTGATGATTCTGTATGAGAAAATATCAAATGTTTTCCAAGGATGCACTTGGAATGAAAATAATTTACATTTTGAAAAGTGACCCTTACCATAAACGATTTTTTTAAATTACGAATTGTCTGAATACCTCGGGCAGAATACCCTTCTAGTTCTCCTATAGTAAAATCGACCCAACGCCTCCATATTCATTCCTTGCCGTAGAATCAGAAAAAATGAATTGCTTTTCCTCAATCATCACTCTACAAATTATGAGTATCATTCTCCACTGTCCAGAATGTCGAGACTTGCTAACTCAAGCCATGGTCTTGAATTTTTTGGTACCAGTCTAAATGATTTTTGTCATTCTTTACGACCCTACCAAAACTTTGACTTGACTTTGGCTTTGATTTGATTGTTCTTTCTTATGTATATTTTGTCCTGTTTTTGTCATTGCTTCATTACAATATTATATATGTGCTGTTCTTTCTCTGTTGCTCTTTTCCCATTTCGTGTAATTTATTTTTTTTGTAATTGGACAATAGTCCGTTAGTTAATAAATATTCGCCTTGCGGCGAACATTCGTTTTTTTAATACGCCTTTTTGCCGTTTATGATTAAGTCACCGCTCGAGAGTCGGCGGATAGAGACGTCGAATTTGTGTCCATCGTCGGCGTGAATTCTTGATTAATTTTGACGAAAAAATTTTAAGTTCACATACTTGTAAATAAAGAGTTTTTACATTTCTCCGCAATTTAATATAACATGAACGAATGCAAATGATTATCGATCTATTTTGAAGTCTCCTCCCGTGTTTTGGCAACACCCATCACCGATTTATTTTTAGGGTTGTGTGTCCTCTTAAGGTCGTATTCGTCAAGTATTATGAAAAGTTTAACTTTGATCGATCCGTTTCCGATATAGCTTCCATTGATACAGCGGTGAATTTAATTTAATATTGAAATTATAATCAACTTTAAAGCATTAATGCTTTTTTTTAATTTTTAAATAAAATCAATAATATTATTTCGGTTGTGACCACTATCTTTTTATTTTCTGTTTCATATATATGTTGTTGAATATTGATATTAATTTAATTTAACTTAACAGACGCATGTACTGAAATCAACACGTCAAGAAAAGTGAAAACAGAGACTGGTAGTCTAGGCAGTTTCCCGGGGAAAGGTAGCTAATATCAAACGGATGCCTCCGGCTTCATGCCCGAGGATCTTAACCGCTCGACCACGAAGGTCGTTATTTTACTCTACTATCAAAATCGACGGTAGAAGGGAAATAATAAGAACTGTTAAAACCTTGACAAAGAGGCCTTCGCCCAGTAAATTACATTACGTATCACGTTCTTACGATAAGCCTGCACGTTTTTCGTCACTTTTTACCGATGTTATTATCATATTACGAATAATGTAACATGGCGAACGATTTTTTCCGCCATTAAATCTATAACCAAGTACCTGCCTAATCTAGCGGTGTAATTGGTTGGCGTTTCTATCCTCGAGGTCAAGTTCAAATCTCATTGTAGCCGAGCAAAAAGAAAACTTTGCCGTTTTTTCCCGATGAAAACATGTTTTGTAAGTTCGGTTCCAGCGCGCCCACCTGTTGTTGTCGTATGACATGTGTTAACCCTTGTAAATGGCTCAGCATCTGCCGACAGGTTTATTAGATCAAGTGTTAATTAAATAAATAAATTGTTAACGGTGCAGTAACTCTGAGGTCATCGTTCTACGTCACGTAAATATTTACACCTTAGAGATTTTCATAGAACTAGTACCTACTAGTTACGATTTATGTTTTGCAACTCTACATAACTTGTTACTTTGGATGATCTGTGTGGTGGGTCTTTTTGATGAAATAATGGAATGAACCAGGGTGTTGAAGAGACCTATGTTGTAGGAGGGAGGAAACACGCAGGCTGGCAAATCATCTCACATACGAGCTGTCGAAGACAGGAACGAGTCGTAGAAGCGACCCGTTTGCATGTGTCAAATATCAACAGTTTCGTCCAGAGACCACGAAGCTAGCGTTTCCAACTGGCAAGTAAGTTCATAAAAACTTGAACATTAATGGAGAGGCCCGGATATATAATTATAGTCACAATTGATTTCATACACTTTACTTTGCCCTTTTGACTGCTTAAATATGTATTTGCTGGTTGGGGGTGGCTCACGTGCAATGTGCGGACTGTCTGGACGAAACTATCCACGTTCAAATGATGTTTTCAAATTCAGAAGGGATCAATGACGCAAGTTCCTCAGAGCATCTTCAATAAAAATACCGATAGAACAAGGACAGGATTTCCACCTAAAGTCTGTGCTCTAAATATTGAAACCTGTTTCTTAAGATAGAGAAATCTATCAAACGGCTAGAGTCAAGCTCCAAACAACAGGTGAAAATTGATAAAATATGGAATAAATATTATAAGGTCTTGTCTCATTTTTTTAAGATTTATAAGTATTTAAAAGTTCCAAAGATGAAGTGGTAAATGACGTTGGGGTCAGAAAATAATTAGGTTGACCTATAAACTACAGACAAAGAAGTTGCGCATGTTTCACGAGACCAGAGCTCACCGTTCGAAAGTTTTTGCTGCTGCAAATATATTTGAATTGAAAACAACTTAAAATCTGTCACACGTTGTCACACTTATCACTCAGCAGAGAAACCGCCCACACCTCGCCCCGACCCCTACTGTCCAACGCTTATTTTTTTGTTTTCACATGAAACCAAAAAGTCACCGGAGACCAAAATGCCGTCTAACCAAAATAAGTTCAGGGATCATCGTTTAAAGTTTTTCGGGTACGTCCTGTATAAAGTGTCAAAAAATAAATACAATTGAAAGCTTGAAGTAACAATATATGGCGAGAGAGCTAATTATTTTTACCCAACCAATACAGATTTGGGATAAATCACTTTCTATGGATTTTTACGTCGCACACCATGAGAAAGAAAGAGACAACAAATGTTCCCGAATTATCACACCGCTTTAAAGTATTGTTAGAACGTTCTTCGTGTCCCGCGTCTCCGTTGACTCCGCCCACACGTTAAGATACGCGAAATGAATTGAGATAACTAAACGGTTTATTAGGTTATTTGCTATATTTTTGTTTATGACAATACTGTGAAAAAGTGGTTATACGAATAAACAAAAACATTATGTTGTACGTGCTATGAATGTATGTATAAATACCCTATCCCTTGTCCTCGCCACGCCCAGGTCTAGCCGAGTCCGAAAAACCTCGTATAAACTGACCACAGCTCTCTCTACAGCGCTATCTCTTGTATATTATTGCTCTGAGATTGGAAGGTAATAGTGACACGTAGATGGGCGATAGTAAATGTTTATAGATCTATAAATACTATTTTATATTACCAAATGAACACAAAAGGATGTACTTTACTTTGCAAGATCACTGTCAAATTTCGTACAAATAAAAAGTAATACTTCACTTTAACAGTAAGAATGTAAATTTATTCGTACAACAACAAGAGATTTCCTGATTATGCCTTGATAAATACGGCGCCATATTGCGGAGATCTTCTGATAAGGAAATACCCATAAAAAGATTAACGAATGGTGACGTCGTTATAAAACATGCAGGGAATTTTTATTTACTATACATTTTGTTTGAATGTCTAAAAATGCGCAAGGAGATCCTGGAAAATGAATAGAATAACGTTTTGGGAGAGGATGACAGTTGAGACGAAGCCTTCAGGCAACGCAGAAACACTAATCGAACAAGGAAAGTTTGCATTGTAAAAAAAAGGCCAGTTGTTTGACCGAGCATCATACTTAACTTATTTATTTATAAGATAACGGACTATTGTCCAATTAGAAAAAAATACATAACACGAAATGGGAAAAAAGAGCAACAAAGAAAGAACAGCAAATATATAATATTATAATGAAGCAATGACAAAAATAGGATAAAATATACATAAGAAAGAACATTCAAATCAAAGTCAAGGTCAAGTCAAAGTTTTGGGAGAGTCGTAAAGAATGACAAAAATCATTTGGACTGGTACCAAAAATGTCAAGACCATGGCTTGAGTTAACAAGTGTCGACATTCTGGACAGTGGAGAATGATACCCACAATTAGTAGAGTGATGATTTATTTATTTATAAATTAATGGACTAAAGTCCAATTACAAAAAATACATATAAAACACGAAATGGAAAAAAAAGAGCAACAGAGAAGGAATAGCACATACTCGAACATTTTTTATAAATGAAGCGATGACAAAAATAGGACAAAATAAACATAAGAGAGAACATTTAAGCCATTGTCTAGTCAAAGTTTTGGTAGAGTCGTAAAGAATGACAAAAATCATTTAGACTGCTACCAAAAATTTCAAGACCATGGCTTGAATGATAAAGGAACAGCAATTCATTGTTTCTGAGTCTAACTCTAACAAAGAAGGTGAGTTCATTATACAGTCAATAATTTTGAAAATGTTAATTAAATCAAAGTCTTTCCTACGCTTTTCTAATGAAGAAATTATCAATGTTTTTTCAATTTCATCATATGAATAATCGGCTCTTTCTCTCCCTAATCTCCATGCATTCCGCGTAAGAAGCGATGTTGTACGAATTCAATACGATGAATATGAACGGTATAGAAAGGGGACCAAATGACACTGGCATATTCTAGATGAGGACGAACTAACGAGCAGTAAAGAGTTTTTAGGGTATTTATATTCTTAAAGTCACAGGTAATTCTATGTTAATTCTTTATTAGCTACATTATTAATGTGTCATCACAAATGACGACTTTTTTACATTTGGAAATGAAAACACAAAAACCAGTTGATAATAAGATCAGAAAACATACCCTGAACATAATGATGTATCCTTAACCCAACGTTTCGGCAAGAACCTTCGTCGCCTCCTCAAGAGCAGTGCTACCCACCGAGGCTAGCACAATACTAATTTACTCAGCGAGTTAGATAATTCTCTTATCAGTCTAGGACCATCTTTTGGCAACTTAAATAGTTTGTTCTAGTTAGAATAATTGTGCTTTGTTAGATTCATAAATAATTAACCTCAATGGTTCTGCAACAGTTGTACTAGTATTGTCCCCAGCACTTGGGAGTACACGGAAAGTTTATCCGAAACTAGTTATTGAATTAATATCACATTTCTACCGAATATACGATAATTAATGGGGCACACAAAGATGGCAAACTTTTCAATGTGCATGCCGAGTAGTTGAGGCGCCAGTTGTAAAACGCGCTAAATCCAAATTTGAAGTAATTTAAAAAAATATTAAAAAAGAATAAAAAAATTATAATCTAGCGATCAACACCTAGTTTTTTTCCAGAACAGGTAAGCAAATATGATGAAATTCCCTCGCATCTTTTTATTGGCACGTTTTTTTGTCTCTACTGTGTAAAAACCAGGGAAACTATATCGCCAGCCGGCTGGGTGAGGTAATGAGCGGGGTAGAGAAGGGGCTGTGTGAAGGGATTTTTTAATGTGAAATAAAATAATAAAGACCCGGGTTACCGGCAATTAAACCTCAAATCTCTCAAAAACTTGCCGTAAAAAAGAACAAGTCGGAGAAAATGAACGACTTCTTCTCGTGTTGACGATTTTTGGGTGCTACATTCACATTCATACAGACTATGAGTCTGCCGACTTTTTACATCTTGTCTTATGGGACGTCTCCAACTTTTACATTTCCCGGGAAATACGATGTGAAAAATAAATAGGTTCATCAGTAAATAGGGTCGGTATCTTGAGATCTACTCGTTATGCCATCTAAGAAGAAAAAATATACTTACCATATCCAAATAGGTGAAAAAATAGGACACTCTACGTCAGAAATCTTACCTGAAACAAGAAAAAAATAATTAATCAAATGACAAGTGGAAAGATGATGATTTGCGAAAAAAACCAACAGATAAGAATATAAAGACTTTCAAAATTAACTATAAATAATTTATTTTATGAGTACATACATACATATGTACGAAAGAAAACTTTTCAAATACCTACCTACCTAATAAAGTACCAATCTCAGAGCAATAATATACCAGGAGGGAAAGCTTGTATAGTCAGGATTGTTGATTTTTTCCTGACTCTGGCGTGGCTAAGGTTTTCGTGAACATAAAATAACATAACCTCAAAATCCGTTAAGTTATGTCGCATATGTTATGAAGCAGTTTCGCGACGCAAGTATTTTAAATTCTCGCGCCAATTCTACCGGCCTAATTACTTGTCATATTTGTTAATTGGTCACCCTGCAAGACAAACGTTGCAGATTTAAGCGTGACCCCCAGTAGCGGCAGTTCACGGCCAAATTGAGTGGTCGCAGGTCGTGTCCTTGACCTAACGACGTTTCGCGGTTGCATTATCGAAACTAAATTGATTCCGCGATAATGGAGTCTGTTTCCAAGGCCAGGGAGAAACACCCTAAACGTTAAACTGTAGACGAAGTTAAGTTTAACCTCGTATTGAATTAAGTACGCGGGATTTAACCGCTGAGTATTTAACCGCTGAGTGTTTAACCGCTGTGAGTGTTTAATCGCTGGAGCAGTACATCATCCATCACCAGCACAGCAGATACCGATGGGCTGTTATGCCCGAGTTTCCTGGCTTCACGAATTGCAGCGGAGACGACCGAACACGCGGTCTCCCGCGCCCGATACCTTCGCGACAAAGTAACTTAACATTAACATTAACTATTAATACAATACCAATCCACATTAAGATTCGAGACATGGTCCACCGAGTATAAGCTTTTCCTGAAGGCGTAAATTCATATGCACCAAATATAGTCTTCCTATAGGAAGTCAGTTACAGAGCATTATGAGTGTTTTAATTTGAATTACCTGTTCCCAACTTTATTTATGTTAATCTGTACTCCGCAGCGATAAGGAAGATTCTCACTCGACTCGTCATGATTCGAACTGCAGACACGATATCCCATATCTACGATTGAGCTAGTCGAGGTAACATCCTACCTCCATGAAATTACCCTCCTTATTTGAGTGTATTATTGTTTAAAAGTTAGAGGGCCCGTAGCCGCAACCTAGCACATAACAAAACGTAGTGGGCGGAGTCGCCGGAGACGCGGGAGATGGAAAACATGATTACATACCGAAAAGTGGTTCGATATTATGTGACAACCTGCAAGTCATGTTAAAATAAAAAGGAGACCCTTTAGTAATAAAAGCATAGGGGTGTTTGATATCTTCAGAGCTTGACTTCTGTTGGTTGAGATCGACTCGTGTTTATATGCTCAACAGCTCAATTCTGGCTTGACCTGCCTTAATGTCTCAGTTCAAGTGTCTCCTTTTTCCTGAAATACGTAACTTTTCAAGAACTCTCTCAGAGATGTAACACGTCCCTCGATTCTGGGCCAATGTATACAGCACCAATTTAGTGACATATTAGATCGCGGGCGCTTTACAAAGTTAGACATTGACTGGACGTCGTAAAACGCATTGTGAGCGTTTCTTCACACTCCGGCAACAGCAGCCTGCGAGCCTTGTAAACAAGCGATGGGACCCGCTGAACAAATAGCATTCCTCGGCGGGGTTTTGTTTCAAGGAGCGAGGGAAACACACGTGCGAATGCGGCACTTCAAATATTGCCTGAAAACTGAGTGGCGCACGCGAAACTTTTGCTTTTTTTTTCGTAATCACAATTTCAATTTTTAGGTTTTTAAATTTTATTTGAACAATTATTATTATTTTAAATAAAAATAAAAAAACAATTTTAAGTTAAAAGTTCTGCTAGGTAATTATTTTTACGCGTGACAGCTGTTTCGTCTTCTGAGGGCATTATCAAACTGTGGAGAAGCCACATACAGACGGGCTATTTATATCATGTTTAATATTATTATTATTTTTAACTACCAATGTCCCCATTAAGTTTTTCTGATAATTTGTAATTATTGTTGATGTCTATTAGCATGGGAAGTCATCAACAGTAATTACAATTTATCAGAAAAACTTAATGGGGACATTGGTAGTTAAAAAAAATTAATAATATTAAATATGATATAAATAGTTCGTCTGTATGTGGCTTCTCCACAGTTTTATAATGCCCTCAGAAGGCGAAACAGCTGTCACGCGTAAAAATAATTATCCAGCAGAACTTTTAACTTAAAATTGTTTATTTAAATTTAAAATAATAATAGTTATTCTTTAAATAAAATCAAAAAACCTAAAAATTAAAATGAAATTCTACAAAATAAACTTTAAAACCATAAAAAAATGATAATTTCACTTTTTAAGAGACTTTAAATTACAAAAAAAAAATACATAACACGAAATGGGAAAAAAAGAGCAACAGAAAAAGAACAGCACATACATCATATTTTAATGAAGCAATGACAAAAATAGTACAAAATATACATAAGAAAGAACATTCAAATCAAAGCCAAGGCAAAGTCAAAGTTTTGGTAGAGTCCTTAAGAATGACAAAATTCATTTAGACTAAGACGGTGGCTTGAGTTGACAAGTCTTGACATTCTGGACAGTGGAGAATGATACCCATAATTAGTAGAGTGATGATTGAGGAACAGCAATTCATTGTTTCTGAGTATACGGCAAGGAATTTCGAAGTGGATGAGTTGCAACAAAGAAGTCAATTATACAATTAATATTTTAGAAATGCAAAATTAAATCAACGTCTTTCCTACGCTTTGCTAATGAAGAATTTTTCAATATTTGTTCAATTTCTTCATATGAATAATCGCCTGTTTCTCGCCCGAATCTCCATGCAATTGCTTTAGATGATCATACCCTGCATCACTTCGGTAGAAGGTCTAGATCCTTCTCATATACCACACGCGAGTCCGGAATGGATTGACGGATTGAACCATGGCATCTCCATTTTTTAAATGTCATGAGGCTGAAGGAAGTGGGGAAGTACAGGGGGAGATGAAGGTCGGGAAGTAACTGTCTAGTCAGAACTAGTCACTGAAGATAGCTGAAGCCATTGCAAGCAACCAACGTTTCGATTCTGAATAATATTTATAGTTAAAAAAACCATTTATCTTTATTTATATTAGGTTTTAACAGCTGCGTGATAAAAATCCAGGTATAAAACACACAGTTATATGTAATTATACATTTTTTTTTAAATTTATTACAAATACTTTTATAATAATAATAATAATAATAATAAAGTTTTATTCCGGAAGGTATGCAGGAGTAGTGCAATGGAATACCTTCTTTAATTGATAATAATACATGGTAATAATAATAGAAACAAAATAAAAAAATGAACAGAAATATATAAGAAATAAATAAATAAATAATAAAATGAAAATATATGTAAAAATAATAATAATGTAGATAAAAGTAAAAAAATTAAAGAATATAAGTAAGAAAATATTAATGGAGTATATTAGGCCTCATTTCTGCAAAACGCCATCAAGAGGGAGTCCATCCTGGCAGCGTTAAGATTGATGGGGCCAATAATTTACTCTATTTATAAAAATTACGAAACCTAACTTGATGATAAATAACACTAATAGAAGTAAGAGACACAAAGAGAGACACAAGTGATACATAATACAATTAGCCCAATCATTGTTACATATTTTTAAGCAATAGCAGTAGATTTTTTCTGAAACTGTATAAATTATCGACAAAAATGTCTACATTGGTACACTCTATCTTATTAAATAGTAAACACATTTGAGACAGAGGACTAAAGTAGGCAATATTATGTCTTAATGCACTCAGGTGGAATCAGAATTAGGTACATTTATTTCAATACTGCTAAGATATACTGTAGTATCGAGATGACATAAATTATTTTATGCAAACATATTAAATCAATCATTTGCCTTATTGACTCAATTACTTACATATTTTCATATAACTTTTCTTTCGTCGGATTTGACCTATCGGTCCAGAGACAAGGATTTTACCGCTCTGCTAAGAAGATCGACATTTTATCCATCTCATTGTATCTGACTTACCACGACAGCAATGCGACCTGCCAGCCATTCACATTAGTCGGTAGAATCAAAGACGACGAAGTAATCCGTTAGTGATTGATTATAAACCATTTTGTGTTTTATTTTCTGTTTTCGAAATTAAAATAAATTATAGTTTAGTCATACTTAAATAATATATTTATATATATATTTTTTTTTTACATGAATACCGCACAAGAGTCTCAACTGCTCCCAACCGTCTAGAGCCAGTGAGACTATGGCATCCCCAAATTGGGTATGTTGTGAGGCTGAAGGTAGTGGGGAGGGGAAGGAGATCGGGAAGAGGAAGGTTGGGAAGTACCTGGCTATTCAGATCTGGTCACCAAACACGGCTTAAGCCATTTCAAGCAACGTTTCGATTCTGAGTGGTGGTCTTTCACCAGGGCGATACTTAGAGTATCTACCACTTTGGAACGTGCCGCAAATATACTTGTTACTATTTTTATATGAATTAAATGTGTTATGACACATATTAATTAAATAAAAGTTATTGGCGCACGCCGGGTTTGAACCCGCGACCTCTGGATTCGTAGTCGAGCGTCTTACCACTCGACCATGGAGGCCGTCATATGCACAAATCTTGTACTAAATAGCTACTTATTTTTATTTTAGATTAGTTCCTTTATACATTCAAGTTTACAAGTATCTAATTATTTCATTTTCTTTTTAACATAAAAATATTTTAACTTCTATACTACTTATTATTTTGATTTATATGCATTTTAAATAATTTTTACAGGCTCTTTTGAATTTATTGATAGGCATAATTTTGATGGTTTCCGGCAGCGTATTATAAGATTTCATCCCTTTATACAGTAAGCTATTTTGTGTGTTTGCTTTATTTTTTTCTGGAAGTCTAATTTATTTGCATGCCCTTGTATTATATTTGTGAATATCAACATTGTAGATAATTTTGTAAGATAATAATTTATAAGACACGTTTACGAGATGGAAAAACGCAACGAGGAATTTATTTACTCAAAAAGTGCCGCGGATCATTTGTTCAGTTTGCTATCACATGACATACTATTTATTATTCGGTCAAGTGTATGTAAACAAACAGCACATGTGAATGCGTACACTACACATACAACAAGTGACGTGTTGGGCGGTTATTTAGACAGTGAAATGGCAAAGACTGGAGCTACTGTAGAACCAGATTCAGGAGGCGGAGCAAGGTTCAATTCGATTCCATTCAATTCAACTAAATCCAATCCAATTAAAAACGAATAAATGACAATTTCAAATAATATCAGTTTCCCAAGAAATACAGGTAAAGAGTCGCGTGTGGAGTTAAAGATTATAGGTGTCACTTTTGTATTACCTGCAGCTGGAAGATGCATTGTGACTGTTATCTGTTTTAATTTTGTTTTCGACGGCCTCCATGGTCGAGTGGTAAGACGCTCGACTGCGAATCTAAAGGTCGCGGGTGCACACCCGGCGTGCGCCAATAACTTTTATTCAATTAATGTGTCACACATTCAATTCATATAAAATAATGTAAAGTATATTTGCGGCCCGTTCCAGAGTGGTAGATACTTTAAGTATCGCCCTGGTGTAAGACCACCATTCAGAATCGAAACTTGAAATGGCTTAAGCTGTGTTTGGTGACCAGATCTGAATAGCCAGGTATTTCCCAACCTTCTTATTCCTCATCTCCTTCCCCTCTCCGCTACCTTCAGCCTTACAACATACCCCAATTGGGGATGTGATAGTCTCACTGGCTCTAGACGGTTGGAAGCAGTTGGGACTCTTGTGCGGTATTAATTATAAAAAATTTAAATTAAAAATAAATAAAAAAACGACCACCTAATCAATTGAAGATACTTCAAAATTCACGTCATTAATAATAATAATAATAATAAATCTGTATTTAAATACAGTTAACAGTAATAACAGCAAAATAATAAAAATAAAAGCAGAATAATCATATAAAATACATAGGGTGTATAAAGGTGTAGGTACATTTATATATTTTAACAAGAGATCTATACATTGTAAACCGCATATATATATATTTATTACAGAAACATTAATTAAATAGAAATATAGATCATTATCCGTATTTGCCTAGTACACATAACTTAGTTTTTGTAAATTTATATACAGTTATTACTTTTGTTTTCATTAATAACAATGAAAGTGGTTACGTTAAGGCCCTGGAACATAACAATTTGAAACAGTTTTTAGTATTATCTGTAATCTTATCCGAATTGATTAGGTAAATATTAAGATGTTCAGTATAAGGTATTTAACGAATTTTAAAATATATCAATGTAAGGGTAGCAGAGTTGAAAATTTCGATTAAATCATATTTTGCGCAATACTTTTCATTATTTGTATATAATAATTTCACGGCTTGTGAGGAGGGCTGTTAAGCTATGTTCTTAGTTCCAAGGTATTAAATTGAAAATTTGCGTGATATTAACATGTTATTCTTCTAATTATTATAATTTCCGGCTTGCGGAATGCCGCAGAATTATTATCCCAGTTGTTATCCGAACCTCACGTCTCGTCATCAGCGGCGTCTGAAGTCCAGCCAGGCCGCCGCGCTGCATTTTAATTAGCAACGGGTTTGGCACGCGATCCTCGCGTAACCGACCAACCAACCAACCTGGCTGATTCATTACAGTTCTCAAATCACGTAGGTCAGCTCACATGATCGTGTCAGACCGGACGGGTCAAGGCTAGCACAATCACAGTCACAGCTGACAGTAAAACAAAAGCTCCGGCCCGACCCCAATTTGGATACACGTTAACTATCTTCAAAACTATATCCTTTTCTTTAGTTCTAGTAAATTGATTTTTTAATCTGTTGATTTACACATCCACTGTAATACCCTTGGATGACATGGAGAGGTACCTTTGCGAAACAGTGTAGTCAGGATTGTTGACTTTACACTGACTCGATAGAAAGAGACAAAGATATATTAAAGGATGTTGGATAGCCTATGAGTTATTGCCGACATGGAATTCGGACATTTTTAATAAACATATTTGAACACACAAAACACTATCAATACACCATTCAAATGATTTATAAAAACCAAATTATCGCATGAACACTAATAACAGAAAGTTTGCCTAAATAATGATGGAAGCTTTTTGACGATGTCTTTATATCATTAAAAATGCGAAAATATTTAAAACTGCTGAAATACCTCTGAAAAGTGATGTTTTATAACCTTTGTTTGGTCTTATTTGAACATTCACACAAGGCACATATCACCATCGTGTTTGGATTATTTGTGTAACCACTGCAAGTATTTTAGTCAACACAAATATAAGAAATAACCTCAACATCCGTTGACGTAAGTTTTGCGGCTCGATGATGTGAAGTTAGCGCGGACGGAGAACGCCCTTATATACTTGGAAGTGCTGCATATGTGAAGACTTTTCTTGTCTCTTTCTCTCTCGTAGTATACGACATAAAAACCCGGAGAAAGTGATTTATTGCAAGTTTGTATAGGTAGGGTAAAAATATTTATCTCTCTCTCCATATATATTCTTACCCCAAGATCTCAGCTAATTATTTGTTACTGCGAGTGCTGCGATATTATGTGACGACTTTTATTTCATTCTCTTTCATGATATACGACGTGAAAACGTGGAGAAAGTTATTCATCGCAAATTTGTATAGGTTGCGTAAAATATTAGCTATACCTCTTATATCTTTACTCGTCGGCCAGAAGGGGTTAGTAAAAAAGAAATTACATCTAAGAGCAAAATGCGATCTAAACTTTTTACTTCAAATAAGCTTAGGAATAGCTTTCTGAAAGTCCCTCAGATACATTCTGTTACACCCTGCATAAAATCATACAACTCTTGCACCACTGAGAACACCAACACTAATTTCCATAAGCAATAATAAAAACGTATGGAAACTAGCATACGCCAGACCCTATAATTAAATTCAATCGTTCGTCCTGACTAGTATTAAATTGTTAGTCATTAGAATTTTAAAATGACATACGACAGCTCAGCTGACATGATCATGTTGACCGGTTGGTAGCTAAGTGGACAAACGCGTCAGATTCCCTCCCGGGCGACGTGGGTTCAATTCCTCTGCTGGTTAAGCCCTTCACAATTTTACAAGCAACTTTTTCCGCTTATTATGATGGTGGGAAGAGTTTTTCAAATATTGTCAGGTTATTGGTAATCCGGGAATATTTATGTCTCTTTTCAAAAATAAAATTTAAAAAATGGACGAGTCAATTCTGTCACGGCTGACATCAAAGCGAACTACAATTGGGATAATGGAGATGGAGATTGTAAAAGCAACTCTTTCAGACAATGGATAGATTGAATAGATATCTATGCGATTGTTCATTGGATAAAGGTCAAGATATCTTGACTAAAAGCAAAGTGCGGAAATCCTGCATTAAGTGTTTTTGTTAAGTGATCGTTCACTTTGCTCAAATTGGCTAATACTAATTGTGGTAGACGTCAAAAAACTTACATTTTAAATTATTTATTTATAAACTAACTGACTATTATCCAATCACAAAAAAATACATAACACGAAATGAGAAAAAAATAGCAACAGAGAAAGAACAGCACATACATAATATTGTAAGGAAGCAATGACAAAAATAGGACGAAATATACATAAGAAAGAACATTCAAATCAAAGGCAAGGTCAAGTCAAAATTTTGGTAGACATTCTGGACAAGGGAGAATGATACCCATAATTAGTAGAGTGATGATTGAGGAACAGCAAGTCATTGTTTTTTAGTCTACTGCAAGGAATGTTGAACTGGATGAGTTGCAACAAAGAAGGGGAGTTAATTTTACAATATTATCTATATTATTTTTAAGAGTCATATCACTTAGTTATCACAAAGCATTTATAACAACACGTCTACCACAGCACTGAAACTAAAACTAATTTGCACAGAAAATACCAATAATGCGTAAAAGTCTAACTGCCACACTCGCAACCTTATTATTAGATATAATATTGAAACCACATTAGATACGGACGTGTGACATCTGACTCTAAGTCAAAATAAAAGGAAGATCAGTTTCGACACACAATCAAATTTTCACCAACTTCTAACTAAAGCGTTCCAGATACACGGTTATCCCACGAGAAAATGCGAAACATCTTGGCTTGTTTCAGGGACTTAAACAAAAAAATACGTTTAGACTAATCACTTTTCAGAATTTGACTCAACATAAAGATTTAGTCCCAGAGACTTATTCTTCTTCTTCTAGTGCCCTCTCCCATCGGAGGTAGGCTAACATCAGGATAATCTTTACCATGCACGAAGGCTGCAGCTCAGAAACTACAGAAGGGTTAAAATGTTTTTATAAAAAAATGATTGGCTCAAATAAAAAAATAATAATTGCGTACGTTAACGTTTGATCGATATTTTATAGTAAGCATTATATAAACCACTGCAGGCGGTATTGGCTCGCTAAATGCAAAATCTGTTTGACCGACTGTAACCTAACGACTGATTACCTATGCACATAACCTATCTATGCGAATGGGCGGGTACTTCCACCAGATGGATAAATTATGCGTTTTTTTTTTGTTTTGCGTTGGAGCACTTTATTCCATTTTTAACGCAAAATTTAATACATATTCTTTGATGCATTTTTTTCAAAACTAAAAAATCGAAGAACACACAAAAACGTGACTAACCTTTCCAGTTGTCAAAAACAAACCACTAATCCGAAATGGCTGATAATGCGAACATATGATAAACATATGTGTACCGACATAACAAAAAAAAAACGATAATCGAATGTACACAGCCCGCGAAAATTAAAAATTCACCTTTTCTTTTGAACAGGCCATGTATATGTGCTGTTGCAGGTAAAATACGTATAAATATTTGCATGAACATAAACAGGCAACAACTTACCTTATGACATTTAGTATTAGTACTGTTTTTTTATCGAAGGTATGTCGACTTAAGCTTTTCGCGTTTCAGGGAGAACGCAGAGATAAAGTGTACATGTAAGTGACTTCGTGACCAGATCAAGGATATGAAACGGTGTTCTTTATGTGATCGGACTGCGAGGTCAATGAGATTAAATATAACGTCACATTCAACGCCACTTATGCATTGGGAAATTATCCAATCGCACCGTGTCTGCCAACAGAACAAAAACGCGCTGATTAAATCGTATACTTGTTAAAAAGAGCAAAAGCTTTAAACTACGAAAGTTTAATGAGTTATGTATACCGCAAAAAAAACGTATCCTACCCAACTGACTACCACGTAATTTCCAAGCAGGGTGTAAGCAGAGAAAATTGAACGCCATACGAATCTGTTCTGGCATACACTCCTTGCTTCATCCATTCATAAATCGCCTCATGCTTGCTCAACAGTGTTCGAGTGGTATAAGCTATTCGGGAAGACGGCCAGCGCGCCGGTCGCCCGTCGACTTCAAGGATTGATGAAAATGTGGCCAAAGTAAAGGCGCTCCTGAACTCCGACCAAACATTCGTGTGATTGTTGATGAGTTAGAGATTTCGTACGGTAGCATCCAAAAAATTATTACCGAGGATTTGGCCATGCGAAAGGTGTGCGCCAAGTTTGTGCCAAGAGTCCTGAGTGATGAACAAAAAGTGTGCTGCTGGTGAGGGAGTTTCTGACCAAGAACAGGGTTGCCACGTTGCCTCACCCCCCCTACAGTTCAGATCTGGTACCACCGGACTTCTTCCTCTTTCTTCGGCTCAAGCGGGACCTCAAGGGAAACCGATACAGCTCCGTAGAAGACGTCTAAGGGGCCGTGACGGCATCTCTGAAGGGGACTCCGAGCTCTAGAAGGCGTACGGGCAGTGGGAATCGCGTTATACGCGCTGTGTCGAAGCACAAAGGTGCTATTTTGAGGACTACTAAGAATTTGTACCGATTAGTTCAATAAAAAAAAATTGAAAAATTCAGTCCTACTACTTCTTAATCCTACCCGTATGTATGTCGACATAATGTTTTGTTTATTTGTATAACCACTTTTCACAGTATTGTTATCAACAAAAATATAGGATATGACCTCAAAAATGGTTGAGCTATGTCGCATTACAAAACGTAGTGGGCGGAGTCGCCGGAGATGCGGGAGACGGAAAACATGCCTACATATTGAAAGGTGGTGCGATATTATGTGACAACTTGTCTCTTTTTCTCTCGCGGTTTCCGACGTAAAAACCCGTAGAAAATGACTTATCGTAAATATGTATAGGTTGGGTAAAAATATCTAGCTCTCTCTCCATATACTCGTACATTCTTGCTCCTTAAGATCCTTAAATTCATTAAAAGAATCTCAACATAATCTGTCTCTCGACGAATCACCTTTAGATATGCAAATTTTAACCAAATCCTGTATGACAAATTCAGAAAGTCCATTCTTTTAGTTTCGCTCCCATGCCCTAAATCGGAAAAAAAAAATATATCTAAATATATATTATAATAATAATTAAATAATAATCATAATTTTAAGTTCATAATTGTGTCTATCTGATGGGACCTGCCAGGTAAGTATGTTCCTGTATATTTTCTTATTTAAGCTAGGAATTAGTATGTAACGATAGAAAGTAAGATCTGTACAGCGCCCTTGAGGTGATTTTTCACAAAAACGGCGCTATACAAATCGTCCAAATATTATTATTAAGATTGCAACCAAACAGTGTCTAAAGCGATTCAGGTTGTGTTGGCCCTCGCGCTTTTCTACCTCAACTTATATGTAATTTATATTTTGGGATTCACACATACCACGAGACTTTACAAAATTATATCCTGGGGTTAGCCCATAAAATATAATGTGGACATGCATATGAATATGGTGATTTAGATAGCATTATAACTAGTGCCTACACGTGAAGCAACAAATACATGGGATCATTGACCTACCTTACCAGTACCTTGAAGAAACAATATATGAAGGGAGAGCTAATTAATTTTACCCAACCTATACAAACTTGCGATAAATCACTTTCTCCTGGTTTTTACGTCGTACACCATGAGAGAAAAAGAGACAACAAATATAATACACCGCTTCTATGTATTGTTACGATGATCTTGGTATCTTGGGTCACTACGGGACTCCGCCCACATTTTTTATTATGCCACTAAACTTGACACAACTATACGGTTTTTTAGGTTATATGCTTTATTTTTGTTGATAACAATACTGTCAAAAAGTGGTTACACGAATAAACAAAAACATTACGTCGATATGTGCTATGAATGAATGTATAAATACCCAGCCTTAGTATTATCCACGCCCAGGTCTGCCGAGTCCGGTAAAAACCATCTAAAACTGACCTCACTGCCTTGGGTAGATACCACTCTATGTACTCTAAGTTGAGTACAGTATTATTATTGAAATCACCCACTTAGCCACTTTGGCGTATTCAAGAAACAAGACGATATGTCCTCCTAGAAGCGGCCACGTGTAATAAATGAGGTAATAACAGAGGAATGTCGTCCAAATGAGATTACTTTCTGTGGAGAGTGCTCCCTTCGTTGGATTGGTGAATTCAACAGAGCAACAGCTGCCTCGGCTTGACGTCCGTTGTATGTTGTGCGAGATGACGTGCAACAACATGACACACGACTGTCTTACTTATTCAATTTTAAACATATATTTATATTTAGAATTTGAGTTCGTCTCTTGTGAATTGTATTTCAAACGTTATCATTTAGTTCTGCTATTTTTAGATTATTTTTTTTAGTAACAGCTGTTTCGGCGATAAAAAAATTACTCAATTGAATAAAAAAAAGTTCCACAAATTAAACACAAAAATTATAAATATAGTGTTTCAAACGGTTACAGAAAATTAAAAATTTCAACTATGCCATGAAAAATAATTACGAGAAAGGCATCTGTACTTCTAATAACCAAATTATGCCAAAATTCTTCGTACCTTCTCTTCTCCTCCCACTAATTCCTCTAGTCAACATAACTCGAATTTTATTAGAAACAATCTTGGAGTAACAATATATGGAGAGAGAACTTATTCTTTTTACCCAACCTATACAAATTTGAGATAAATCACTTTACGTCGTACACCATGAGAAAGAAAGAGACAGCAAATTTATCACTCCGCTTTAAAGTATCGTAAGGATGTTATTCGTGTCCCGCGTCTCCGTCGACTCCGCCCACAGAATTTGATATGCGACATAAATGGACATAACTCAACGGATTTTTAGGTTATATGCAAAAAAAAAACTATAAAAATTCTGTGTAAATGTGGTTATACGAATAAACAAAAATATTGTGTTTAAATGTGCCACGAATGGATGATGACCTAGTCTTAACCACGCCCAGGTCTAGCCAAGTTCGGCAAAACTCATCAAAACTGACTACAGCAGCACCCTCTCTTGTATATCATTGCTCTGAGGTAACAATGGCTCTGGCAAATCAGGGTTCTTCTGCGGTAGCACATAAAAGTAAAGTGGTTATACCCCTACGTTATGTCGACATGTGCTATGAATGGATGTATGATTACCCTAGCCCTAGCCCTAGCCACGCCCGAGTCAGGAAAAAAAAACAACAATCCTGAATACACAAGCTATCCCTCCTGGTAAATTATTGCTCTGAGGTAGCAATATACAAAGGAACGCCCCAGAAAGCTGGGCTATGACTAGAGATGGTCGATATTCCTTTCTTGGTTAAAAGTAACCGCTCCAAGCCGGTCACTGGAACCGTCGATATTATTTCTCCGAGGAACCGGTTCCACAGTTCCATGTTTTTGTTGATTTGCTAGTACTTTTTAGGGAAGGAACTTTGGTCGATTTGCTAGTACTTTTCGATTTGAAAATTAAAATCTCCTTCGTGGAACTTTTCTGGCACCAGGAACCGGTTCCAAAAAAAACTGGATAAATAACCGGTTCCTCACCGGTCACCGGTAACTGAAACCGCAGGTACACCCAATTCTGAAATCGACCATCTCTAGCTATGACTGTATCTGACCACGATACCGCCGTATCCAGGTCAGCGCTGAAATCGAAATTGGATCATCCTCTTTCCACATCACTTTCACGGCGCGTCAGGAATGCCCGAGAGCCAGAAACAGTCTCTAGACGCTGCCTATAGTTCTGCCTTCTATCTCGTCTTCTATCCACCCGGTCCACCGCGCACCGAGCTGAAACAACACTTTAATAGCGACATAGAGAAAAAATGGAAAGTTATTTACGAGGTGTCCCATAAGAGTGTCATTTTTTTTATAAATATTCAAAACGTCTAGAGTTTTAAGGTCACCACGCGGGCTTTGCATTAATTCATCAGCTGCTTTTTGACATTGAATCCAAAGATTTGGCTTGACTTGAGAGGCTGCGATCAACCCACACGTCCGCCTTTACGATCATATATGATAATATACATTATCATAGTTTATAAATGAACCTTTTTTTTAGAGTCATTGGAAATAGCTGTACGAGTTGAAAGTAGTTGCGTTGGCCTGAAAATTCTCGAAAGTAAAAGCTCTACAAATTTCGAAACGTCAGCGCTTCACCGAGTGAATCGTTTACAAGTTTTGGTGGAGACATAATTCACATCTTGGAGGACATGGAGTCTTCATTTTCTTTTTTTTTTATTCCTTTGCGATACAGTGTAGTCAGGATTGTTGACTTTATACGGACTCAATAGAAAGGGACAAATATATATTAAAGGATGCTCGATAGCCTATTAGTTACCGCCCACATGGAATTCGGACATTTTTAATAAATATATTTGAACACATTTAACCAAACACTATGAATCCACCATTCAAATGATTTATAAAATCAAAATATCACACAAACACTAATAACAGAAAGTTTGCCTAAATTAAAATTGAAGCTTTTTGTTGATTTTACGTCTTTATATCATTAAAAATGTGAAAATTCTAAAGTTCGGTCAAAAATATTTCAAACTGATGAAACACCTCTAAAAAGTGATGTTTTATAATCCTTGTTTGGTCTTACTTGAACATTCACGCATAGCACATATCACCATAATGTTTGATTTATTTGTATAATCACTGCAAGCATTTTAATCAATAAAAATATAGAGAATAACCTCAAAATCCGTTGACGTAAGCTATGCGACTAGATTATGTGAATTTAGCGCGGACGGAGAACATTCTAACATTCTTAGAAGTGCTGCGATATTATGTGACGACTTCTCTTGTCTCATTCTCTCTCATGGTATACGACGCAAAAACCCGGAGAAAGTGATTTATTGCAAGTTTTTTATAGGTTGGATAAAAATATTAGCTATACCTCCTTATATCGTTATTCCAAATTTCACATAATACCATTGAGATATATGTATTAATGGAGTAAGCATCAGCGTTAGAAATATGGGCAACAGCAAACATGATGCCAATTGGTATCGTAGACATGATATGGGCTCCAGTCGTTAACAAGCGCTCGCTGTGTATGAATCTCCTGCGGTTACTGCAAAATGTCTGATGTACGCTAAGATACTGCGAAAGTCGTTCTGGTAGAGATGTAAAAAGCAATGGTGTAACTTTGAAGTAACAATATGGAGATAGAGCTAATTCTTTTTATCCAACCTATACAGATTTGGGAAAAGTCACTTTCTCCTGGTTTTTACGTCGAACACCATGAGAAAGAAAGAGACAACAAATTTTCCTGAATTATCACACCGCTTTAAAGTATTTTTAGAATGTTCTTCGTGTCCCGCCTTTCTGTTGACTCCTCCCACACGTTTTGAAATGCGACATAAATGGACATAAGTCAACGGATTTTAGGTTATACTCGTATGCTATATTTTTTTTTATAACAATATTGTGAAAAAGTGGTTATACGAATAAACAAAAACATTATGTTGTACGTGCTATGAATGTATGTATAAATGCCCTCGGAATTTAAAATGAAGTGTTGGTTTTCATAACAATAAATGGAGAGAGAACTAAGTATTTTTACCCAACCTATACGAATTTACGATGACTTACTTTCTCCGAGTTTTCACGTCGTAAACCGTGAGAAAAAAAGAGACAAGACAAGTTGTCACATAAGATCGCACCACTTTTAGGTATGCAAGCATGTTTTCCGCGTCTCCGTCGACTACGCCCACTACGTTTGGATATGCGACATAACTCAACGGTTTTTGAGGTTATATCTTATATTTTTGTTTATAACAATACTGTAAAAAAGTGATTATAAAAAAAAACTTAAAATTATGTCGACATGTGTTATGAATGGATATTAAAAGGTGTATCCATGAAAATCCTAGCCACGCCCGAGTCAGGAAAAATCCTGACTACACTGTTTCGAAAAGCTATCCCTCCTGGTATATTATTGCTCTGAGGTCGACATCAATAGAAAGTGTTGTTCCTTCGTGCGGTATATCCACTTGGAAGAGTTCAGGCAACCACCGGATACAGTATTATGGATAAGCGTAAGAACGTGATACATCCGCAAGCGGCACGGAAAGCCATTGGGCGAAAGCGTGAAATTCCACCTTATTACACCCGCGTGGATCTCGGCGACTAACGCTTTCATACGCGTTACCACAAAATAGCAACAACACAGTGATTTAACTCGGAAAATGCTTCATTTAGAGGTAATCGGGTGCTGTTTTAAATGCAGCAATCTCAAATTCTTATGAAAAAACGTTCAAAAATGCCTTTGCTGGTTTTCAAACTGCACCTTCTTCTGACATTTGTGTGTTTTTTTTATAGAATTAAAAAGATAACAGTTAAAAAAAATTATTCACTGGTAACCTCAGACATTTTTCTAATTGCCCATAGAAAATAAACAGATAAATCATTTGTAGTATTGCTTCTATTAGAATACTAGAAAGTTACGTTTACTGTCATTTTGAGTGCTGACCCTTAAGACTTGTTATCTGCTCTGAGCTTGGAGTAACAATATATGGGAGAAAGCAAATTATGTTTACCCAACCTATACAAATTTGGGATAAATCACTTTCTCCGGGTTTTTTGTCGTACACCATGAGAAAGAAAGAGACAACAAAATTTCCCAAATTATCACACCGCTTTAAAGTATTGTAAGAACGTTCTTCATGTCCCGCGTCTGAATGGATGTACGAAAACCTTAGCCCTAGTCCTAGCCACGCCCAGGTCTAGCCGAGTCCGGCAAAACTCATAAAAACTGACTACAGCAGTGCTCTCTCTTGTATTTTATTGCTCTGAGAATGGGAAGGAGCTTGGATTCTAATCAGCGATATACAACAACCTAGAGCCAGTATAGGAATGTAGGATAAAGATGGATTACGCTTTATTTCTTGTATCTTGCTTCAACCTTCTTAATTAATAAATGTCAGCAAAATAATTATAATATGTTAGCCATCCACTTCTCGAAGATCCTCTTAACGGTTGATTCTAGCTTAGATTCATAAACACGTTTTGACCTCATCTTTTAACCTCGTTTGCGTATTAGATGTACCATCTATCCATATATTTACATTGTCTTTATCTAAAGCAGATCCGACCATAGTCTCATCCATGCTAGCCCTTTTCACCTATTTTGAATATGTATCTATGTCACTAAAATTCCGAGGACATTTATATGTGCCTCACTATATGGAATGTAACCAATAGCTTCGTCCAGACAGTCCGCGGAAATGCACGTGAGCCATTCCCAACTAGCAAATAAACAAGTTAGCAGCCTAAAGGGCAAAATAATGGCTGATTCACACCAACGTCCGGATCCGCTCAGTCCAGATATTGTTCCGCATGAGAGCTTATTGATATGGTATAAATATCGGTCAAGGAGTATGTGCCAAGACAAAGTTGCGTGGCAGTATATCCTTCTGCCCACCCTTGTGATATTTAACTACTTAGTTAGTTAAATAATTATTTTGAATTGTAAAAATACTAACATCGCAGATTTTTTTTTATCAAATACATTTTTTTATCACTAAATAATATTTTTATTAATTATTAATTATTAAAAATATTACTTAGTGATAAAAAAATGGTTTAAAAAAAAATCTGCGTTGTAAGCATTTTTACACTTCAAAATAATTATTTAACTAAATAAGTAGTTAAATATCACAAGGGTGGGCAGAAGGATATACTGCCATACAACTTTGTCTTGGCACATACTCCTTGGTTGATATTCATATCATATCAATAAGCTCTCTTGCGGAACAATATCGGCACTGAGCGGATCCGGACGTTGGTGTGAATCAGCCTTAAAGCGTATGAAAACCACTGTAAAAATATACGCCTGCCCATTAATGTTGCTAGTTGGAAATGGCTCACGCGTTAGGCGCGAACTGTCTGGACGAAGCTATTGGCTAACGTGTCAAGTCAAATATCAACAACAGTCATATAATATTGTAAATCATAAAATACGTAAAAATTCATTGGGGAAATGTTGCCTTGATTATTTACTGACCGTATTTTTTGCGAAATATTTCGAGACACGATTCGTCAAAAGAATGGGTAGGGCACACATCTGAGTACCCCTATCGAATAACAGCGCCTGGTTTATACTCTACCTAAACACGCTTAGTGTTTCACGATTATATGCCATGACCGTCTTTAGAAAGAATTATTTCCACGTGCTTATTAATTTATATGAAAAACTGCCCGAAGCCAGGGGCACCAGGGCCCCGATTTGGGTACGCTGACCCTGAAGGGAGTAAGGAGGGGGGAAGGAATTTAGATCTGGTCAATAAACACGACTAAAGCTGTTTTATTTATTTGTTTTTAAAAAAGTCAAAAATTCCCGGGTTACGAATAACTTGACAATATTTGAAAAACTCCTACCGCCATCATAATAAGCGAAAGATGTTGCTTGTGCAATGATGGAGGAGGAGCCAGCAGAGGAATTGAACCCACGACGTCCGGGTGGGAATCCGACGCGTTTGTCCACTCGGCTACCGACCAGTTAAGAAACGTTCGGTTCCGAATGGTGGTATTTCACCAGAGTCATAGATACTGAGAGTATCTATCGGCATTGAAGCAAGAATAAAGACAGAAGATACACATGTGTGCATTTCAAGAACATATAATGAGTACTTGTTGAACCTCACCGACCACCAAGTCACCAGTTAGCAGTTAGCAGTTAGCGAATACAAGTACCAGGCTACCAGCAGCGCGTAGTGGTTAGTGTTTATGGTCAGTAATACCCCAAGCATGACTGTAACAATGCGTTTAGCCAATTCCGCCAGCCAACTTAACGCCGTAATACTTTTATTGCAGCCCATACAGCCTATACAGCCCAGCTGGCCATGCTTCCCGTGCTGGCCATATCAGGCTGTAACCTATATTGTTTATGGTTTCAAGATTGCTTTTTACTTCGCATTACGGTCCTGCGGAATGCCTATATTTGATCACGATCAAATTATAACCTAGCGTTTCGTGTCTTTGCGGCGACTCATAATTTTGTAAGAATGTTACACTAAATAACTTATTGGCGTCGTTAAACTACTATTTTATTTTATAGTATCTGTAGAATACAGTTGTGCACTTTTACATTAAGTGAAGTAAAGTAAATATCTTCGACTTAAAAGGAAAACTTCGGATAGCAAATTCGGTGTGAAAATTCAATTTGCTTCAAGTAAAGCAAATCTCGTAAGGTTTCTCTGTATAAAGTGCCCCTAATGATGTCTCCAGCGGCGTGCGAAATATCTCGAACCATTCTGTCATTAGTCATGTTACGTTATATTTCAAGTTAAGTTATTAGGAAGGAATCTGAATAGAGTGCTCACACGAGCGGTTTTGCCCCCCCTGGAAAATAATCTGGGAACTTATTTACTTTGTGTGTATTATTAAATTATACTATAGAAAACAAAAAGGAAATCGACAATTGCGAATACTTACGAAAGTGAGAAAGGGAATCATATATGAGGGAGTATACATATTATTCATTTCTATTTCCTTTGTTATTTTTATGCGGAATGCTAGATTTTCACACCCTGCAAGCCCGCCGGAAGATGTTTTTGGGTAAACATTTTTGTAAGTTGATTTCTGGAGGTATTTATAACCCATATGTACTAAAGAAGATCAACTTGTTTGCCCAAGTAAGTGCGTGCGTGCGAGGCACCACGTGATGTTTTACACACCGAAAGTCAGAATTTCCTCATACAAACACATGCCAATATATAAAGCGATGGAACTATTCAATGAAGCTGCATCTACCTTAGATATATTTAGATGCACATATTTAGAGTTTTATCACTATCTCTTGACGTATGCACAAGAGTGACCGTTAGATACATAACGATCTACATACTTTTAAATAAAATATTCTTTACACTTGCCAGTTCAACGATTATTTCATAATCTTATATCATATATAATGCGTCACACTACTTCAGTTTGTACTCATATAACTCCTTCGGATATATAATACCTTGTCTGTATGTGGGGTGTAAATAAATGTTTAGTTTATTTTATTACACTATGCATGTATCTACAATATTTTTATAGCATTTATATCTTAATGTGTTTGGTGAACAACTGGTTTTTTTCAGATGTCTGTTAAATAAATAATAAATAAATAAATTTAAATCGCATAAAACTTCACACGATAATGTCTCGAACGATCATATTTATTTAGAGAAAACAAGTTGATTTCTTTCAGTACACGTTTGTATGATGTTAATAATGAATAAATTTGTAGAAATATACTATCACTTTTATTGTCTTCCTGGCAGAGAGTTTCTACTAAGTCGGCACCTTTACAAAAACATCTTGTATTGTGTATTCTGATGACCTGAAAAGTTTTGTTTTATAGTATAACAAAAGAAATACGGTCTTTAAAAATAGATGGACAGGAAGTCGAAATAGACTGAGAGCTTTTGCAGACCTCGCCATTATAATAAATACAACTTCGCGGCCCCAAACGGCAGAGGAAACGAACTATAAAAAGGCAATACAAGATTCTTAGATTTACAATAAAACCTAACAGTAAGTACAACACTTGGAGAATTAATATAAATAGAGACGTACCTATCCAAGGCGGTGTAGTCAGTTTTGATGACTTTTGCCTGACTACTCTGAACAGGCGTGGCTAGGGTTTTCATAGACACACCTTTTTTTACAAACGGACAAATATAGGACATAACCTCAAAAAGTGTTCGCATAACAAAACGATATCAAAAATACTATTTAATGATTTATAGATTCAGAATATCTTACAAAACGAATAGCATGTCGTTTACCTAAGTAATAATGGAAGTTTATAGTTAAAATGATGTATTTGTATACTTAATAATTCGATAATCCTAACGTGCTGTCATGAATATTTAAAACTATTGAAATACCTGTGAAAAGTGATGAATTTAACTCATTTTGAATATATTTTTTACATGCATTTATAGCACATAATCAATATGATGTTTTGTTTATTTGTATAATCACTTTTCAAAGTATTGTTATCAACCAAAAATAAAGAATATAACCTCAAAAACCGGTGTGTTATGTCGCATAACAAAAGTGCCCGAAGTGGGCGGAGTCGCCGGAGACGGAAAACATGCTTACATACCTAAAAGCGGTGTGATATTTTGCGTAAACTTGTGTTGTCTCTTTCTTTCTCGTGGTGTACGACGTAACGGTTACCATCGGGGCAGACGTGTAGATTGCGGTGGAAAGTGTCTTTATTTGTGAAGAAGTGACGTGCAGAAGGGCCGTCAACAGAGACGACGAAGCTGAACTTATTAATAGTTGTAATGGGTCAACCAGTTTAGCACACGTGCTCTTACCAATGTCACTAAACATTCATACCAATCTCCTATTGTTTCCTAATTGCATCCCTTAATGTCTTTCTGTCGTATAAATAATATCCTAACATCGCTTTCTAAAATTCTTTTTAACATGTATTATTCCATAGACCACATGTTTGGACTCTGATTCTTTAATTTTGACCATGCAGGTATAAAAGCAGTGCGTTTCTGTAAAAAAACTCTCCACTATTATATTACTACTACTATTCTCATCGCACTCCCGTGCAGCAGTAAACCATGTTCAGTTAAAAGTACAATAAAAAGAATTTAAGTGAAAGTGATTATATTTTTTTTAACTTCCCCGGACAAAAGCGCGCCTTACCCAAGGAGCATTCTGTCGGTCGCACAGCAATCATTACATAGTTGACGGCATCTGGTATTAGATGCTAATTTCAAAACTGCCGAAAACCACATTAAAATGACTAGCGAGAACAACACGGAATCACTTCCACACAAAAATAACACTTATCAGCTGCCCTGATGATGGACGCTGCATGGTTGTCTGAAACGTTGACTAAAACAGGAGGAATCGCAACATGGCATACAATGACGATAATCTTCAATCATACGTGATAACGATTATTTATGTGCGTTATGTTCATTGTCCAAGAAACTCGACACTTTTAGGTCGCAGCGGAACCTCAGCGAGGCCTTAATCTGCCACAAAAGAAGGTAAATCGAATTATAGCTAGCATTGACTTGGCTTTTAAATATTTAAAAGTACAAAACCAATGAATGATACAGAATTCACAAGAGAGGCCCTAGCAAGAAAACTTAAAAAGTAACTAAGGCTCAGCACCCAAAATGACGCTAAACGTCTCTTTGTAGCATTCTAATACAAACAATACTACACATGATTTATCTGTAAATTCTACATGGGCAGTTAGGAAAATATCTAAAGTTTTTAGTGAATAAAAAATTAAGCTGTAATCTTTATAATTCAACGAAAAACATACTAAAATGTCAGTAAAAAGTTCAATTTGAAAACCAGCGCAGCCCTTTTCGAACGTTTTGCCTTAAGTTCAAGTGTGAATTTTGTATAAAATTCAAAAGATAACAGTAAAAAATTGTATTCACTAGAAACCTTAGACATTTCCCTAATTACCCGTGTAGAATTAACAGTAAAATCATTTGTGGTATTGCTCGTATTAGAAAGCCAAATAGTGTGTATTTTTAAGTGCTGACCCTTAAGCCTTAGTATTATTACCTACTCGTAACGACCAGATAGAAAAAGGCCACTGAAACTGTTTGTAGCCAGTGGGAATTGCATTTCCATTTTAAGGAAATGAGGGAGGGGAAGGAGAAGTGGAAGAGAAAGGTTGAGAAGTACCAGTAGACTATTCAGATTTGGTCACTAAATTAAGCTAAAACCATTTCAAGCAACGGTTTGACTCTAAAAGATGGCATCTCACCAAACTGAGAGTATCTTCCACTCCAGAATGAGATCTGAATATAAATATATAGCTGCACATATTTCCCAAAAATGGTCTTTTCAAAAAACATTGATTTCGGCAATAGGATTCTTGAGCGGAGGCATACAAGAATAGTTGGATCTCCAATTTAAACATTGATCAACTCCGTAAGGTAATATTTGACGTCAGCCTTATTCGACTGCGACAGTTAATACCGTCGTCAATATTCATTGTGAGGGAATCAACTCCATTAATGAAGGACTGATCGCTGTTGGTGCAAATAAGAAATTGTCCAAAGAAGAGAAGCTAACAGTTCACAATGGAGTGCTTATACCAACCCTGATTTATGGCAGTGAGGCATGGAACTGGCAGAGTAAGGATGAAAGTAGACTGAATGCTGTGGAAATGAGATCCCTGAGACGTATGTGCGGTAAAACCATGTATATATATATTGCATGATTGCATGTAGTTGGTAATACATACGCAGAGGTAGCTGATGTATTTAACTGCAGGATAGATACAAGAAGGCTATAACATCATATATCTTTAATCAATAATATTTTTATGTATTTAAACACTATTTTTTACTACTTTACAACTATTCCTTGTTTTGTTTGTGCATATAATTCTCATTTTTTCACTGTCAATTGTAAACCTTTATTGTAAAAGCCCTCTCGGGCGTATACAATAAAATAAATAAATAACTGTGTTCAAAATGTGGATATCAGGAAACAATGCAAGGCCGATGTAAGCGTAATGAATAGAATCAAGAAAGGGACGCTTAGATGGTTAGGGCATGTAGAGCGAATGAACGAAGAAAGGAGTGCGAAAAGAATATAAGATACGAAAGTGAATGGAAAAAGAAGTCGGGAACGTCCGAGGAAGACATGGCACGATCAAGTGAATCAAATACTTGAATCGGGTCAGGATGGTTAGTTAGTATAGAATCAATTTGTACAACAAAGCCCTACCTTGCGCATTCTATCCCAACGGTCCCGGTGTGGCGGTTGCAACATTTGATTAATGCCGACCTACTGGCCTCGATCTGGGGCGAATATCTTCGTGAATCACGACTCTCCGGCCTGCAGACCACACACTACACGCTGCGGGCTGCAGACTGCAGAGCTGGTGATCCGCCGCGGGTCGACGCGGGGCAAGGAGGTCAGAAGCCACTTTCCCTTCCCCACACAGCTGACAGATATGGTCCCGAACTATATAAAGGGCCCACGTATCACAGCACAGCTGATATACGGGTAAGGTCCGGACGGCCTCCGTAGTCAAGTGGTAAGACGCTCGACTACGAATCAAGAGGTCGCGGGTTCAAACCCGGCGTGCGCCAATAAATTTTATTTAATGAATAATAATAATAATATTTGGATAATTTGTATAGCGCCGTTTTTGTGAAAAATCACCTCAAGGTGTCATAACACATTTGATTCATGTAAAATAATATATAGTATATTTGCGGCACGTTCCAGAGTGGTAGATACTCTAAGTATCGCCCTGGTGAAAGACCACCATTCAGAATTGAAACGTTGCTTGAAATGGTTTTAGCCGTGTCTGGTGACCAGATCTGAATAGCCAGGCACTTCCCAACCTTCCCCTTTTTCATCCCCTTCCTCTCCCTACTACCTTTAGCCTCACAACATACCTTTCATGGGGATGCCATAGTCTCACTGGCTCTACACGGTTGGGAGCACTCTTGTGCGGTATTCATATAAATAAACAAAAAGTTCATAGATATAGGAAAACAATTTGGGTGTTCCTCAAGGATTGGCATCGGTTCCAATTATATTTTTTATCTACATAATCTAAGCGTTCCCTTTAAAATTAATAATCATGTGCACAAATGTACGTACGTAATCCTCTGCTAACTATCTGGGGCTTATCTAACTAGTACTGCGGCCTTATTACTATCACCATCTTGTTGGTTGTATTTAATTGACTGAATTTTTGAGTGCTGATCCTTAAAACCGATTGGTAAAAAAACGTATTTAAAATCCTGATGAATACTATGGCTAGCGAAATCTGATAAATTTCCTGAAATTAGAAACAGTCTAAAAAGAAATTTGCTTTACTGATCGTACTATCCCAGGCAAAGCAAATATTTTGTTTGTGTCAGAGAGCAAAGGGATTTTTCTACAGATTTTTTAGAACGTCTTATTAAAAACAAATCATCGTGAGAAGTGGACTCATTGAATATTCACGCGGTTTGACCTTCAGATAACAAATGCAGACAAATCTTAAACACATCTGAACTTTGACTGAGCGTGCTGAGAACATTACACTTTGAAGAATATTTAACTTTTGATTAACGAGCGAAGAATTTAGGTCGAGTTAACAACAAAAAATGATCATTTGCATTTTGCAAATAGACAAGCCGCATAAAGCCACAATAGATTTCTAGTTTTTTTTATTTTTTAAACAGCTGTCAGTCGTAAAAATAACTATATGTAGCAGAATTTTTACAAATCGTTGGTGATTGTAAACTCAGGACAAAAATATGCCAGAAGAAATTGCTTGTGTCAGGATTGTTGTTTTTTCCTGACTCGGGCGTGGCTAGGGTATTTATACATCCATTCATAGCACGTGTCGACATAATGTTTTTTTTTTATTTGTATTACCACTTTCTCACAGTATTGTTACCAACAAAAATATAGGATATAACCTCAAAAACCGTTGAGTTATGTTCTGTTATGTTGCATAACAAAACGTAGTGGACGGAGTCACTGAAGACGCGGGAGACGGAAAACATGCTTACATACCCAAAAGTGGTGTGATATTATGTGACAACTTGTCTCATCTCTTTTTCTCTCACGGTTTACGACGTAAAACCCCGGAGAAAGTGATTTATCGTAAATTTGTATAGGTTGGGTAAAAATATTTAGCTCTCTCTTCATATTTATTCGTGCTCTGAGATTGTAAAACTAATATCTCTACAAAGCAAAATATCAGCGGTATTTTTTACAGTAGGTTATTCCTGATTTTCCTTTTCGATGTTTCTCTCTTTTACCAGTCTGAAGATGTCTGTTGCAAGGTGAAATCCGTTTGGTCAAAAATAAATAAATGAAAATATTAAGGTTTTTTAATCATATTTATATAAAAAATAAATTCCAACACGAATTTGCTGCTTTAAAAATATAAATATCCTAAAAAAAATTATTACGCCACATTGGAGTGATATTTATTATTATTTATTTTTAAACTAACGGACTATTGTCCAATCACAAAAAAAATACACAACACGAAATGGCAAAAAAAGAACAGAGAAAGAACAGCACATTCATAATATTAAACGAAGCAATTACAAAAAAAGGACAAAATATACGTAATAGCATTCGAATCAAAGCCAAGGTCAAGTCGAGGTTTTGGTAGAGTCGTAGAGAATGACAAAAATCATTTAGACTGGTACAAAAAATTTCAAGACCACGGTTTGAGTTGACAAGTCTCGACATTCTGGACAGTGAAGAATGATACCCATAATTAGTAGAGTGATGATTGAGGAACAGCAATTCGTTGAGTTGAACTGGATGAGTTGTTATATTATTATATTGCCACATTGGTACTGAAACCAGTAGGTAATAATCTTTGCGTTGGAAAATGCGAAAAAAGCTTACTTACCACACTCGTAACTCAAAAACTTTTAATAGGGAGGTCTTACCTGAAACAAAAGAGAAACAAAATTAAAACAAGAAGAAAAAAAAAGTTATCGTGCCAATATTTAACATTTTAATAAAATACGGCATTATTATTTTTATAACAGGTTGAATAAACATTATCTTTGAACCAACCAAAATAACATTCTAACATTTTTTTGCTGACAAAAACAATATGCAAAATCCCTATTACGGTACAATACGTGAAATATTACTGAATGCAAATTCAGATCATTATCACGTAATAATGACGAATAGTCCAAAGTTACACTCTCTAGTCATAGTTTCATGTAACAATATCACTATTACCTCAGAGTAATAATATACAAGAAGGAGCGCTGCTGTAGTCCGTTTTTATTAGTTTTGGCAGACTCGGCTAGACCTGGGCGTGGCTAAGACTAGGGCAAGGGTATTTATTTATCCATTCATAACACATGTCGACATAATGTTTTTATTTATTCGTATAACCACTTTTCACAGTATTGTCATTAACAAAATTATAGCATATAACCTAAAAAACCGTTATGTCAATTTATTTTGCGTATCAAAACTTGTGGGCGGAGTCAACGGAGGCGCTGGACACGAAGAACATTCTTTAAAGCGGTGTGATAATTTGGGAAATGTTCTGTCTCTTTCTTTCTCGTGGTGTACGACGTAAAAACCCGGAGACAGGGATTTGTCCCAAATTTGTATAGGTTGGGTAAAAAGAATTAACTCTCTCTCCATATATTGTTACTCGAAGACTACTACGTACAATATGCGCTGGTATAATATACCCTAGATTGGCATTACGCTGCAAGAAACGGCGCATGGCAGATAGTCGGGTATGAATTTCAAGAAAGTATCGCTCATCATATAAAGCACAGTAATTATATTGCATCAATAAGCTTAAAAAAATCTCTAATCCCAATTTCAAAGGTTTTTCCTTTAATTTTCATTACAACCTGTTTGCCGTACAGGTATTTTGCAAACATAATTAACATAGTTAACCCTTAAACTAATCATTTTCCTTTAAATCTGAAAAAAAACTGCATGGAATTTAAAGGGGAGCGTAATAGAAATTGTTCTATGATTTTTTTTTATAATTTGGGGGTGGTTTTGGGTGTGAACATAAAACGAACCTACAGGAGGTATAATGCATCGAGGAGGTAAAGAAGACAATGTTGACTATATTTATATATTTTTAAGTAATATCTATGAAAAAGGAGTTTGAAAATATGACGATGCAAAAGCATTAATGTGCGTAATCGGCATTTGTAAAGTGAATATCAGTGTTTTTTTCTTTATGAGAATTATTATAAATAGGTAATTAATAATCTATCAATGTATTTATTTTTAAAAAGTATTTCTATGTTATCCTGTATTTTAATATTTTTAAACTTTAATATAAGTCAAATATCTGCAATGTGGGTAAGTAAAAAATTGAATTACAAAAAATCTATTGCATTTAGAGATTGGATGTTTTCAGTAGATAGAAATTTCTCGTATTTATCTATAGAAATACATATGAAACTCGATTTTGGAAAATTGTGGTTTGGACGCTTTCTGCATAACTGCATCCAATCATGGGGCAGTATTTTGAAATGCGAAAATAACTTCGTTCAAATAAACTCCCGCCTTTAGGCTAGATTATGCAATTAACGGTTAAAATATTTTTTTAATGTCCATACCACACAAGAGTCTTAACTGTCCAGGTTGGGAAATATCTGGCTATTCAGGTCTGGCCACCAGACATGGCTAAAGCCACTTCAAGCAACATTTTGATTCTGAATGGTGGTCTTTCACCAGGTCGATACTTAGAGTATCGACCATTCTAAAACGTGCCACATGCATGCTATATATTATTTTGTATTAATTATGTGAAAACACTTTTTTTAAATATTTATGCACGCCGGGATTTGAACCTGCGACCTCTGAAATCGTAGTAGAGGAACTCGACCACTAGACCAGTGTTCCGCAAACTTTTTGTGTTCAAGGTACACCTATCAAATCAAGAAACTTTAGAGGTACACCAAAAAAAAAAGCAATGTTTATTTAATATTTATTTATTACTAAAATCAATAAACCTAATATAAAAAAGATGTTTAGTGAGAAATTTGAGCCTGTTTAACTGAATCGAGGATAAGGCTGCTCTCATCTCTTCATTGGTCGTCTTTAGGAGTTCTCTTTTTTTCGATTTAATAGTAGTGAGAGTTGAAAATCCCAATTGGCATAAGTAAGTTGTGGCAAATGGTAATAGAATTGCAACAGCACGCTTTGAAAGCAGTGGATACTCATTTTTTATATGCAGCCAAAAATGTGCTAGCTCTACTTCGGAAATTTTTGTTTTAATGTCTATCAAAGCCTGCAATTTTTTTTTTCTGAATCGGCAGCCATGACATTTGGAAACATTTCAATACTTACCATTGACAGCATGGCTGATCCATAACACCAACTTAGCGCGAAAGCTTTCAATTTTGTCTTTTCGCGGCACACCAACTGATGAACACGGTACACCAGTGTGCCGCGGCACACGCTTTGCGGAACAATGCACTAGACCACGGGGGTCGTCTCAACTTTATTTTGATAAATACTAGTTGAATAGGAGATAACATATTGGTAAAGGCAGGGCAGGCATTTAAAAAATATATATTCACACTGTGGAATATCATAATTAGACTGATTTAAACAAATATGTACTTTGTTCTAACCACTGTTGGCTTAACTGAGGTCGACGGCAGTGTAAATATATAAAACAAAGTTTTATCAAATATTATTTTTCGCTATGTTTACATGGTTTTTAGACGTTTGAAACAGAATATTGAATATACACCAAAAATATATTGAAAATAAACAGAGCAAGCATAAACTTCGAGTTGAAAATCAACAGTCAACTACCACCAACCGAACAGTTATAATAAACGTGATATCAATCAATAACTAAGTCTCACTTCGTCCAATTGCATTCGATTGTTTACGGATGGCTTATCCAGTATCCTCTATATCAACGACTGCAGTATTAAACCCCTAACAGCAACAGCAAAAACAACAAGTAGCTACAATTTACTGCCCGAGTACAAACTTCTTGGCGTTTTTACTTTTTCCATAAATCACTTTGTGGGAAATCCACCGGAAACAGATGGAATACGGATAGCGGTTATATTCAACCCGATAATGTGTACGTATTATGCCAATTAATTCAAAGTTACTTGTTAGAAGGCAATGACTGTCCGGCCTGGCAAAACCTTATTTGGTGAATCCACGGCGATGGCAAATGGACATTCTAAATACTCGCGCTCAACTGCATACATAAACCCCCAGACTGCGTTCTACTACAACTTGCAGTTTGAGGAAATTGTTTGTGGTAAGAAGTATTCGGTCATAGGAAATAGAGATGCATCACAAATACATCAATCTTTCGGCAAAATACCAAAGTTAAAAGTTCATACGTGGTTCAATTTTGAAATAATTTTGAGTCATTTTTTATTTATTTTTAGAAAACATACAGTTTTATACATATGTATTGATAAATAAAGTTATAAGTATGTTGCATTCACCAGTGAAGTTTCCGCTAATAATATGTATTTTAAACCAAAATGGAAAAAACAAACAATAATAACTATGTAAAAATAATACATCGTAAAATAAGGCAGTAAAATTTTGACGCAGGGTAAAGAGACCTGCGCTTACTGTTTTGTTTATCTGGGATCTGAATGAAAGATCAGCATTTAGATAAACACCTAAGAGTTTCACGCCATTTCTAGAGACGATGTCACAACCAATGTTATGTACTACTTGATATAACATACTCATGTGTTTTATATGGTTCTTGCAGGCTATTTTTAATTTGTTACTTAGTATAATTTTCATGGTTTCCGGCAACGCATTGTAAAAATTCATCTCTTTATAGAGTAAACTGTTTTTGTGTATTGGATTTATTCTTTCTGGTAGTCTGATTTCTTGCATTTCCTTGTATTATGTCTGTGAATATCCACGTTGTAAATAATTTGGTAATAAGTAGGTAATAAGTTTTATTTCAATTTTTATTGCATGTGTAAATACTAATGTTTTTAATGTTAGCATCTGTTTCACTGTTAGCCAATTTAGTTCGTCTGACATTTTTACTACCTTTGAATATCTATTTTGCCTAAGTATAATTCTCATCGCTCTATTTTGGAGAATTTGAAACCTGTTCTATTATATTTCGTTACACAAGAAAAGAATTGTTGCACAGTAATGCAAATTTGGAGCAATAATAAAGAGGTAATGAAGTAATAATAATGGAATCCTATTTGTAAGTCACTAGTTATAAGTTATACTCAGTAGAAAGTCACAAGCTATAAGTCCTTATTGTACGTCACTAGTTGAACATATTAGTTGTGAGCCATTAGTAATAAATCTTAACTGTAATTTATTAGTTATAAGCTTAAGTGACAAATTATAGGTTAGATAAATTAATTTGTAAAGCGCCCTTGGGGTGATTTTCCCACAAAAACGGCGCTATAAAAGTTATCCATCTATTATTATTATTATTAAAGTGATACAAACATTTCACAGAGTTAATAAGATAGAAGAAATATAATTAACATAGCTTAGATCTATAACGCACAGCAGGGGTAGGGAGTTAATAATATATTATGTATTGTAAAAACATACGAGACGGACGGGATTCGAACTCGGAACATTCCACTAACCGATGAGCAATGAGTTACCTACATTTTCATTTGGATTTGAGTTTTGTGGCTTCGAGGTAAGGGGTTCTAAGAAAGAGACTTTGATATAAAAAGCACATTGATTCAAAAATGCGCAGTTATCTATTTTAGGAAGTGCAGAGACGATATTGAAAACTTTATTTTGGCATTTCTTAAAATATTACTCTAAAAATTTTAATATTCAACCATGTCTATAATGCATTTAGCATTTCAAGTTGTAAAAAAACTGTAGTAAGTTTTTGGTTGAAATTGGAAAAAAGCATTAATGCTTATTTTTTACATTTAAATAATATCAAAAATCTCAAACACAAATATGAAACAGGAAAGCCCGGAAAATAAAAAAGACAATAAAAAAGAAAACCGAGACTCAAACTCGGATCCTCATCTCTATACGGAAGTAACCCCTTCACCAATTCGGCCATTGAAACCTTATTAGAAAGTGGCATTTTAATCGTTCTCATATTTTCATTGAACATTATGAATATTATATAGTTTTTGAGTTTCAATTTTTTTATATTGGGAAATAACTATCAAAAATGTACCTGCGTTTAAAATCAAACGCTCTTCAACCATAACATCGATGTTTTCAACCCAATTTTCAAGCCCGAAAAAAACAAGGAATTGATTCGTGTATAATGTTAAAGTTGCATTAGAATTATAATCGGTGTAATCACCTACAATACAAGTAGATAATTGATTGACAGACGAATGAATTATGAGGTCTGTAGAACCGCGGTGCGCACGAGGTTGCCGCAATTACGTGAGAGAATTACAGAATAAATCAGAGTATCGAATGTGTGGCCTTGAAACCCAGAAGGCATTCAGCAAACAAACTGCACAGCTTGTTATGGACATCTAGCAGATGGAAGACGGATGGCAATCAGAACAGAACACGGTGTCAATCGCACCAGAGACCTGGGCGGGTGCCACTTGCCACTTACCACTTACCACTTACCCGGATCACACAGAGCAGAAGAGATGAAAAACTAAAATTTTTTAATAATGGCATTGTAGGTGCTTCGCGTCACATCCGCATCGCGTGTTAATGCGGTGGTTCCCTTTCCAACTGCCTAGTTCCATCGTTCCACTGTTACACTATTCCACTGATGGCAGCAGGCTATTGATAGTTGATAGATCACCAGATTCTCTAGGGGAATTTATGTGGCTTCTAAAATAAAGCAGGAAATTTGTGTGCCGTATTGAGAAGATGTTTTTTTAAGGAACGGTGCAATAATAAATATAAAAAATACAACGTTGAAACAAGTCTGAACTCTGAAGCCAAAAATCTGTTTTTTCAAGCAGCGAAAACTATCGAACAGAGAGCTCTGGCGTCATTAGACTTGCAGCGCTTTTTATAGGAATGTGTAGGTAATAGTTCAACGCAATTTTATGCAAAATTCCTCCATTAAGAAGCAATATATTGTTGATTCAACATATTTCGATTGTTCAATGAGAATAAAAGAGTGCCGATGTATGTAGATATGTTCAGAACGTTGATGTTACTGTTTACTAGTTTATTAAGGTCTCGCAAGTTGTCCAGCTCAAAGAAAGGTTAGAGGAACTGAAATGACTTTTAGAGAAGTCTGTCTGTGCCACAGAATTTAACCATTACAAGCAAAACCCAAAGAAGAGATATTTATTTATAAATCAACGGACTAAAGTCCAATTACAAAAAAAGACATAAAACACGAAATGGAAAAAAGAGCAACAGAGACGGAATAGCACATACATAAAGCGATGACAAAAATAGGACCAAATAAACACGAGAGAGAACATTCAAGCCATGGTCTAGTCAAAGTTTTGGTAGAGTCGTAAAGAATGACAAAAATCATTTAGACTGCTACCAAAAATTTCAAGACCATGGTTTGAGTTAAGAAGTCTTGACATTCTGGATATTGGAGAATTATACCCATAATTAGTATTGTGATGATTGAGGAACAGCAATTCATTGTTTCTGAGTCTACGGCAAGGAATGTTGAACTGAATAAATTGCAACAGAGAAGGTGAGTCAATAAAACAATCAATAATTTTGCAAGTGAAAATTAAATCAAAGTCTTTCCTGCGCTTTTCTAATGAAGACATTTTCAATAATTGTTCAATTTCATCATATGAATAATCGCCTCTTTCTCGCCCTAATCTCCATGCAATACCGCGAAAGAAGCGATGTTGTACGGATTATTTTATAGTTAACGTTATACAAATTACTGCAATGGCTAATGAGAATCGCGTGGCTCATATCGTGCAACCCATTGAAACAAGAAACATTGAATATTCGGATGAAATCAACTTTTCCAAGGATTTTTAGTGAAGTTGATTAATTGAAGAGGTCACATCTAAACCCAAAAACTAACGAGATTTAAAGATGCGTGATAAACAAAGATGAATAAATCACGAAAGAAGGCAGCAATGTAGTATAGCTAGTATAAATGATTTAATGTATTCTTCAATTTTATGACAGCTGCTAATCTTTTTTAAAAGTTCGAACAAGTAAATAAAGCTACAGCTTGACACGGCTAGCTTTGCAGTCGGCGATGTTGCTAGTGTAGAGTTAGTGTGAATAGAAAAATAGCGTTATGGTTCGTAGGCAAGTTTCTTACAAGAAAGTAAACAAACCGAAGGCCTACATAAATTAATGAACTGAAAGAATTAGATATCAATATGATATATATACGGCGATGTTGCTAATGTAGAGTTAGTGTGAATAGAAAAATAGCGTTATGGTTTATTGGTAAGATTCTTACAAGAAAGTGAACAAACTGAAGGCCTACATAAATTAATGACCTGAAAGAATTAGATATCAATTTCATATATATACGGCGATGTTGCTAGTATAGAGTTAGTGTGAATAGAAAAATAGCGTTATGGTTTATTGGTAAGATTCTTACAAGAAAGTGAACAAACTGAAGGCCTACATAAATTAATGACCTGAAAGAATTAGATATCAATTTCATATATATACGGCGATGTTGCTAGTGTAGAGTTAGTGAATAGAAAAATAGCGTTATGGTTTATTGGTAAGATTCTTACAAGAAAGTGAACAAACTGAAGGCCTACATAAATTAATGACCTGAAAGAATTAGATATCAATATGATATATATACGGCGATGTTGCTAGTGTAGAGTTAGTGTGAATAGAAAAATAGCGTTATGGTTTATTGGTAAGATTCTTACAAGAAAGTGAACAAACTGAAGGCCTACATAAATTAATGACCTGAAAGAATTAGATATCAATTTCATATATATACGGCGATGTTGCTAGTGTAGAGTTAGTGTGAATAGAAAAATAGCGTTATGGTTTATTGGTAAGATTCTTACAAGAAAGTGAACAAACTGAAGGCCTACATAAATTAATGAACTGAAAGAATTAGATATCAATATGATATATATACGGCGATGTTGCTAGTGTAGAGTTAGTGTGAATAGAAAAATAGCGTTATTGTTTGTTGGTAAGTTTCTTACAAGAAAGTGAACAAATTGAAGGCCTACATAAATTTATGAACTGAAAGAATTGGATATCAATATAATATATATATATATATATATATATATATATATATATATATATATATATATATATATATATATATATATATATCTAATTATTATTTATTTTTTTTAATAAATAATGTTTTAACATACATACTGCTTATTATTTTGATTTCCATGTATTTTAAATATGTTCTTACAGGCTATTTTGAATTTATTGATGGGCATAATTTGGATGGTTTCCGGCAGCGCATTAAAACATTTCATCCCCTTTATAAAGTAAGCTACTTTGTGTGTTGCCTTTATTATTTTCTAGTAGTCGGATTTCTTTGCATGTCCTTGTATTATGTTTGTGAATATCAACGTTGTAGATAATTTTGTCAGAAAAAATACTTTGGTAACAAGTTGTTCTTCATTTAATGTATAAAAATCAATATTTTTAATCAATCTGTTTCACTGTTAGCCAATTTAGTTCCTCTGACATTTTAGTTACTTTTGATTATCTATTTCGCCTAAGTGTAATTCTCATTGCTCTATTTTGGAGAATTTGAAACTTGTTTTAACAGTAATAAAAATGTGGAGCAATAATGGATAATGGAGCAATTTGTGGTAATTTTTTTTGAAGAATTCTACCCAAAAAAGAGGTCTTCTCCCCAATTTTCGTTTGTATATACTCAGCATGCTTGTCAAAGTTATATACCCTCCTCGTCGGGAATAGAACCAGAAACAAAAAAAGGACTATAAGTTATCACCGCTACCTGCATCTTCATACTGTATCTGACAGAAAAAGACCAGCAGAGAAATACTAACATCTTATTGGTCCAATGTTTTAATGGTTGCACTTTTCGAAAAAAACCATTATTCAGACAGTTACCATAATTTGTGTGAGTCCCTTTCTTTAAGTTATTCAAAGTGCTCTCGTGCATCTAATATCTCCGGCTTCTGTATTCGCAGTTCGACTGGTTCCACTTAATCTTCTGCACGATCGCACACACCCTTGGGCAACCTCAACTTTAATTATCATCTTATTTATTATACCATATAATAACCTTTCACATGAGGTTAAACTGACACACGATCCAATACAATTGAAATCATCGTTAAAACCATTACTTTTCAAAAAATTTCACTACACGTTAGACGAATATTTATTTTAAATTTAACTCCCAGACTTATATATATTTTTTTAAAGTGAATACCGCACAAGAGTCCCAACAGTCTAGAGCCAGTGAGACTATCCAATGGGGGTATGTTGTGAGGCTGAAAGTAGTGGAGAGGGGAAGGAGATGGGGTAGACGAAGGTAGGTAAATACCTGGATATTCAGATCTGGTCACCAAACACGGCTGAAGCCATTTCAAGCAACGATTCGATTCTGAATGGTGGTCTTTCACCAGGGTGATACTTGGAGTATCTACCACTCTGGAACGTGCCGCAAATGAAGTTTATATTGTTTTTATATGAATTAAATGTGTTATGACGCATATTAATTTAATAAAAGTTATTGACGCACGCCGGGTTTAAACCCGCGACCTTTGTATTCGTAGTCGAGCGTCTTACCACTCGACCATGGAGGCCGTCGAAACGAATAAACTTTATGAATCTTATTTTCTCATATTCACCTTTCTTTTTGTCTTCTATTTGTTTATCTGCAATGTTTAGGTACACGTTATAATTTTTACATTTTAATTTGTATCTATCTATGTTTTTTTTTACTTAAGTTAACCATACTAAAAAGGGTGCACCTACACAAAATAAAGATTTGAATTTCATAAAATAGATGAGAATTTTCCGAATGCTGAACAGACAACACGTGACTCATTGAACCGATTGCATTGAAAGGACGCGAAAAATGCTATTATTTTGCCTCTGGCCCATCTAAACCTTGACAACGACGACCTCTGGGCAGAGCGGTAAGCTCCCTGGTAAGCGGTTAATATATTATCAACAATCGGGAAAACATATTACTAACAAAAACATAGAAGAAAAAAGGTTATTAGGTGAGCTATCGAATCAACCTTCAGACCTGTCGTATATCGTCACTAGATAGTATTGCGTTTTAAAACATATTATCATTGCTAGAAGTTGTTGAGCGCTAGGGGGTACAACCTTGTTCGACGCACACGATGTGATTTGAAATCACTAAATCGCCGCCAGGTGGTTTAGGGGAATACCTTCCTACGAATTCGCAGACTAATCGCCTTGCTTACGAAGAAGCCTTACGAAAAGAGCCTGTCTAAAATGGGAGACGGATATCGTTGCCAAACGGTTCGTGACCAGCCGGTAACAAGCGGCCATCTTCGGCCTTCTGTAGAAAGCACGAGCCGTTACCGTTGCCGCGACGGCGCAGTCCGGCAGTCCGGCGGACCGACTAATTATGCCCACTTCTTCAGCAACGAGTGTCAGCCTGTTTTACAACCCGGAAGCGGGTATAACAATACATCAATAAAACGAACATCACGCCTCGTAGATGCGCTAATATGTTAAGTAGAACTGACGTGTTTATTCTTATTACGTTGGTAAGAGGCATGTTCTGGTCTATGTGTCCCCGCCAATCTCTGCTCACAGTAAACCGTGACAACCGACATCTCGTTTTGCTGGGAAGACGACTGACTAGTCAATAAATTAAATGACCGACTGATGACAATTGGGAATCGCCGAGACTAGTTTTAAGAGGAAAATAATAAAACAAGGTACTACCACGAGCTACACCAAATGTGTGAAAATCCTTCATAACAAGATTTAAAAACTAGTAAGACGAGTGCGACTTTTTCAAAATTTGAACTGACGTGTGTTAGGAAAATTATTTAAAAAAATTAAGACTTTCAAATCCAGCGAGCACAGAGTTTTTGATCGGGGTAAGAAATAGCAAAAACAGCGGATCAATAAATAATAGAAATAGGTACCAACAACTGTCAGTGATTGCTATTGGATTTGTTCTGTAAAAGCACTGCCTTAGACACTATCAAAGATACTAGCTCAAAAAATTCACAGCATACAAATTTCGTGTAGTCTAGTGAACGTAGAATAATCTACTCTGACGTTGGCAGCGTTTGGGCATATGTAGTTACTGCTTTTGACACGTTATAGTAAGACGGTCGGTTGGGCGCCCATGGCGGTGAGATTAGCTGAACTTTGCACATATTTTAATGTGTAAAATATAATTTGATGGATATTATTTAATCCAATACATATATTTTTTATGAGAATACGGCAGGGTAGGCAGTGCTTATGTGCCTTTATGGAGTGCACGCCTTTGCCTGGAACACCTGCTTTCTACCTAAACACTATATGCGGACCTCGAACGTTTGAAAAATAAATAAATAGGAAGCCCTTCTGCGAAAAGGTCGTGGATCACTGGTGTGAACAGTGAGATACTGCGTTAAAAAAAAATTAAAATTTGCAGTATTACAATAAATATAACCTATAACATGAGTTATTGAAATTATGAAATAAGGGGCTGAATAAGACAGTGCGAAACGCTTCGAGAGTCGGAGTAGCTGACAATAATGTAGAAGACGACTGATGTATGAATTTAGATAAAGCAAGGAGTATGTGCTAAAACAGAGTTGTGTAGCGGGTCCCCGTTGGGAAAAGACGTGAGAAAACAAAATCTGTATAACGAATTCCCACCAAAAACTATTTTGCATGTAAATTAGGAAGAGTGTAAAATTAACACGAAAAATAGCAATTTCGTATGAAAACTTGTTTTTTTTTTACGATGCAGACTTTACGTAACTATCACTTTGTTTAGTAAATTATAGATCGAGAATGTTTACGGCTGTAAAATTAAAAAAATCGCCTGGGCAATCACCGTGTTCTTCTCACAAATTGACTAATTAAATATAATGACGATGGTTCGTCACACTATTTTGACGGAACATGGAACTAGGTGTTTGTTTAATAACAGCACTTGAAATAACGGTTTATTTAACTGTCGATATTATTTGAAAGTTCTACAAAATCGCCACAAACATGGGCAAACCTCCAAATATTTCTTACGACAGCTATGCAACCATCTCCGTAGGATCCATCAAACTGAAAAATCAATGTCACAATACCAAGAAATGGCAGCACCAAAACTTTAAAGAAAAATCTATTTATTTGCATCTATCGCAACTTCCCAACTTAAATGCGTAGACCACAGTACTATATCGTTAGTGCTTGTATTCATTTTTACTTGAAACACTTTAAAACAGTGTATCTAGTCGGATCCATTGGGGTATATCTGGTCTGAGGTCAGATCTGTTAAATAACTATTTAATCATAAATAGCGAATCCTTAAAACCCTAATTGGACGTAGTTATGCAGAAAGCATCCAACCCCAAAAAGATGAAACCGAGAAAAAGGCGTTTGAAAATATGACGATACGAAAGCATTAATATGCGTAATCGGCATTTTTAAGGGTCAGCACTCAAGATTGACGCTAAAAATTACGTTCTAGTTTTCTAATACAACCAAAACTACAAACGATGTCTCTGTAAATTCTACATGGGTAGTTAAAATCTCAATCTTAACACAGATCTCAAGATAATCTGTTTCTCGACGAATCACCTTTAGAAATACAAATTTTAACCAAATCCTGTACTGTACGACAAATTCAGAAAGTCAATTTTTAATTACGCTCCCACGCGATAAAATCGGAAGAAAAGAATATGTATAAAATGAAAATTATAATTTTAAGTTAATACGTGTGTCTATCTGATGGGACCTGCCAGGTAAGTATGTTCCTGAATATTTTCTCCTTAAACTAGGAAAAAATAGGTATATAATAATAGAAAATAAGATCTGTACAGCGGCGAGGTGATTTTTCACAAAAACGGCGCTATGCAAATCATCCAAATATTATTATTATGATTATTAAAAAATGTCTAAGGTTTCCAGTGAATACATTTTCTAACTGTATTCTTTAAAATTATATGAAAAACATACTTCAATGTCGGGAAAATGTGCAGTTTGAAAACCAGCAAATAGCATTTTTGAACGTTTTACCTAAAATTCCAGTATTCATTTCATAAAGAATATAAAACATCAATGTTTCAAGATTGTATTCACTGGAAACCTTAGACATTTTTCTAACTACCAGAATAAAGTTAAGAAATAAATAAATTGCAGTTTTTCTTGTACTAGGAAGCCAAAAAGTGTGTATTTTTGGATGGTGACCCTTAAAGTGATTATCAGCGTTTTTTTTCTTTATGATAATTATTATTAATCTATCAATGTATTTATAAAAACAAAAAATGTATTTCCTATTTTATCCTTCACTTTAATGTTTTTAAACTTCAATTTAAGTAAAATATCTGCAATGGATGTTAGTAAAAAATGAATTACTAGAAATATATTTCATTTGGAGCTTGGGTGTTTTCAATAAATAGAAATCTCATATTTATCTACAATAAACAAGAAAGGGACGCTTAGATGGTTTGGGCATGTAGAGCGAATGAACAAAGAAAGGAGTGTGAAAAGAATATACGATGCGAAAGTGAATGGAAAAAGAAGTCGAGGACGCCCGAGAAAGACATGGCACGATCAAGTAAATCAAATACTTGAATCGGGTCAGCTGAAGAGTCAGAATAACAGAAGAGTATGTATGAGACGATGTATGAATGCAAATGAAGCAAGGAGTATGTGCCAAGACAGAGTTATATGGCAATCCGTCCTCTCTGCCTACCCCTGCGGGGAAACGGCGTGATGGTTAGTTAGTTAGTCAGAAAATATGTTTTTCAAGTTTCCCATAAGATTAATGATATTTCTTAGAAAGCAATCAGTAAATGTTTTTGCAATTTTAACTTTCATCATTTTCAAACCAATACAAAACACCATCCGCAATAAATTCATCAATGTCCCATGATATATTTGATTGACTTTTACAGCAACCGTACAAATGTATTACAGTAGTGATAGTTAATTAATGAAACGGCGTGATGGTTAGTTAGAAAAACGTGTTTAACTCGATTTTGGCAATTTGTGGGTTAGACGCTCTCTGCATAACTACGTACTAAGTTTGTAATGATATATTAAACAGGGCAGTCTTAACATCGTTACTAGAGAGGTCGGTAATACATAAAATAAATAAATAAAATAAAACATAGGATTTATTTTGGTAACGGAATCAACTCGGAGCTTTTCGAATGCTGTTATAAAGAATACTGTGACCGCAAACATTTTCATTTAAATGTTAATGAAATCATGATCACGTCTCAACCACAGACCACAAAAATAGAGGTTGCCACCTTAAAAAAACCGTAAACAGCGTAGGAAGTAGATAGTACCTACCCACTTTAGCAGATGATACTGAAAAACTTAGATATGCAACGGAGTGTTGAATAAAAATACCTGTGCGGCCTGTGCCTCGTCTCTGGCGTGACTTCCGGCGATCGGTAGCCATTGTGGAGTTACGCACATCCGGTAACGAAGAGAGACAATACAATCATAAAAGACCAGCAAAACGGCGTAGAAAAGACACGAAAAAAATCGTACTCTTATTTGAGATATTAATTTTAAAAACCTGCGCGACCCATGTTGTTGAAACTAACTATATATATATTTTTTTTTTTTTATTGTTTATATTAACTTTCCTCAAGGAAATCATTTCCCTCGAAGCCTATGTCATCATTTGGGAAACAATGTGCGGTGGGAGTGCATAGAGTAGTACCTATCCAAGGCAGTGTAGTCAGTTTTTGATGATTTTTGCCGGACTCGGCAAATCTAGGGGTGGCTAGGACAAGGGCTAGGGTATTTATACATCCATTCATAGCACATGTTAACATAATGTTTTTGTTTATTCGTATAACCACCTTTTCACAGTATTGATTTCAACAAAAATATAGCATATAACCTAAAAAACCGTTTAGTTGTGTCGAGTTTGGTCGCATATGAAAACATGTGGACGGAGTCCCCGGAGACGCAGGAGACCAAGATCATCCTTACAGTACATAAAAGCGGTGTGTTATTTTTGCTGTCTCTTTCTCTCTCATGGTGTACTACGTAAAAACCCGGAGAGAGTGATTTATCGCAAGTTTGTATCGGTTGGGTAAAAAGAATTAGCTCTCTCTCCATACATTGTTTCTCCAAGCATCCATTCATAGCATATGTTTAAAAATATATATATATAACATGTAACCTAATAAACCGTTGAGTTATGTCAATTTATTTCGCGTATCATAACGTGTGGGCGGAATCAACGGAGACGCGGGACACGAAGAACATTCTAAAAATACTTTAAAGCGGTGTGATAATTCGGGAAAAATTGTTGTCTCTTGCTTTCTCGTGGCGTACGACGTAAAAACCCGGAGAAAGTGATTTATCCCAAATCTGTATAGGTTGGGTAAAAAGAATTAGCTCTCTCTCCATATATTGTTACTTCAAGCTTACAATAGTATTAATTTTCGATTTTATGTTCCAATTTATTATTTTCTATGAGTAAGAACTTCGCGCTCAAAGACTGTTATTAACTCAGTTTCTTCATTTTTTGGATAAGTTACTACTAGTATTATTTCCGCTTAATATAAGAATAGTTTTGTTCATCTATCTCTTCCGCGTACATATTATTTACTTTGGGATACAAACGACGTAACACTACTACAAGAAACAAAGAAAAAAATTGGAAATGACCTCACCATGAAATCCCGTCATAGAAGCTCATTGGAGCATATAGAGTATATAGAGTGGTACGTATCCAAGACAGCGTAGTCAGTTTTTGATGATTTTTACCTGACTCAGCGGACCTGGGCGTGGATAAGACTAAGGTTAGGGTATTTATACATCCCTTCATAGCACATATTGACATAATGTTTTTGTTTATTCGTATAACCACTTTTTCACAGTATTGTTATAATATTTAATATTTGGATAATTTTCATAGCGCCGTTTTTGTGAAAAATCACCTCAAGGCAGCATAAATATAGCAAATAACCTAAAAAACCGTTTAGTTATGTCAAGTTTAGTGGCATAATAAAAAATGTGGTCGGAGTACCGCGGTGACCTAGGAGCCCAAGATCATTGTGACAGTACATAAAAGCGGTGTATTATATTTGTTGTCTCTTTCTTTATTATGGTGTACGACGTAAAAACCCGGAGAAATTGATTTATCGCAAGTTTGTATAAGTTGGGTAAAAATAATTAGTTCTCTCTCCATACATCCTGGAGTAAGATATTGGCCCCATCAATCTTAATTCTGCCTGGATGGACTCCCTCTTGATAACCTTCTGTAGTCATGAGACCTAATATCCTCCATCAACAATTTTTTACATTTATATTTTGATTTTTTTCAATGAATTTAGTTTTTTTTTCTTTATTATTGTGTATTATGTTTAACAACTTAATTTTATGTATTTTTATTAATGATGGAATGAATATAATAACTTATTTTATAAAAATGATTTTAAGAGTCATCTTCTTCTACAAAATACACAATAAAATATGTAGGCGACCAAGTTAGTGGCCTTTGATATTGGCGATGCATTGTACAGACTTGCGGCGGATGCAATTTGGGAGGCTTACGAATTTGTATTGTACGATTTTTACCACACTGAGGAAATAATAAATCACCGAAATGAAAAGTTGAATTGGTGTTTTTTATACCGGGGAAACAGTATTGCCTTGGTAAATGGTACAAGGCTAGGGGGGTAAAATAACAGAGTTAATAACATTGAGGTAGGATGGACGTAAATGGTGCCAAAGATTTAAATTCTTTCAAAGAACATATTTTGTTACAAAGATGCTATGATAGCCATTGATGGAGAAGAAGAAAAACCTTATTAAAACTAATATTCAAACATTGCAGTTGTTTAAATAACAACAGTTTAAATTTGATATATTTTGCTTAGCAGGAATTGTAAACCTTATGGACAACTAACAAAAGGCTTTAAATTGAGATATTAAAAAATAACCCTTGATGGCGTTTTTAAAGTAGGTAATAAAGTCAAAGTTTTAAGTTATTTGCTAGCTTTCTAAAGCGCATTTAAGTTAAACTATCACAAAACCAGCATTTAAAAAATATAAATATTACAGTTCGGTATTGCTACTATAAAATAGCGAATCACAGACACAAATTTAATATAATACGTAGGTATATTATATACATTTATATATATGGATTGAAATAGGGCTTAAAGGTCAGCACTCAAAAATGACACTAAACGTTACTTTTTAGCATTCTAATACAAGCAATCCTACAAATGATGTTTCTGAAAAAAATATGGGTAGTTAGAAAAATGTCTGAGGTTTCCAATGAATACAATTTTACAACTGTAATTCTTTAAATTCTATGAAAAAAATACTAAAATGTCAGTAAAAGGTGCAGTTTTACAACCAAAAACGGCATTTTCGAACGTTTTACCTAAAATTCTAGAATGTAATCATAAATAATTTAAAAGATTACCGTTTAATCATTGTATTCACTGGAAACCTCACATATTTTTCTAACTACCCATACAGAATTAGCAGATGAATCATTTGTAGTATTGCTCGTACTAGAAAACCAAAAAGTGTCTATTTTTAGGTGCTGACCCTTAAGGGCTTACATACACCTGAGACGGCTAAAAGTAGGGTTTAAGATTTTTTTTGTGTATAAAACTGAATTTTATTGAACAACCATGATGTACATTTTAAATTATGACATTTTATCTACAGTGTGTGAAAATTTGGTAAAAAAAATTCAAAAGGTTAAAAAGTTACAGTCGTTTTTCCTGGGACGTGTTTTGTTTGAGAGCGTTTGGGGTACCAGACGTGCCTCTGCATTTTTTTATCTAAAGAAAATATTAAATATTTGTTTCTTAAAGTAGATAGATAAAACTAGTACCTATCGAGCCGGAATTTATTTTTTCGGGTCATGGCAGTCACTGGAATAAAACAGGCGATTTTTGCCTCAAAATTGTTCAGTACTTATAATAGAAAAAAAACTATGCCAGGTATCGAAAAAACGGCTCGATTAGAATTAGATTATTGTATGAAGCATAACTGTGCAAACTTGATCTCGATTGGTCCAGTAGTTGCGGAGATATTTCTTGTACCGATTTTGAAAACACTGTTTCGATTAAAACGCGTTTAAATTCAGTTGAAGTAACGCGTTAAAGTTAGTCATTGCTCACCCGATCAGTTACAAAACGCTATAACTTCGTCATTACTGCGAATTTCCTTACAAAATTTTCAGGGTAGATACTCAAAAGATAGCACTTTAGAATTAGCACCTTTTAAAAAATCGATATTTTTCACCTATCCAGTTATGTAAGCCCTTAATAATAATAATAATAATAAAGTTTTATTCCAAAAGGTATGCAGGAGTAGTGCAATGCAATAGCTTCCATAATTGATATTAATACATAGTAATAATAATATTAACATAATAGTTGTAATACACACAATAATAATATTAAAAAAAAAATTAAAAAAATGGACAGAAATTCATAGGAAGAAATTATTGAATAAATAAAATAAAAAATCTAAATAATGCAAGTAAATAATATTAATGGAGGACATATTTTTTTTTTTTTTAAGTAAGACAAACATTCCCGGGTTACGAATAACCTGACAATATTTGAAAAACTCCTACTGCCATCATAAAAAGCGGAAGATGTTGCTTGTGCAATGATGGAGGACTTAGCCAGCAGAGGAATTGAACGCTCGACGCCCGGGTGGGAATCCGACGCGCTCTCCACTCAGCTACCGACCGATCAAATATATATTTACAAAAGGCCTTATTTCTGCAAAACGCCATCAAGAGGGAGTCCATCCTGGCAGCGTTAAAATTAATGGGACCAATTATGTACTCCAATGCGCTTCTATGCTTGAATTTGGGATCCGACAGGATTCCATGATAAGGTCATTTCTGGAGTTGTTAATCTAATAACTATCAAAAGGTGTTTTCACGTGACCAACGGAATGAGATTATTCCAACTCGTTTGAAGTGTATTATGATACGAATTGTTTCTGTTGTGTTATAAACCAGATAAATACTACATAGGTATGTATATTTTAAAAAAACGCTTCAAGATTTCAAGTGTTATGTAATTCAGTTCTCCATTCGTATTCAGAATGATTTATTTTCATTTAAAATTGAAACATTAGGATTTAATCTCAATTCTTAACACTTTCACAATTCCATTACATATCTGTACAGATGGAAAATGGCTAACCATCCAACACGGCCCGGCTATTGTTAAGGGGCGCCATAGCGTGGATAATTGTACCTAATCTATTTTATATCTCACTGCGAGGTGTGATTTGTGTTCAGCTTGTAAAAAGCCGCTGCCTCTTACCACACTCAGTGTTCATTCGCCAAACGTAATTAAATCTAATTTTTCATCTTCAAGAGGCCTTTGGTGAACATAGGCCTCACTCAACATTGCCACGTTTGCCGATCCTGGGCGGCTCTCATTCGCCCGAAGCCTGCAGTCTGCCCGCCTCATATGTGAGCGACCTCTAGTATTAAATACATATCAAATAACCGTACGTCAATGATGATGGTTGGTCGCATTTTATTCATTAAATCGAATGTGTTGTTACTTTGGCAAAATATCGAAAATAATGTTGAACTTACTCCTCCAGTTCAACATTCCTTGCCACAGACTCGGGAACAATGAATTGCTGTTCGTCAATCATCACTGTACTAATTATGGGTATCATTCTCCAATGTCCAGAATGTCGAGACTTGTTAACTCAAGCCATGCTCTTGAAGTTTTTGGTAGCAGTATAAATGATTTTTGTCATTCTTTACGACTCTACCAAAACTTTGACTTGACCTTGGCTTTGATTTGAATGTTAGTTCTAATGTATATTTTGATCTATTTTTGTCATTGCTTCATTTCATATTATGTATGTGCAATTCTTTCTCTGTTGCTCTTTTTTCCTATTTCGGGTTATGTATTTTTTTGTAATAGGACAATAGTCCGTTAGTTTATGAATAAATAAATAAACCTCGGTGAAAATTAGGTACGCTTAAACATAGACAGTTATTTCATTGCCATTTCAATGACATAGCTGTAGTAATAATATATATAGTTTGTATTGTGTAAGCGCCAGTGTGGAAGTAATTTTAAATAAGTACAGCACCCCTAAATAGATGATTTTAGAGCATTTAAAGGTCAACATAACTATTCGAGTGAAGAGCAAGCGGGGTGAACTATCACTAAATTGCGCTATATAAAAGTAAAGATTATATATTATTATCAGCAATATTTAAATAAATATTAAAAAGGTGAATAAAATAAGCTATTTTAATTATAATAATAATATTAGAATTCACGAAGAAAATGTTCTAAGCAATATTTTCAATCTAAACACTTTACTTACATTCACAATTTTAATTAATAACTACTACTTTCTCTCTTCGTCATACGGCGATTGAGAAATCGAACCTAACAATTCACGAAATCTTAAAAATATTAATCATTATTTACATGAGTATGAAGTTGCGTTTTATTAGTTATTTTTATAAAGTAGATTTTTTTAATCTAACCAATTTGTTGTCACCATAAGTTCAACTCGCTACCTTTCCCAATATTGGAAAGAATGCAATACTGATGTAGGCGTAATGAATAGGATCAAGAAAGGAACGCTTAGATGGTTTAGGCATGTAGAGCGAATGAACGAAAAAACGAGTGTGAAAAGAATATATGGTGCGAAAGTGAATTGAAGAAGAAGTCGGGAACGCCCGAGGAAGACATGGCACGATCAAGTGAATCAAATACTTAAATCGGGCCATGTGAAAAGTCAGAATAACAGAAGAGTAAGTATTAGACGGTGGATGAAAGTGAATTAAGCAAGCAGTGTGTGCCAAGACAGAGTTGTATGGCGGTACGTCTTCTCTGCCTACCCCTGCGGGAAAGGGTGTGATGGTTAGTTAGTTGGTTTAAGGTCTCATACATTCCCAAACAGTTAATATATTTTTGTCGGTCCCTTTATTATACATAAAACGTTATAAGTACATAATGTTTTTAACATTGAAATACATAACTTGGAAATATTTTTAATCTAAATTCCAAAACGCTAAAATGAGATGGGTGCATACGTTTTTTTGCATTTGTCGCGGTTGCTGTGGTCTCAACATAAAAGATGTATTTTTTTCAAATTAATGCGTTAAACACGATGAAAGTTAAGAAAGCGCCATTTAAAACAGGTAATTAGATTGTACAATATTTAGGAGAAATCTCTTTTTTTTATATAACAGTGAGTATTACTTTCAATGAACGTATGTACAATGTTGGTGAATTGATTTTAATACATTACGCAGTACTAAAAGAAGAATTAGGGCGTCTGGAAGCCCTACGACCTACTCGTACACGGATAGGAATGCAATAAACCTGGGCAAAGGCGTGGAAGGTTTTCCAGTAAAACACATAACATAAATATGTATCATACTAGAAGTTTAATACGCAGCTTTGCACAGGATTCAAAAAAGATTAATAAAATTATGAAAAAATATTTGAAAAATCTAACAAATTATTACATCTCTCAGTAAATTTCAATCATCATTTTACGAAATAGTGAATCTTGATGATTTAATAATATTTTTTTTTTACTTCATTTCACTATT
>JAGWCC010001300.1:0-62205 GCA_022651775.1 Drusus annulatus
AAATATGTGCTTGTGTGTACGAAGGGTTTTTTCTCATTGTTGTTGTAATTTTTCCTTTGAGTAATTTTCAGTGTATTTGTAATTGTATTTTTAAGTTATAAATGTATAATCGTATTATTTATATAATTTTTATAAATTATCTTAATAACAATTATTTCTTTAAAAAATCTATTTCACTTTGCCAAATGCTAATTTTACCTCTCGAAGGAACAGTGTTTCATATAAAGTTGAATTACAAAATACAGAAAGCCACTTACTGTAAATTGCAACACCCGATACCCAAATAAACGCCGCAGTCCTATTTACGAATATTGTAAAGTACAATAAATATTACGAAAGCGACCAGTGGCTCTTCGCTGCAAGCCATATATACGAGTATATACCTCTCTAAGAGCAATTTAAAAAAAAAATGATAAGCAACAAAATATATAGAGAGAAAAAAAAAGTTATGAACTCTAATACCTAAATATGCGCCTCCATGTTTTATATTATTTACATAATTTGTATAAAAAGTATAATAAAAAAAGATTAATTAGTTAAGAAACCAACTAGTGTCACTTCTTAACTATTAATACCTCTCTTTAGAAGCAAAGTCAGATAATGATGAACAACAAAAGACAGTAAGCCATTTGCTATGAATTGAAATCATGCTCCACGCCAAAGTTGACGATGCCGAGAGCTTATTAGGATGACAGTTGACTTTTTTGCCGCCACCTTCGTCTTTTTGTCATCAATTCAAAATGTGGAAGTTCGGCCGTGACAGGCCCTCGCTCCATTACGGCTAGTTTTGGATTTGAAAAATTAACTGATCCTTGTTTAGTCGCGGCAAAAAGTGAAACAAGTGTTGATCCTACACACTTCGAGGTAGGTATGCGCCAGAGATGTAAGAGTTATTGCGCGCCAGCTACCGCGAGATGGTTTATACCAGGGCGATACTTAATCTACCATTCTGGAATTTGTCACAAATATACGTATTGTTTTATATGCATTAAATGTGAAATCAAAAATATTAATTAAATGAAGTGTATTTGCGCACGCCGGAATTTAAATCCGCGACCTCTGAATGTCGAGGACGGCCGACTAGACATATCAAAAGACTTTTGTTTTCATACAAATTTAAAATACAATAAATACAGTGCACATAAAATAATCGTGTCTATACCATTGACATTACACACCCACAACGGTCGTCTTATACGGCGTTCCCTATTCGTTAGGATGTAGTTTTCTAAGCAACTTTTAAGTTCGAAGCGCCACCCGGTCCTATATATTTATTCCATTTAGACGTGTTCGCAGCATCCTGGAGTATAGTTCCCTAGTATGGGCCCCTTCAGAAAGGAATCATATCCTCGAAATAGAAAAAGTACAAAAGAGGTTTATGCGTTACTTGTAATGAGGGAGTATATTGTTAAATATATTAGTTGTTTTTATGCGGAATGATAGATTTCCACACCCTGCAAGCCTGTCGGAAGATGTTTTTGGGAAACATTTTCATAAGTTGATTTCTCAAGGTATTTATAATACATATATATTAAAGGAGATCAACTTGTTGGCTGCGAGTAAGTAAATTTGTGCGAGGCACCACATGAAGTTTTACACACCGAAAGTCAGAACTTCCTCGTACAAAAACACGCCAAAATATAAAGCGATGGAACTATTCAATGAAGTTGCATCTACTTTAGATATATTTAGATGCACATATAAAGAGTTCTGTCACTTTCTCTTGGTGTACGTACAACAGGGACCCTTAGGTACATAACGACCCACATAGTTCAAAAAATATATGTATACATATTACACACACTTTTACACTCGCCATGTTCAATCTTTATGCATTTTTTTTTTGCCTGTTGTACTTTGGTATTTCTTTGTTCATTATGCTTTTTTATTTATGTTTTACTTTTATCTTCTTTAGATATTGGTGAATAACTGTATAGGAAAATAATTGAAATAAATAAATAAAAATATTCTTCGAATGTCTGTCTTTTCTTTGTCATATGTGACCAATGTTCGAATGAAGAATTTACTGGAAACGCAAGTGTATTTGTTACTTACCATATTTTATTTGAATATTCTAAGACCATAACGTGTCTGTATGTTTGTATTGTTATTGGTCTATATCTATAATGTTGTTAATGTTCAAAATTTTCCCTGAGTCCACCACAGCAGTATATTCTAAGACGTCTTCCATCTAGCAAGCCGAGAAGTCCCGTGACAAATGTTCGCTGATGATGATGAACGAGACGATGTAAATGAATCGAGAAATTCTACATGACAAGTACCGTTGCAGGTTATTCAATAACATTCAGTTGGTTTGGAAGTAATAGAGAGAAAAGGCGGAAGCCGGCTTTGTATGTGCCTTTGTTCAGTTGGTTAAAGTGATACAGGGTTGTAAAGGCTACCGACTTAACTCTCAACTACATTTCCAGATTAGGATACTATCCTTTTACTAACACTTTTCGAAAACTCCAAATCAGAAAACTGTTTTTATGTTTATGTAAGTAATTTACCACAGCTTCGAATTGAAAAACATGTTAATTTATTTATTTATACTCGTGTAACATATAAAATGAAGGTAGGTAATTACTATCTGATAGATGGACTACTTTTGAGCCGTGTAAAAATAACCTGAATCTGTTTATAATTAAATATTCAAATAACATCAATAATTTAAAACACAAATATGAAACAGAGAAAGCCAGAAAATAAAAAAGACAATCGTCATAACCGAGACTCGAACTCGGATTCTCTACTCTATCCGGGAGTAAGGCCTTAACCAATTCGGACATGGGACCTTATTAGAAAGTGGCATTTTAATTGAAAATTATAAATATTATTTTTTATTTCTTCCGATTTTTGGCAGCCAAAGATATCGGTTTTAACCATTGTCTTTGTATTTTCTGGCTTTTTTCTGTTTCACACTTGTGTTTAAGATTGTTGAGTTTATTTAGATTTGAAAAAAAAAAACATAAAAATTACTGCTTTAAAGTTATGTCTAATTTCACTATTTATAATTCTTCGTCGACCGATTTATATATATTTGATGTAGATTCCCCACAAGAGTCCCAACTGCTCCCGGCTTCCGGAGCCAGTAGAACTATAGCATCCCCGGACGGGGTATGTGGGGCTGAACGAAGTGGGAAAGGAAAAACAATGGGTAAGAGGAAGGGTGAGAAATACCTGACTATTCAGATGTGGTCACCAAATTCGCGTAATACAATTTCAAGCAACGTTTCGATTCTGAATGGTGGTCTTTCACCCAGGGCGATGCTGAGAGTATCTGCCACTCAGCGTAAGCAACGTTTCACAAATTTCTGTATGTCGATTTAATGTGAAATAGCGCAACAATAAAATAACATTTGTTTGCCCATTCCGGGATTCGATTTCGCGACCTCTGGATTCGTTGACCGCTAGATGCCTTAGTAATATCTATTGACGACTGTACTGCAAAATCTCAATAGATGCCAGTCAAAAATAGTTTGCAGCTCTACGCGGGTAGCATAAAATAAATCTATCGAAGGAAGCAATCACTTTGTAGCTTGACATTATAATTTAAATAAAAAATATTTTAGTTTTAAGCCACTTTATTTATACACATATAACAATTCGACCGGTTTCGGTTAAGCTTAACCTTCTTCAGGAACGTATATATATAAACCAAAAGGTTTAGGTTTATATATATACGTTCCTGAAGAAGGTTAAGTTTAACCGAAACCGGTCGAATTGTTTTATGTGTGTATAAATAAAGTGGCTTAAAACTAAAATATTTAAAAAAAATAAATAAAATAAATCATTTTACTTTTTTTAAAAAAAATTTTCGGGTACCTTGATTTTCTCACCAGCCATTACAAATAAAGATTTCTTCTTTTATTATAATAAACGAATTCGTCATAATTACCCATCGATTCCATAATAATAATAATTAACGTCTACCGACCATATCAATTACAAAGTTTTCTAATGGAATCGCCATTATTTGAAGTAACAAAAAAAAACAACGAGATTTCTCACATTTCACCGGGAAAGGACTGTGGGAACCGGCCTCGGTTAATAACTCAATATTTCTATCGGCGTAATGAGCCACTTAGATTAGTCAAGAAAATAAGACAGACCCGACAATGAGTAGTCAATGACTAATATTCGGTAATTACCCGATCCGCTGTGTGTATCTGCTCTATTCATTGCGGATAATGGGCTTTTGTCAAGCCGCGCACGTATTTTGAGCAGAACTGTTAACACATATTCAGAAGCCGATGTCATTAGATAAAACACTTGCCGGGGTTGTGAGAAAAGGCCAGCGCGGCGCAACAGATAAGCAACGTAGGCAGGACTGAGCGAGCTACCTCGATTGGACAAATGGACAACGCACTGTTCTTTAGCTCGGGAGTACCCGGTGCCTACCCACTTGTGGTCATTATTTGTATTGTATTTGACCGCTTTGGAAACGCCGGCTCTGAGTTGCCTCGGCGTGAGTCATTGCAAGAGTTGCCAGCCTACAGCTAGCTCGTTGTGTTTACCAGCCGCTGTTTGGGTTGGTCAAATGATTTTACTTAGCCAACTTGTGGACTGACCTTAGAACCATTATTCAGTTTCAATCATTTATTTACTGACGATATTATTTCGTCGGCAATTTCAAGTAGTGTTATTTATACTAATTGGAAATAAAACTTTTGTCTGTATTTTACACAATACCATTTGACTCGTAGGTCCCAGACTTGCCAGTGAAATTGCTTATCTGTCCAAAAAAAATCGGCATTTGAATTTTTGTTTTCAATTTCACGTCATTTATAATAAATGCACACAAGAATCCCAATTGCTCAGAACCGTCTAGAGCTAGTAAGACTGTGGCATCCCTAATTTGGGTATTTTGTGAGGATGAAGGTAGTGAGAAGAAGAAATATATGGAGAAGAGGAAGGTTGGGAGTACCTGACTATTCAGATCTGGTTATCAAACAACATTTCAATTCTGAATGGTGGTCTTTCACCACAGCGATACTTGTGTATATTTGTGTACCATTCATTATTTTATATTAATTAAATGGGTTATGACACATATTAAATAAAATTTATTTGCGCACGCCGGGTTTTAACCCGAGACCTCTGGATTCACTCGACCACGGAGGCCGTCGAAAGACTAGAAGTAATATATCTTAATAAAGGAATAGAGCTTACTTCAGGCACACGAACACACCCAAAACGCACTTCTACCAATTTATTTCTTCAGTGGGCACATCATATTTATCTCTGCTAAACCACATTCTACATCAACAAAATTTTAGGTATAAACAAACTCGTAAAATCATTTTTAATAAAGATATGATTTCAAATTCTCAAGGCAAAGAGAATCATGTTGTTTGTTTTTTTGCGTATTGAGGGATTTTTCTCTATTCTCTTGAGCTAACGTTTCCGACATTTTCAGAGTGTCTATCGACAGACCATGGCTGTCCGTGTCGCAATCTAACCCAACAAGTTAAATAACATAATCTTCTACAATCTTACCTAATTTCACAATCTAACCCATTCCGTGTTGTCTTTAAAGCAATTAATGTCATATTTCTCTGTGATGATACTTACTGATATTCTTATGACATTTAATTGCTCTTCTTGTATTGGAGTCTATTCTCACCATTACAAAACTATTCTACAGTTTTTTTTGTATCTCTCTACTCACGAGCATAGTTACAACATGAATTGGAATATTATTTTGCTGCTATTTTAGCGTTTTAAATTACTGTTGTTATTATTATGTTTAAAAAAAAATACAACTCCCTTGCGTGTACGTACGTACAAATGTGACATTTTTAAAAGTGATGTGTTGAGAAAAGTATTAAATTATAAAAACTTTATTTTAAATCCACAAAGTGAAAAAATATTTACCTATAATATATTATATAAATTTTCGTAGAAAACAATCACTTTGTGGTATGAAATATTAATTGAAAATTAAATAATAACTTTGTATAATTTTTGTTTTAGTTTTCTTACTGTTCTCTTATTTTATTTTATATTGTGTTCTCCCAGTTTATGTTTATTTTTTATTTCTTCATATGTTTTAGTTACAGTTAGCTTGAAAACAAGTTGTATTAAATAAATTGATAACATTTTTTTATTCTGTAGAAACAAGATTACTAGGTTTTTTCACTTTGGCAAATAAAGTTAGATTCGGTGATTTTTCTATCGAAACTCTTGCTGACAAATTATTTGTAGAAGCTTAACGGGTGCATGTTTCCAAGATATGCAAGCATTCCAAGCATGGGTAAAAATTATATCATTCATGTAAATAATAATAAAAATATTGCAAAAAATATCTATTGGTGCCGATAACCTCACGAACGGTGAGCTCTGCCGTCATGAAATCTTAGGAGCTTTAAAGTATCTTTTTTACGGACGAAAAATAAAAGGTTAAATTAGATACAATATTTCGATAGAAGATTGCTGAGATCTCAAATAAAGCCGCTTAGCAAAACTAGCAACTTAACGTAGTTGATTTAAGCAGCCCTACGATAACCCGAATGAAATATTTACCCCAACCACACTGGCGGCTAATCAAATAATTAAGCGGCCATTATTATTTACGTTCGGGTGGAAGCGGGTAGTCGCACTGAGGAAGTCTCCCGCGGAAGGCTGTCGAGCGAAGGCAGAACTCGCTATAACGAGGCCTCAGTGCTGGACCCGGGTATGGGCAGACACGTTATTTGCTATTCATACGCAGAAATTCCCTCGCCTTGGTTTAATTTGTAACTATTTCAATAAATTGCTTCCGTGCCGATATTTGAAATTTGCCAGCGATGAGATTGCAAATAAGCTTCTGAAAATCGATGAAACATGAAAATGGAATAGATTGACTTCAGTGGATTTGTGGATATTTAATTGTTAAGTTATTTGGAAAGCACGTCTAAGTATATGAATGTAATTGTCATTGATTTCTTTAATTCTTCTCTATTATTATGTCTAAGTTGCTTTATATTAAAAAAGATTTATTAATTTTAATCAATTTTAATTAATTTTTTAATATTTTGTATCTTTTCAATTAATTTTGTTGATTTGTCAAATTCTTTATTGTTCCAATCTTAATATTGTATATCTTGTGTAGGTACCTACTCTTGTATTTTATCGATATTGAAGGTTATGTATTGCAGACCACACATAACAACGCGGGTAAAAAAAGATTATGAATAACAATTTTTGAAAGTTTTTTAATTGGATAATATTTGATTCCGTGGGTATTTAACTGAAGCAAACTTTTTGAATTCAAATTCTTTTCACATTCATTTTGTAACTGCAGAAATTAAATATGTCTTTGTGGCAAAAAAAACGCTGAATGATATTTTTTTTTGTTGATTTTTATAACGCTCAACGCCTCAAGAAGACATTGCCAGATGATCAAGTAAATCAAAAACTCTAGTCGGGTCATATCGAGAGTCTAGGAATGCATATGTTAAACGATTTTTGAATGCGAATAAATTAAGGAAGAAGTCAGTACGAGTTGAAGAAGTCAATACGAGTTTAAGAAGTCAATACGAGTTGAAGAAGTCAATACGAGTCAATATGAGTTGTATGGCGTTTCATCCTCTGTTTATCCCTATAGGAAAATGATGTGATGGTCAGTTGCTTAGCAGTTAGTTAGATCATGTGCATTATGTTCCAAAGCTGTAAAATATTGAATGATATTAATGGGAACCATTCTGAGGAAGATACATAATTTGACAATAAAATGCAAAAATATGAAAAAGTAAAAATATTTTTTCCATTACTATGGCAACACTGTGTAACGCTGATTTCGGAACAATAACTATAATACATTCAGATGTGAGGTTATATCTGACTCCCGAATTCGACAGTTTTATATTTGACAGAAAAAAGGGCTTTTTTTAATTATTTTGTGTCATTTTTTGATTTTTGATTTTATGGTTTCTTTCGTAATTCTCTGGTAACTAGCTGGGGCTTACACAAATACCCCTCATAACGTATATCTAACTAGCACTGCGGCTCATTAGGCCTTATTACTATCATCATCTGATGGTTGTATTTAATTGACTGAATTTAAGTTTACATTAGTGAGTTCTTAGGGAAAAGGTCTTAACTGGATAAAAAAAACCCTAAAATTTTGTGTCATGTGCGCGTTTATTTTGAAATACATGTATTATACGTTTCGAACAGGAGACTTTCAAATATACAACAAAAAACATATATTTTTTTAACTTCCAAGAAACTAAGAAATTTAGATTTTAAATCTGTGTGCGCAAGGAAGAACGGAATAAGTATAAAAAATCAAGTTTTGAGTTAAGTATACAGAATTTTTCCTTAGAAACATATCTAGCAAGGAAAAATGTGATGTGTCAGGAAATAAAATAATTTATTTTATTTTTAATTTTTTTATCCCAATTTATTTTTTTAATTTTTACATTAACTCCACACAGGAGGCCTTGAGGAAAACAATTTCCCTCAGGGCCTATGTCATCTTTGGGGATGCTGTGTGGAGGGTTTTTTTGAGGAAAGGAAGGAGTGAACTTGGGTCTTGAAGAGGCCCATGTTGAAGGAGGGAGGAAACACAGAGGCCGGCAAATCGTTCCATAGCCGAGCTGTTGAACATAAGAACGAGTCGTAAAAGCGACCCGTTCTCATGTATTGAATGTCAACCGTGTACAAATGCTGGGCGTGCGTTTGGCGAGTTTCCCGACTATGCACCGGTGCCGAAGGGATCGATGACGCAAGTTCCTCGGAGCATCTTCCATTGAAATACCTGTAGAACAAGGACAGCATTCCCACCTGACGTCTGTGCTCCAAAGTTTGCAATCCGTTTGTTAAGATAGGAGAATCAAACGGGCCGCCCGTTTCTGCACAGAGTCAAGGGGTTTTTTCAGGTATTTATTTTTTAAATCTAAGAAAGGGTGGTGCAATCCCATGATTTCCATATAATACATAGAATTTTTTTAAAGATAATGGTTATGATAATATATAGAATTGAAAAATAATAATAATATTTAAACATATATATATATATATATATATATATATAAAGTAATAAATTAAAATTAAACTTCGTTTCAAGATATTGTGAATCGACTCCACTGTTTATAAACAGGTCCCTGCAAGAAGTCTAGTGCAACCATCACAAGAGTGTTTTCGCTCATGCCTGTTCTTTTTAGTGGGCGATACGTCTTCTTATCAAGGCAATAATGTGCTATTGTTTTAAAAAAAGGACACGTGACATATGACATGATAACATAAAAAAAAACAACATTCCTAAATTTTGTTTTGGCTCTCCTGAAGATCTGCGCTTGTTTACTCATTCCGTTCTTCCTTGCGCAAACAAAAACCGTTCAATATGATGTAGGATCATCTCCCTTAAAAAAATACCACTATTAGTAGTAGTTAGAGTTACATCCTTTTACCTTTGAACGATTATAATATATTTTTTACGATTACAGCGCCGTCTTTTTCTAAATTTATTGCTAGGCTGTACCTATTATATTTATGTATGTTGGGTACTTTATATGAATTCAATGTTAACGAACATTTTTGTAAGATCTACGATGGGTAAGTATCTACATGATCGTTAATAGTTACTACAAGCATTATCAACCGTCATATTTGTATTTTAAAATACAGTCCTGCTACGAAGCATTTCATTAAGCTACAGCGGGACGTAAAAAGTATGTCTGCCGATTGTATTATTTACGAAAACCAATGTCTGAATGTCTGTAAACGTTTTTAATGCGACATCAATAATCCCAGTGTTCGCCGAGCTGGTCGTCAAATGACTAGCTGACATTTCGCATAATGTCATAATCGAGCCGAGCCGACATGATGACAATTCGTAATCCGGTCGCTTCTTTACTGCATAGCCACCGAACACATACGCCAATATAAGTGTGTTGTGGGCGTGTCCGTGTGCCCAAAACAAGTAAAAAATTGCAACATTTTCAAATGCCGAAATTTTTTATTTAAAAAAAATTGCTAACCTATCTGGGGCCTAGGAGTCGAAATTAGAAATTTAATACAACAGTTATGTTTAAAATTGGTATTGATCCCACTCCTAGAGATTATCTGTTCAGTGTGCATAGTCATATCGGTATTATACACGACACGTAGGTAGGTTATGACATTCTATTGGAAAAATGCAGTGACACTTACTTTTGCCAAGCGAAAATATTTCGTAAGTACTATTGCTAGAGTAATAATATTTTGTGTTCTTTAGTTTGGTTTTATGTGGTGTGTAATAAATAGTCATGTAAAACATGCGATGGATCAATAAAAAAAACTATTTCAGTGTTTAAAAAAAAATGATGAATAATATTGTCGAATTCAGTTTAAAATTACTTACTGTAATAATAATGATTGGAACTATATTCGAGGTTAGTAGCGCAAAGTGGTCTCATTTTACATATTAAAAATATTTTAAAGATTCGATTTATTTATCTAATCTACATCTCTTTATGACGTATTTTTGCAATAGCGGTAGTCATGTACGCAATTTTTATATAAAGATTTTTATAATAAAAGGGTATGGATATTTTATTCAATGTATTTAACCATTGATAAGATTAATTATTTAGGTATCTTAAACAAACACAAAAACCGCATAAGTTTTATAAGTACAACAGTGACACAAAAAAGTTCACATGTATTTCGATTGTGCATACTTCACTCACGTCCCACACGTAAATTTCTCCTTATCGTAGTCTATACACCCTGCTTTACACATAATGCATTCTATCAAATCTTCTGTAGGTGGATTTTGGTATTTCTTATTGCATTTTGGGCAAAAATACTCTTTGAGGGCCTGTTTTTGTGCCCTCCTTAAATTAAAAAAAAAAACTGTAGCGTGCAAACTGACTGCTCCGGATGCTTGCTCATATATACACGTGGCGTATTTCGCTGTAAAAATTAAACAAGAGATGAAATAATATGCTTCAAACTTCAACTTTAAAAATGAGATTAATCGTTATCTCCACAAAAATACACTTTGCGCCTGTGAAACTAACACTATTTCACCAACTATTGTCATAGACCACATCGCTCTGACACAGTTGGTGACACAATAGCACACATTGGTAACAGAGGCAAAAAAAAACACGAAAAAATATAATTTACTTGTCATTCCTTATTTTAAACGTAGTGATCACTGTACACATAACCTGCTTTAAGGCAACCCAACGAATAATGCACGAAGTTGTCGCAAACTGCACACTTCCACTCCACGCACGGTTATCTCACGTGACTATAAAAAATATGCCAAAACTTGATATGTTCACATTCTAATTACTCTTCAAAAGGCTTCCGCAAATAATAAAATAAGTGGTAAGGACCAGATAAAAAAAAAATCTGTGAAAAAATTATGTGTTATTTGGTAAACATTAAATATTATAGTAATATGTTCATCCGAACGAATTAAAAGCCCACCTCAGCAGAACATCTTTCTAGGCCTGCTACAGCAAACTCCATCCGATGGCCCTCCTATACGCCTCTGTGCGAAATTTCGTATTTTTAGCCCCCCCCTTTGCCATAGGCCGTTTTAAAATCAATCACCGCTCGAGAGTTGGCGGGTGGAGATGTCCGATCTGCGCTTAACGTCAGCGTGAATTCTTAATTTATTTTGACGAATGCTCAGTGACTTATGTTTTTTTAACATTTCGACTTCACCTACCTATAAATCTTCACATACCAAAAGACGGAAAGGCTGGTAAGGATATTGAAAGAAAGGTGAATGCAGGGTACTCCATTAATGGAGGACTGAACGCTGTTGTATAAAAGAGCGAAGCTAGCAGTCCACAATGGAGTGTTTATACCAACCCTGGTGTATGGCAGTGAGGCATGCAACTGGCAGTTAAAGGATGAAAGTAGACTGAATACGGTGGAAATAAGATCTCTGAGACGTATGTGCGGTAAAACCATGTATTACCGAATTAAAAATGTGGAGAGTCAGAATAACAAAAGAGCATGTATGAGATGATGTATGAATATGAATGAAGCAAGGAGTGTGTGCTAAGACAGAGTTATATGGCGGTCCGTCCTCAACGGGGGTCCTTGCAGGAAACGACTTGATGGTTAGTTAGTTAGTTACCTATAAATAAATAATTATTGTATTTTTCAACAATTTAATAGGAAATGTAGTATAGAACATGAACAGATGCATATTTTGTATTTTTCACTTCATATTATCTGTCTCTTTCTATCTGTTCCTTTTTTATGATGTAAATGTTATTTTATTGTTTTCTCATTATTCTGTTATTTTATTTTATGTTTTGTTCTCCCTCTGTATGTAAATATAACCGCACTTTTTCTATTTTTTTGTTTCGTTTGATTTTGTGCCCTGCTGATGCTTAGGCTAAGCGAAACCGGTCGGTCATAAAAATTAAAACAATATCCGTGGTCTTATACAAAATTATTTTTCCATTTCTTTAGATGCATATAAATTTGATCTGTTTGTTTCTTGTTTTTTTTTTTTTTTCAAAACGCTCCTCCCCGATTTATAGCGAGGTAGGGTGTGCTCTTCGAAAGAGTATCTAAATTATTACACCATAGAAAAAAAAGCTTCGATTATCAACCGCATGCATCTTGATTGGGAGTATTTGGGATTAGTTCACCTCGAAATAGTGTCTTCATTTTTTAACAAGTATAAACTTTTTTATAAATCAACAAATATTAGTTGTACTTCTTTGCCCTGGTAACGCTATGTATGTCTAGTAAATTAATAATATGGATCCTAAGCAGACGATTGAGATACTTGTGTTGCAAAAAAATAAAAAATACAAATTAAATAAATACTCTTAGGAATACAACCATCACCAGTTTTTAGAGTCAATTATTATACTTTGTAAAACTATTATCTTGGGAGTTAAATCATACTTATAACATGGTGCTTGTGGTCTGTCCTAGCGAAGGAGTGGTAACTACGAAACCGGTCAGCTTTTCTAATACAGGCAAAGTGGTTTAAAAAAGATACGCTTTTTTAGATTTTTTATTTACTGCACGAGTAATGTAATATATTGCTCACGAGTATAGACTCATTAATTAATACACTGCATTGAATATATAATTTTCTATTGTTGTTTGATGGGTCGATAGCGGCAACTTGTTACGAATTATCAATTAGTTATAAGTAGTTGCTAAACATGGGATGAAAAAAATATGAGAGATGTGGGTATAAGAAACAGCTATATGTTTTTTTTTCATATTTGCATTATAAATAAGGCTTCTTTAAGTTTTATTTCATTGGATTCATTGTAAAAATAATTAAGAATAATATATATTTTCACAAATAATTTGATAAATACAACAGCAATAACATAACATAACCTTCATAAGATTGATGTGATTTTTGAAGTCAGTGAATAATATCTCCATAGAATCAGGGGGAAAATGTCATCGACAAAGTAGGTTAATATTTTATTTTATGTTTTATGGTGAATACCGCACAAGAGTTCCAACTGCTCCCAACCGTCCAGAACTAGAGAGACTATGTCATCTCCAATTGGGGTATGTTGTGAGGCTGAATTTATTGAGGAAGGAAAGGAGATGGGGTAGAGGAAGGTTAAGAGTACCTGGCTATTCAGATCTGGTCACCAAACACGGCTAAAGTCATTTTTAAGCGACGTTTCGATTCTGAATGGCGGTCTTTCACCAGGGCGACACTCAGAGTATCTACTACTCTGGAATGTGCGGCAAATATACTTTTTTATTATTTTATGTGAGTTAAATGTGTTATGACACATATCAATTAAATATAAGTAATTAGTAAGTTTGAACCGGCGATCTTTGGATTCTTTGTCGAGCGTCTTACCACTTGACTATGGAGGCCGTCAACATCGTATTCATAAACAATTTTTAAAAATATGTATAAAAATTTTTATGATTGCTTCCATCTTCCCGCATTTTTTAAAAAGACTTTTATGATTGCTTCCATCTTCCCGCATCTACACACGTTTCAAATAAAAAAAAACTTGGATTTTTTCCTAGGGAAAGCATTTCTTAGGACCTCACATCGCTGTTACTCTGCAACGTACTTTAATCGGAAAAAAATATCAAGACTGTGTAACCTTTAGAACATCATTCATTTACAACACACACATTATTTATTGCGCTTTGTCAAAGCCTTTATCATATCACGGAATCGTTACCAATTATAAGGCAGAACAATGCGGCTAATTAATTGTTGCGTTTGATAATGTGAATATATCATTCGTATTAATTAACTGGGATTTTTAATTGTTTACCTACGTTTCATATTTATGAATATAATTCACAGATGGGTATCTTCGCTGTTGGGTTAATTGTCCTCTTCTCGACACATCGCGATCAGCCGTTTCAATACAGTTTTTACTTGCAACGCATTAAGACTGATTCACACCAACGTCCGGATCCGCTCAGTGCCGATATTGTTCCGCATGAGAGCTTATTGATATGGTATGAATATCGATCAAGGAGTATGTGCCAAGACAAAGTTTTGTGGCAGTATATCCTTTTGCCCACCCTTGTGATATTTAACTACTTAGTTAGTTAAATAATTATTTTGAATTGTAAAAATGCTAACATCGCAGATTTTTTTTTTATCATAAACCATTTTTTATCACTAAATAATATTTTTAGTAATTATTTATTATTAAAAATATTATTCAGTGATAAAAAAATGGTTTAAAAAATAAATAAATCTGCGTTGTAAATATTTTTACACTTCAAAATAATTATTTAACTAAATAAGTAGTTAAATATCACAAGGATGGGCAGAAGGATATACTGCCATAAAACTTTGTCTTGGCACATACTCCTTGATTGATATTCATACCATATCAATAAGCTCTCTTGTGGAACAATATCGGCACTGAGCGGATCCGGACGTTGGTGTGAATCAGCCTTTATACAGCTAATTTTGAGGCGGAGGGAAGTTTGAGAGGAGAAGAGGGAGGTTAGTATAAACCTGGCTGTTTGAGTCATTTTCATCTCACGGTGGCGACACTTAGAGTGTACGAGGCCTGTTCAAAAGAAAAGGTGAATTTTGAATTTTCGCAGGCTGTGTACATTCGATTATCGTTTTTTTTTATGTTGGTATACATATGTTTATCATATGCTAGTATAACCACTAAACTCTCGTGGCAATCAAGAGACCCGCTGTTCTTCCACATATGAACAGCATTATGAAATTTTTGAATACGTTATGAATTTGAGATAAAATTTTATATAATATGTGAATTATCAGAGTGACCATTAATTTATGCGTTGATTTTCGTTCTTCGCTGTGGTGATGCTTGTTATTTAATTGTAAGCATTCATCTCAATACCCACATTCGAAACGAGCGTCCGTATTGACTGCGGACTAAATCAATCCTCATCATAAGAGCATCATGTTTAGTTAGTCTTGTTAGTGGAATCCTTACATTATGTTTTTTAAGACGGACAAAAAAACTCCTGGGCGTTTCATTGAAACGAAACCAAACAGTGGCGAAACGCACACGAAACCAAAGCTCACAACAAAACGCATTGAATTTAATATAATGTTCTTCTCGGTCATCGACCATGCATTTCCATCGCTTAGTTTCTTCTGCAGGCAACATAACCATTAAATTCTTTACAAAGTCTGTTTTAATAAGCCAGGGATGTAGGATAAAGACGTTCATTTATCATATCGGATATTAACAGATATAACATCTAAATCTTCTAGGGAGCGAAATTAAATAAACATCCAATACTATAAGGTTGAGCATGGCAACGATAATAAATCGTCGCCGGAAAGACAAAAGGACTGAAGCGTCATTTTGCGAAGCTTACACCAGAGCACTATAAAGTTTTTTGTTTGTTGTACAGTAAAATTCAATAAAGTTTTCATTACCAGGTTGGATTTTGAAAAAAAAAAAGTTAACTAAGGTAACTCAATGCTCTCACTGAGTTACCTGAAGCGATAAAAAGCTTAAGTCTCAAACTCGCGTTAAGGCTTTTCCCAAATGGTAGATATATTTTAGACGGCTGAAGGTCCACAAAAGTCTTCAGAATCGGATGAGAGTCAGAGCATTCGATGCAAAAAAAAAAACTGAAATCATAAACAACTCATTTCTTACTAATGTGTCGCTCAAGCCCTTATGAATTTCCAGCGACGATATACATAATATATCTATATGCCTATGCAAAGAGAACGAAATAATACAACATTGATAAAGTAACAGCGAGATAGAAATAAATTGCATTTTTAAGAGTGAGACAACATATAAAAGAGAATGAAAAAGAGCGCCAAAAGAGAAATACTACATTAAGATGTATAATAAAGTTTGGGGATTTAACGACGAAAAAACCTAATGAAGGAGCAATGGAAGAAATTTAATTGATTATTGAGAAAAATGCTATCATTTTAAACGGCTTTTAATACAAGAGTCTTTGACAGCTAAATGATCACCATTCAGAAAAGAAATGTTGCTTGCAACGGATATAGCCTTGTTTAGTGGCGAGATCTGAATAGCCATAAACTTCCTCTTCCTCGTGTCCCTTACAGCCTCACAACATACTCCCATTGGGGATGCTATGGTTCTAGTGGCTCCGTGCAGGTAGGACTGCTGTGCGGTATTCATATGAAAAAATAGTGTTCTGAAGGTCGCCTTCGATTTCAGACATCAAAATCGTCGTTGCCGAGTTTTCGAGACACAAAAATGTGGTCGTATATGACGTGCGATCAATTGGCAAATCAAATCGGTTTTAACGATATTTCGGAAACGAATAAAATGCTTATCAAAATGTTTCGATTGCGCCCATCACTAATAGATGGCAAACTCAGTTTAACGGACTCGAGACACTGAAATATTTGAATGCGACATTCAATCTGTTATTTATTGCGCAAAATGAATAATCAATGGAAGCCGACTATATACAACACAACTTTGACGTGGCATGATGGCATGTTATACCACGCTTGTATTGGCGTGTACAAACAAGCATTTTATTTATTTTGTCACTGGTTTCACTGAGGCAAGCGCGAACGCTCGCATGTGAGAATGTATTCGGCTGATAAATATAATTATCAAATTCCATTTGCGAATCAATAAATATACCTAACATTTCGCGGTGTAGCGGCCGCTTGAGATGTTTGCGTTACTGACTCCGCTCCGGTAGCGACGTGGTCGACGTACGTGCCACTGAACGGATAAATCGGGGAAGTGTGATTAACGGCGATTTGAAAAAAAAACTGATGTCACCAATCAACAAAAGACCTTTGCCTTCTAGGCCAATGAAAAAAATATTTTCTGTTGAAAGAATTTCGGTATTTGAAAATTTTTAATCGATTTCACCCAAAGTAAGAAAAAAATTACCCTACTTTATTTATAAATTAACGGACTATTATCCAATTACAAAAAAGACAAAACAGGAACTGGGAAAAAAAAGCAACAGAGAATAAACAGCACATACATAATATTGTAATGAAACAATGACAAAAATAAGACAAAATGTATACAGAAAAAACATTCAAATCAAAGTTTTGGTAGAGTTGTAAAGAATGACAAAAATCATTTAGACTGGTACCAAACATTCGAAGACAATGGCTTGAGTTAACAAGCCTCTACATTCTGGACAGTGGAGGATGATACTTATAATTAGTAGAGTGATGATTGAGAAACAGCAATTCATTGTTTCTGAGTCTATAGCAAGGAATGTTGAACTCGATGAGTTGCAACAAAGAAGGCGAGTCAATAAAATTAATAATTTTGAAAATGCAACTTAAATCAAAGTCCTTCATACGCTTATTATAGACATGCCCACATCACGGTTCTATCGGTTTATCTCTTCAGTGTAACGTGCCTTAGGATTCTTAGGTAGCAAGATTATTAGTATCATTGCAGCATATTTTGATGGAATTAACATGCCAGATGCCTACACCGAGCTCAATAGAGGCGTTTGCAATCATTTAAACATGTTTACAGCTCTCAATACTTAAATGCAATTAATAGTTAATAAGAACTGATACTTTAAATATTGCACTTTTTATTTTTACTTCTAAATCTTTTGATTTATTTATGGACAGCTTTACGGGAAGGAGTTCGTGCGAGGTTTCAAACATTCATTGTCCTTGTAAGAAATTCAAAGTATTTATTAAAAAAAAAAAAAAATTGTGGGGGAATAATCGTAAAATAACTCCGCACAGTTTTTACAGAGTCATCAATACCAGTAAATGTCATCTTTGAGAAAGCTATTGGGGGTCTATGCAAAGAAAGAATGGAGTAAAGCTTGCTCGCGAAGAGATTCAGTCCACCGAAAGGTGAAAATAAATAACAAATATTTGAAAAAAACGTCATGACAAACTCTACGTCAGTGATATCTGGCATCATCAAATTGAGAAAGTATTTTTTTATTAAATTCTGTTTTAAAAAAAATAATTTTACTATAATTTTATTTAGGAAAACATACAGTTTTATACAAATTTTGATAAATAAAGTTACTCTATGTTGCATTTACCAGTGAAGTTTCCGCTAGTAATATATATTTTTTAAACAAAATGAAAAAAAAAAAAAAAAATTATTAAACAACATATTGACAGAAAACCAAATAAAAAAAATAATATAATGCCAAAATTCAAAAATACAAACAAAATAAAATAAAGGAACGGAACATAATAAAATAGAGAAAAATAATTAACAAAGCTTAAAGATATAAAACACACAGCAGGTAAAAAAATTAATAATAAGGTACCTACCTATGTAGATTTTAAATTATCATATTATATAACTGTTTATTATTTTAAAAGATTCCATACCGTTTGTTTCATACCTCGCAAAAGTTTAATTAAAATAAATAAAAACATAGCATTGCAAAAGTGTAGAACCGTGGACCAAGCTCGGTATGCATAGCTAGTGTTGCAACAGAATATTAGAAGCAGTCGTTTACTAGCTTTAAAATATGGAGTTTTTTACTCACTCGATAAGATGCTTCGGAGGTCTCAGCCATATTTTACAGTAGATTTAATACGAGCGATTAAATATTCTAACTGCAAAATAATTTCAAGCATTTATCATAATAATAAATAGTTGTCTTAAATTTTGAATAAATTTGGCGGTTGACATCTCTCTTATTGATCTGAAAACTCTTTGATCCACTCACCGGTCTCATTTATGATATTAAATTCCCTTTTTTATGCGGGGCGAGGAACGCCAATACTTGGGACGATACAAATCTGCGGATGAAACGGCCTGCCGATTTTTCATGGCGATTTGAGCAAGCCCGTTTCTTGGCCGCAATTCTGGAATATTATCATGGAATCGATTTGCCATCAATCATACTTCTACTCGAATAGTTGGGATGGTAGGCCAACAAATAAAGCTCCGACTAACGAACGCGGGCCGCGACTGCAAAGCTAGGGGCCTCTTTGGAAATATTATTAAAATATTGATCGATAATGTGGAGCCCGCATAATGCCGAAGCGCGGGACGTTCTCGTGTTCAGGCGCAGCGGTAAAGGGTTAAGGATGGTGTTTTGTTGGTTTTGATATTATAGTGGATTACTCCAATACTGGAATGTTAGTGAAGCCTTTTCAAGAATTAAATAAACATAGAACTTTGTATTGAAATTAAGTCATCAATATAGGACTGAGTCTTTCAGATACTAGCTTGTACCTAGATTGCATGTAGTTGGTAATACATGCGCAGAGGTGGCTGATGTATTTAAATGTACAGAATGTAGATACAAGAAGGCTATAATATCATATCGCGTTAATTCAATACTTAAAGAAATCAATTTATTTTTTATACTTATAAGTGTCTTTTTATTCCTTATGTTATAAGAATTAGAAATCATCAATAAACAAAAAAAAAAAATGACTTGTTATATTATTGAACTAGCACGGCGATTTATCTTTAATCGATATTAATTTGATGTAATCAAAACCTTAAACAAATTAATATTGATTAAAGTTTTTTTTTATAATTGATTTTTCAATATGTAGTATAACATATACTCGTAAATAAAAGCCCTTTATATATAAAAGCCCACTCAAGCGTATATAATAAAATAAATAATACTAATTATGATATGTGTTAAAAATAATGTGACTCCTGAGTGGTAGATACTCATAGTATGGCTCTGGTGAAAGACCACCATTCAGAATCAAAACGTTGCTTGAAATATCTTTAGCCGTGTTTAGTGACCAGATCTAAATAGAAAAGTACTTCCCACCTTCTTCCCCATCTCCTTCCAATGGGATGGATGCCATAGTCTCACTGGCTTCTTATGGTTGGGAGCAGTTGAGGCTCTTGGGCGGGGTTCACTATTAAAACACAAAATTTAAAAAAAAGACGGTTTTCTCATGATTTCATATTTTCTTATACTAAAAACCCTTAAACGGTGAATTCTGACGTCGTGAAATCAGACCACGTTTTTATTTACAGAAATTATGCATCAACGTTATTATTTTCTGCTTGAATCATAATTTCCACTATGGAGCTTTTAAACATACGTTTAGCTGTATAAAATAAGATGGATTTCCATTTTCTTTGGCAGGTTTTATTCAATTGTGTAATAGTAAAAATTTTAAAATTTTATTCTCAAGCAAAACTAGCTCGTACTTTGTAAAAATAAAAAAAATTAAAAATGACATCTCATAATTTTTTTTAAATTTCACAGTACTGTAAGAACAAACTAAGATTAGTGTAAGTAAGCCACTGACACAATATTTACAGATTTGACGATGAATGTTGTGCATTCGAAACTTGTCACGTAAAAAAGATATTATGCATTGCTTTATTTATACAAAAGTTTTTACGATATTTTCAAAATGACTTATTTTCGATCCAAATGTGGGTGCATGCTTCTGCCGATGCATTATGCGAATTATTCATACACAATAGTAAGACTGCAGCTCTATATGTTATTTGGCCAATTTCCTTTTGTCTGTCCCGCCGATTGGACTGTCGTAAAAAAGCTGATACGCTCGATCAAACATCAGTTTGTATTTGTGTCTGCTCCCGAGATGACGAATGCCTCCGAGAGTCGGGTGCATATCGCAAAAAGCATTACTTGCAGGCTTGATATGACGTTGGATCTGTTGATTTTATTGTAACGTGTCCTCGATTTGATGACTGCGGTTTGGCAGGTGGCGTTGCCGGGTAGGTAGGCTTCCACTCCTTATGGAGTTGGTTCAGATTTGACGACGATGACTTACGTGACCTACCCCCCACCTTATATGTATTCCCAGGACATAATGAAGACATCAAATAATGTCCTGGCCGCAGCTCCCCGCTGGTGAATTTAGAATGTTTCTGTGTTCTTGTCCGACATAGTTCTTGTATCGGCTGTCCATACCGTATTGCTGCGACCGAAGTGCGCAGGCCCGAAGCGGGTCGCTGGTCACTTTACGTCTTCTCTCGTACGCCTCCGTTTGCGAAATGAAGGGGTGAGTGAAAAATCATAGTATGAGTTAAATTTCGACTGTCTTTTAGGTTCAAAGGCGTTATTTCACATTTTTAGCAAGGAAATTTAGGCCTTAGTGATAAAATAACGGTCATCTTGTTATACTTGACACCTGATCATAATTCGATCAAATGCTGAAACGGACCTATAATCCGTGTTTAACTGGGGCGATTATTGGAAGTAACAACAATAAAAAATCACCATGGTGCTAATCATCGATTTTCGACAGTGTAAAATGTAACAGTGGTTCAAACCACTAGGCCTGAGTTAGCTTTAAAAAAATGTGGAATAACCCCCTTGACCTAAACACAGTTGATATGTTTGGAAAGTCGTTATATTTATTTATTACTTTGCCAAAATGAATGATAAAAAACCTTCATGGTATTCAATTTAGTTAACAGTTTTTTTTTTTAAATGCCCATTTGACTTTTACGTTGTTTAATGGTCCTTTCAATATGGAAAAAGGTGTTAAAAAAACATGTCAACGTTTGTAGTAAGTACTAGTTTTCTTTAGTGTATACAAGCCAGGAATAGGCTAATATGAGCGATGGTTGTCTTCTGGACGATTGCTGTAGACCTTTAAACATGATCTAGTGCTGAACACTTGAAGTTTCCATTATTTTACCAAGATGATCCTTTTTTGTTGAACACAACAAAAAAGTCTAATTACCTGGACCAGTGGAACTATGGCACCATTTATTACGTAATCAGATCTGATTGCTAACGCCAATTCAAGCATTCTGAAGTCTCACGCCAGGGCAATATTTAAGAATCTTTCAAACCAGCATGCATTTGAAAATGTTTATAAAATATGATTCAAGGAAGTGGTAACCGGTAACATTCCAGTATTTGAAAACGTTATGAACACACTAAATCAAGTATTATCCGAGAAAGAGTTGGATTATTAAAGATGTCCACGCTCCGCACTCCACGCTGCACGCCCACTCCCGCCCTGCGTGGCATTGGAGACAGATGCTACTATAGCTCTTATTAGATGCATAAGATTTATGATATTTTTCTCCGCTAGCAGATTTATACACGGTCTTGCGTCCTTTTAAGGTAAGGATTTATTAAGCGGACAACTTCATACATAACTCAGGTGACTTCTGTCTCTGAAAAAAGGCAATAACAATCATATTACTAGACATCGACTTGGGTAGCTAATACCATGTTATCACAAAATATAACTCACCGGAGACAGCCTGCCAGCAACCGTGAGCTACGACAAAATTTCATGCGCTATTCTGATTTTGATCATACAATATTAACTGAGATTAAAAAGCCATTTAAAGTAAAATAATAGCTGGAAGACAGATATTAATTTATTTATTTACGTCAAACTTATGGTTGCTATTTACACAAATTGCAGTATCTCTCACTAAACTAGAAATAAATAAAATAATTGTATATTTTCTTAGAAATACATTACTTTGTAGTTTGACATATTTAATAAAATGAAAAATAACTTTGTGTAAGACCAAAGATTTTTATTTTGACTTTTATGACCAACCGGTTTCACTTAGCCTAAGATAGTAAGATAGGAATAACTCAGGAATTAAAATTTGTATAATATCCTTGGGGGATTTTTTCACAAAAATAGGGCTATTCAAATAATACAGATATTTGATGAAAATGAAATAATAACTTTGTGTAAGACCACAGATTATGTTTTAATCTTTATTACCGACCGGTTTCGCTTAGCCTAAGCATCATCAGGATAAAAAAATAAACTAAATAAAAAAAACATAATGCTTAATTATATATACTTACACACACATATAAAAAAAAATATAGATATTATTAAAGTACATACAAGAAGATAACAATTTTATTGGTAGAGCATTCAGCTTTTTTCACGAGGCATAAATTATTCATGTTGAACTTCTGCAAACATATTATGGAAGTTTAAAATTAATGGAATAAATTGCTTAGCATTTTTTAAACTTAATTATTATCAAAAATGTTATATTAACTTCCATCAATTTTAGATTAATTGTGAAGATATCTCTTGTATTTAATCTCTCACTAATTGATAAATAAATACATTTTTAATAATTGCTTGAAACTCTCTTTTACACAACTATTTTTGGCTTGAAAAAATCCATAGCCAGAATACAAAATATTTCGAAAAATCTGTGAAGAGTTAATAAAATGAGTTTTAATATTTTGTCATATCGTAATATTAGAGGAAATATACTTTTATCTATCCATACCTCCGTATATTATTACTCAAAGGGCATAATACTTTGTCACAGGAATAATAGTCGAGTACGAGTTGACGGCCTCCGTGGTCCAGTGGTAAGAAGCTCGACTACGAATCGAGGAGTCGCGGGTACCCGGCGTTCCAGAGTGGTAGATGCTGTATCGCCCTGGTGAAAGACCACCATTTAGAATCAAAACTTTGCTTGAAATGGCTTTGGCGACCAGATCTGAATAGCCAGGTACTTCTCAACCTTCGTCTTACCCTTATAGTACATAGAGTGGTATCTATCCAAGGCAGTGTAGTCAGTTTTGATGATTTTTGCCGGACTCGGCAGACCTGGGCTTAGCTAGGACTAGGGCTTAGGTATTTATACATCCATTCATAGCGTATGTCGACAATATATATTTTTATTTTTTATTCGTAAAAAAACTTTTTCACAGTATTGTTATCAACAAAAATATAGCATATAACCTAAAAAAAACATTTATTTGTGTCGAGTTTAGTGGCATAATACAAAATGTGGGCGGAGTCCCACGGTGAACCAGTAGCTTAAGATCATTGCGACAGTATATAGAAGCGGTCTATGAAATTTGTGGTCTCTTTCTCTTTCATGGTGTACGACGTAAAAACCTGGAGAAAATGATTTATCGTAAGTTTATATAGGTTGGGCAAAAACGATTAGCTCTCTCTCCATACATTGTTTCTCCAAGGTCTTACCCATCTCATTCCTTTACCCGCTACCATTAGCCTCCTAACATACCTTGATTGGGGATGCCATAGGTGATTAGACTCTTGTGCAGTATTAAATATAAAAAATGTAATAAAATTCATGTTTTCATTATTACCAGTGTTCGATGGGAATGCGAAACTTTACCCGACTACGCTTAAAAAATCAAAAATTGAATAAGGTAGGTACTGTACATTAGAACCACTCGCTGTCTATGTCATTATTTGTCCTTGTTTCCGATTCATCACTATTAACGACTTGTTTGTACTTAGACACCGCTTGTTAATAACATAACCCTAAGTCCACCCAAAGGCCACAATTTATGAATATGTATCCTTTGTGCGCACATTTCACGAAAGAAACGCTACACAAAATAAAAACGCCAAAAAAACAAATTCACGCTGTCCGGGTCACAAAGAGGATCATGATTCTTTTATTCGATCGACTGATCCACGGAGCTTAGGAACACTCTCAGTCCGGCTTGAATGTTAAATATATCGTTGTAAAAAACGCAGGTTGTATTCCATTGATGAATGGTTTTATGGAATTCCTGTGGAGAACTCGGCGAGAGGCCTGAGGGCGGGGGGAGTGGGGGGGAAGGCTCGTGGTGACGACATTATTCAGGATAATTTGACGGGATCATTAGAATAATTTAGCAGCGTCATGACTGTCGTACCTGTCTGATATGCCCAATGCCCAGTGACCAGCAGTGATTTTCAAACATTTGTATCTATCTGAAAAAAAATGGATAAAAAAGATTTAGCAAAGTAAAGATTTTCTTACCTTTGCAGTATTATAAAACAATTCTAAATCTGGACTGATTAGGACATTTTGAAACTCACGTGTCTTTTATTTACAGCCGAAGTGAATTAGTTCTTTGTTTCATTTTGACAAATCGGTACCTGATAAGTTTTCATTCACAAAATAAATAACTAACTTATACAACACCGTTTTCGTGAAAATATATCACATTAAAGGCGCTTTATAACTTAATTAACATAACCTACAACTTAATCACTAAGACTACTACTAGTGGCGTATAAATTATAACTATGTACTTATAGCTATAACTTATGATTAAAACGTACCTGCAAACAGTTTTTTTTTTAAAGTTACATCTTTTTAATTTTGAACCATTTAAATAAATTTATGCGACAGCGCCCCCCTTTTTCCTACGTTTTTTTGTCAAACTAAAAATGTAATGTTTTCCAGTGGTCCAGTCTAATACTAGTTGGGCAAGCGCTGCCTACCCGGAGTGATGACAGAGTAAAAGATGTTCATTAAGAGGAGACTCCCACACAACGGTAATGATGCCCGCGCGGCCTGCGCAGTGTGCCGTGCTAATCGCGCGCGCGGGCACCTCTCGCGGGGCTAATTGGGACTCGGGACGTTGGGAGACCAATGAGCCAACGGGCCCCGGAGACTGATTGAAGCCAGAAGGCTGAAGGCTTGAGGCTGAAAGTTATCACATTATTATTTTCGAAAACGATACTTCCATATATGTATTTACGCAACACATATATAGATTAGTGAATATTGTTATCCAAATGTATTTAAACCTTTTGTAGAGGTTCACATTTGTTTTTCCAATGTATCGTTACTTTTTCAAAAGATTTGATTTTTATTTGAATGAGAATTAACTTAGCATTTTTTGGATGCGAAGCTGCGATAAGACATCGAATGTGTTTTCAGCTTCAGATGAATTTTGAAAATAGTGGACTGTAAAACGATAAAACTATACTATTTGATGGAAGTGTCTAATTAAGGATGTGGAGAGATTATGGAGTGAAGGAAGTAAGGAAACCAATTCACTCACCGATAAATTTGATTTTGAAGTTTTTGATTCTTCTTACACAACGAATCACAACATTTAACTTAATTTTACTTGAAAAACAGCAACTAAACGACGACCAAACGAGACACCAACGAACGAACTTTTTTTTTCACACACTCTTCATCTTCTTGATTGTCAATTGTTTTCGAACACAGTGTTGTTGACTAATAAAATCGAATGGCAAAATGGAGGGAAAGGTAGGAACTGGATGAAAAACACGAAGGTAAGGACCTATCAAATTACCATTTTGAAATCCAACAGCATTAATGCTTATTTTATTGAATTATTTAAATAATATCAATTATCAAAAATACAAATATGAAACAGAAATAGCCAAAAAAAAAAGAAAGACAATGGTCAAGACAATTACAAAGATGGCAGCCAAATCAGAGGAAAAAATTGAAAAAAAAAAGAATTTTTTTTTTTAAAAAAACATCAATAATCTCCAATGAAAGTATGAGATCGAGTTTCTGATAAGGTTCCAATGGATAAATTTGAAGCGCTACTCCCGGATAGAGTAGAGGATCCGAGTTCGAGTCTCGGTTGTGACCATTGCTTTTTTATTTTTTGCTTTTTTTGTTTCATATTTGTAGTGTTGATTATTAAAATTATTTAAATATTTGATTTGTGTTTAATTTGGAAAATGGACAAACTTTTCCCGGGTTACGAATATTCTGACAGTATTGGAATTTCTCCTACTTCCATCACTATAAGGGGAAAATGTTGCTTGTGAAATGATGGCGGTCTTAGCTAGCAAAAGATTGGGTCTACTATGCATGGGTGGAAACCTAATGCAGTACTCATAAAGCAAAACATATTTATTGAAAATGAAATAATAACTTTGTATAAGACCACAGATTTATTTTTATTTTTTATGACCGACTGGTTTCGCTTGGCCTAAGTATCATCAGGGTACAAAATTAAACTAAAAAAATATAAAGTGTGTGGTTATACATACTCGTACATACAGAGGAACAACACAATATAAAATAAAATAAGAGGACAGTGAGAAAACTTTTTTTTTTCAAAATATAACAAAGAAACAGACAGATAATATGAACTATAAGAGACAAAACGTCAACTGAGAAGGTGATAAAAGAATAATGAGAAATTTGATGAGTTTACGGGAAATATACCTAATCTCGGACTACTGGACAAATTTAACAAAAACAACAACAACAAAAATAAAAAATATATTTTCCGTCTGTCTGAATCATGAAATTCGCGCAGCTTTTGTTCTTTCTTTATGACAACATAAATGTCTTCAGTCCGCCACATCACTTCAATGATGATTTTTGTAATTTAATTTGATTTGACTGCAAAAATATACTACACAAATTAGATTATTTTTGTAAGTATTAATTGATAATAATTTGTGAAACACCTCACCATAGCGAGTTTAAAAAACGTTCCTGTAATAATCATCTACATTTTACATAATTATGAACAAGGTACTGAAAAATTAAATACAATGTTTGATACGGGTAATAAAAATGCTGTTTGTTTATTATACGTATAAACTAAGTATCCAACCAGCTAGATATTTCTTCGCATGGGTAGGCAGATAACATAGTGGAACGCCCGCGGGTACGCTACACACTTCTATCCGGATACAAAGTTGCTTATTATTCCGACTTTCGACATGAAGAAAAAAGCCTGCATTAATAACATTACAATACATAATTCACCTAATGCTTTCATTTGCAAAGGGATGATGTTTCACCTTACCAAATCTAAAATAGTTTGGAGCAAATTGTGCATAGTTTAATAAGATGGCAATCTACGATACCTAGCTTTTTATTGTTTAATATACCCGTAACCCTTAGATATAAGCTTTTTTAAAATATGTTCTTTCAAATAATTGATTACTAAAATAACAAGTAATTTATTTGAAAAAAAAATCCTGACAAGTAATTGATTATTTAAATAAAAAGTAGTGTATTAAAAAATATTTTTTTCATTATTATTAAATGTAAGCTTTAAAAAAAAAACATAAATATAATTGATTATTTAAATAACAAGTAATTCATTTGAAAATAATACTCGTACAAGTAGTTGATAAATTAAATAACCTGTATTTTTTTAAAATCACAAGTAGGTAGACATTAAAAAAACATTTTCTCAGGCTTAAATGCATGAAATCAATAAATTACAAATTCCATTAATTCATTTTAAATTGCATAAAAATATTGAACTTTTCCACAGGAAAATGCGTAAAGAAGTAAAATATTACGGTAACGCTGGCGTGTCATCATGGTATCGGATAGAAATTTTCGATTTTGGTAACGGTAAGGTTACATTCCTTCCATTCGGTATTATTGTATTATTTGTTTTGTATAATACTACCTTCATAATGTTACAAGTCACACATATACGAGTATGTGAAGGCTTCTTACAATCAGCAATTCTTTGTCACTTCGAAGGCTGTCAACCACTATCAACTGACCATTGTGGTTACTTCAACGGGGCGTTGTCAACTCTCACATCTTCAAAGTCAAAGTCAACTAAAATTAAATGCTTCGTTTGATTGAAATTTCGGAAGAATATTTTAATTTTATTTTTAAAAAGCATGTAGCCCAATAATTTAGTGAATATGGTAAATTTACAAAGTGTGGGATAAAAATAAAAATAATTAGATAAATTATTAAAAATGCTTAGTTTTTTAAGCCTGGCTTTGCCTTTTTTTATTTTACAGTTATATCGTGTCCTTCGCACTTGACCACGAATGAAATTTTTCCCAAGTGTTTTCATCTGCCAGCTCATATTAGTGGGTGAAATGGTCTTTTCCGCGACAAAAAAAGACCACGTGAGAAGTATTTTATGGTAAATTGTGGTAGATTGTACTCTATACTAGTGTGGGATATTTCAAAATCATCATTATTTTAACGAAATCGTATTTAAATATGAATATAGGTACGCAAACAAATATGTGTTGACTGTATTTTGTATTGAAATCGAACACGATAATAAGCTCTACAAACACGTTTGATGTACCTGTGTACCTACATACTTTCAATGAATCGAATTTCGACAGTACTGCAATTAAGCCTGTCAAATTAGTAGGCATTAAAATACCCTATATGAATGAAATATCTTTATTATGGTTACGATTTACAAAAATACTTTTAAATTCCGCAGCGTAATGTACCTTCCCATTGAATGCGATTTTCTATACTTAGGTACCTATGCTTATACCACACCGTATTATCCTACAAGTACCTTTATAATGAGCGATCACTAAGCGACAGTAAGTGGACGAGTTAAAAATGTTTTTTTTAGCTTGTCTCACAAATGTAACGAATGTTAAAGCAATCCGAATGAAGGCTTTTTTTAATCTTATCCCCTTTAAATCAAACACTCACTTCTACACGGAAATAATTTATCAAAAGGTTAAAAATATCAATTCATCGGGAAGATTTGTGGTAGCGTGTGAAGTGGTTCCTTTTGGCGAGCGTTTGACAGCTAGAAACGTGGTTTCGTTCGATCGAGTTAGAGCTTTTTTATTAAAGTCGAATGATGACATGACGAAATGAGATGTCAAAACTCGAAGAAGTTTTCAGCTGATGATTGTCCAATGTGGATATTGAGAGGGATCCAAGTGTTAATAAAGTTTTGTTCAGTTGGAGAGCCCGTCAGGCAAGGATAGCTGATTAGTTTGATTGACGCCATTCCCACGACGTTCTCCCAATGAAGGAAATTAATTCAAACATCACTCAATCTCGCATTCTTCGAGTGAAGTCAAGGTGGGGAATACGAGCAAATAATTTTACAATGCCGATGATAGACTTGCATATCTTAATCAGCTCTGACATTTACTCATAAAGGTTTCGTTTTTTCTATACAGTGTGGAAAGAAAAAGGTGGCGGAACGAGCTGTGCAAAAAGTTACAGAACATTATTTTTGTCTCTCACGAAATGAAGTAACATACATTGATAAAAAAAACTGCTTTTTTATCAGTATTTTTTGTGCACAATTCCATTTCTACATTTTTTTGTCAGATCAAAAATAGTTAGAAAACATTTCGATTTACACGTAATCACTTTACGAAATTGCTTGATCATATATCTAGTTACTTTGCAAACCTTTTCTACTTAAAAATACTTGAATTGAAGGTAAACATTTCTGGTAATTTTTGACTTAACAATGTCATCATTAAACCCTTGTTAAAAAAAACCTTTCTGATCTGTTTGATAGATTATCCTATCTTAACAGACGGATTGCAATCTTTGCAGCACAGACATCAGGTAGGAATGATGTCCTTGTTCTACCAATGGAAGATGCTCCGAGGAACTTGTGGTTAATGATCCCTTCGGTACCAGTGCATAGCTGGGAAGCTCGCCAAACAGTCGCCCAACATTTGTACGCGGTTGACATTTGATACATGAGAACGGTTCGCTTTTACGACTCATTCTTGTGTTCAACACCTCGGCTGTGGAACGATTTTCGGCCTCCGTGTTTCCTCCTTCCTTTAACACAGGCTTCTTTGAGACCTAGGTTCACTTCTTCTCTTCCTCAATAAGACCCTGACCCCGAGGGAAATCGATATGTAAAAAAAAACGTCATTGCGGCTTTACATCCACAATTAGTATTTGGCCTCTCACCGATTCACCGGTTTTCCACGACTTTTGATTCTTTCTGTTTGAATTCAGAGCTTTTTGATTTAATATTCTGCAACACGGTCAGACCACCTCTTTTTTCACCTGCGTTTAGGTTATATCCACTTAGAGATGATTTTTAGTGTCCATCACCTAGCACACTTCCGTTCAGCCAGCACATCGGTGTCGTTGGGATCTCTAAAATATCAGAATTGTTTCTTTTTCAATTAGAATCTTGGTTTTTTGCATTTCCCTAGGTTCCAGCCTTGGTCCAAAAACTGCAATTCGCAGTGAAAAATCCACAGAGACGATAAAAAAATAGTTTTCACTAGGACGTGACTGAAGTAATGCGCGTCGGAGCTTACCTCAAACACCGATGAGTCACGCCACCGCGCGATATTATTGGTGGCCGCGTCAGTGTTCTTCGTTATTTCCAACATCCATCAGTCATGTTGGGATAAGCCGAAGGAACATTTCCGATATCTTAATTTCTTATCCCGTCATTAAAACATAAAATCAAATTGAGCCGAGCATCCGTCAACTATGACCGTGACTGATGGCCGCTCCGCTAGTGTCATTATTACCGAGCAGAATAATATTGATGCCGGTCGCAATTAGTCGCTACTCGGGCTCGAGTGAGACGAACTCGAGCGATCAATAAATAAATATTCAAGAAGTAATTATTTGTCATAGACTATAATTTTCTTAGGTGCATGCCTAGTTATAAGATGGGATTTTACCAAATGGCAATTCGTACCAACCAATAAAGTTTTTTAGAAGCATTATAATATTGCGTTTCCCATATGGCGCGAAGTAAGCTAGTAAGGAAAATACAGGAACGGGAATGAAAAAATATTTAAAAAAACAAAAATAGAAACTTTTTGGTTTTCTAGTACAAGCACTACTACAAATGATTCATCAGATAATTCTATATGGGCAATTAGAAAAATATCTGAGGTTTTCAGTGAACACAATTATTAAACAGTAATCTTTTAAAAAGCAACCTAGAATTTTAGGTAAAACGTTTGGAAATGCCTTTTCTGGTTTCAAAACTCCACCTTTTCCTAACCTTTTTAAGTATGCTTTTCAAAGAATTTAAAGGATTAAAGTTGTGAAATATATTCACTGGAAACCTCTAACAATTTTCTAACTACACATAGAAAAATTTCAGATGCATCATTTTTAGGATTCTTTTTATTAGATTGCTAAAAAGTAAAGTTTAGTGTAATTTTTGAGTGCTGATCCTTAAAGCTAGTTTTTGAACGAGAACATAAGGTAGCTTGTTCCAGATACAAGATTGTTGAACAGTGAACTTTGTTTGATAAAGTTAGAGTAGTGGATGGTGATTTCAAGGTTTTTTTATCGCTTGAGTAGAGAGAATATTTTCAAAACCTTTATAGAAAGTTGAATAGAAAAACTATTTACAAACATCAAATATTAAACCTTATATAGATCGTGAAAAACACGCGGTATTTGTTTCGTAAGTCAGTTTAGTCGTGTGACGTTTTCAGAGATGTGTTCACATTTTAGTAATCTTTTTATTGACAAAGGGAGCGGTAAGGAGTTTGGCCAACCGTCTGTTTGTTCGCGAGTTCCGCTAATCGAACAATGGAGATTTACCTTACGTATTATCAGGAAGGCAACTGGCTAAACTCTGGAGTCTCGCATTCAATGAGCCACATGCATGATTTTTAAGTTAAGTATTTCTAATAGAATCTGTATTTTGATAAAGTATTCGAATTTTCAAAATCCATGCATGTTTTTCAAAATAATTTATTAATGGGTATTTTTGAAGTAATGTGTTCTTTAGTAACGTCAACAAAAGAGGTTACTAAACAGGACATGTGCATGTAAATAAATAAATATCTTTTGCAGATTTATTTCTTATCAATGATGTTGAACCATTTAAGACATTTATTTCAATGAAAGCAGTTAATAAAGCATCTTACCGTTTGTTATTTAACGACATTGAAAGCTTAAGCGATTCGCTTAACGAAAAAATGAAATCTGTAATGGCAACTATTTTTTTTTTATTGTAACCACGAATTTAATAAATTATTGTTGTGTTCATGATCGTTGAAAAAAATAAAAACATAAATAAAATAAAATAATGTTTAGTTTGAAAACTTGTTAAAACAACATGTAGTAACATCACTAAGTAAAAACACCTACTTATTTGTAAACACAGGCTTCGCCTTTGCTCATACTTCTTTGTTTTATAATTTAATATGTTTGTACCACATTTTTCCAATAAAGAAAGGTTTATTTTTTAATTGTTCGATTTTTATCAACTTTTTAAAGCTTTATGCTCTTTATTTTGATATTGATTATTGAAATAATATCAATAATCTGCAACGTAAATATGAAACAGAAAAAGCCAGACACTAAACAGAATAACTATAATATACTTGAACTTGGAACCTCTACCGGGAGTAACATCTCTGCCAATTAAGCTGCCGAGACCTTATTAGAAACCGGCAATTTAAATCGATCTCATACTTCTGTATTTTTTTTATTGTATTCTCAGTGAAAACATCTATTTACGTGAAATTTTCTAAGCCAATTAAAAATGTAAGTAAGTTGCCCATTATTATAATATGATCATGAAAACACTAAACTTTTCCTGGGATTCCTTGTCAAGGGTAAAATCCCCCGTATTATGTCTTTTGGTTTCAGAAAACTTTTGATGAAAATGTTGTCAGTAAAACATCGTGAGGCTTATTATGCAAAGTTATTTGGAAGATTTGAAAATGACTCAGATGGCAGAAAGGGGGAAGAGCGGGGGGGAGGGGGACTTTTACTTTTGTGTTTGTTGGAGAAGTAATCTCGGTGTTTGGATTAAACAATCGGCAAAACAATGGAATAATGAGGGAAGAGTAATGATTTCAATTTCAGAGGTTTAACTTACAGCCCTTCGTTCTCTTAGTAGATACACACTTTATTTAATTTTGTTCATGCTAATGTCATATTTGAACGGGTTGTGGATTATGAAATAACATTTACTAAAATTGAACTTTAATTAGAAATATTAAAACATTTCGGAAGAAATTTCTTGTAAGTACAGTACAGTACGTTTCAATTATATGTCCAAATATATCCATGGGCCAGTCGATGTGCACAAACTCTTATAAAATGAGAAATGATTTCATGAGTCCTGTTAACTATTTTATATAGTATCGAGAATAATGAAATTGTCGGCTTACTGAATTAATATTATAAACCTACCTTTAAAATAATATTACCTTGGTATTATTGACTTGTTAACTCAAGCTACGGTCTTGAAATTTTTGGTACCAGCCTAGATGATTTTTGTCATTCTTTACGACTCTACCAAAACCTTGTCCAGGCTTTGGCTTGAATATTCCTTTAAATGTATAATTTTGATGATTACATAAAAACAAATTTATAACTTTATTCCACTTTTTTATTTTTGACTGGACCGGTTTCAGCCTATAACGGCCATCTTCAGACCAGTACAGGTTGTTCTTATTCTATGAAGATGGCCGTTATAGGCTGAAACCAATCCAGTCAAAAAAAAAAAAAGTGGAATAAAGTTATAAATTTGTAACTTTATTCCACTTTTTTTAAATCTTTGTAAAATGAATACCAATGTACATTCTCCAGATACTCCAAAACATACATTTTTTGATCGTGTGCAGAATTCATCTCCACATTTGTTTCTGCCAGAAGAGATGAAGTTATTATCTAAAGGTTAATTTTAATATTGTCCTGATGATGGAAGGGTACTTCCGAAACCGGTAGACATAGTATTAAATAATAAAGTGGTTATAACCAAAGTGTATGTGTTATATTTATAAATTTGTTTTTATTTAATCATTAAAATGGAATTCCACCATGAATTAACAGTTACAAAATTAGAAATAGTATAATTTTGACATTGCTTCAAATATTATGTTTGTGCTGGTATTTCTCTATTGCTCTTTATTTCCATTTCGTGGTATGTATTTTTTGTAATGGTTCAATAGTTCGTTAGTATAAAAATAAATAAATTATTGTAATCTTCAAATACTATTCATAAATAACAAGTAAGCACAATTCCGTTATTTTACCTAGTGCGGTAAAAATTCCCGAACGTGAAAGTCTGGCGTTGTGAAATTTAAATAGCTCTTTCCGTCATTTATTTCTAGGAAAACGCATTTCCACCATGACCTATAGCTACGAAAAAAACAAAAAAATATATATTAACTAAATTTTATTTATAAAGTCGGATATTTAAAATAATTTGTGTACGTAACAATGAACCATCGCAAATTCGGGTAAGGTTAAAACAGAGGATGTTGACTTCATCTGCTGTGCATGAAGTGCTTTTCTGATGATGGAATTGTGGAGCCGGAATGACGTGGCAGTACAAATAAACATAAAACAATCAACGATACAAAGGTTCCAACTTGTTTTGAACCCTTTCGTCCGAGTTTTACTGCCACCTTATATTATTATGGGTTTTGACAACAATCTGTGAAATTGTTAATCAAAAACATGGTCATTGTTCGTCTTTTCGTCGGAAATTAATTTACCACGAGACCGTTGGCGCCGCCTTGAGGAACACCATAAAGGGAACAAGTTTGCCACAAGTGCTAATGTAGCCAAGCCTCTTTTACATGGGTATTTATTTGTAATTATTCGTCCTCTTATAGATTATGTGCAGCAATATTAACGAAGTATTTCTATATACCAACTGTGAAACTGATAAGTCTATTTGCGCGAAACACTCTAAAAATTCTCGAACGCTTAATTTTTGCACGGTGAAATAATTGTGTGTGCGCGAGGAAGAACGGAATGAGTAAAAAAACATTAAGTTTTCAACGATTTTTTTGTCTAGATTTCTGGGTCAGTGAAAATAAGGCTTATCGTCTTTAAATTTCCATTTAACTTAATCTCAAGATTTGAACTTCATCACTTTGACTATTAATCCAGCGTTCTATTTACTAGGCTATTAAGGTTAATAATTGTTTTACTTGATTACATTTCGTCAATTTTTTTGTGAAATGTCACCTAATGGGTTCTTTACAAAGCTAGAACATAACCTCAGAGCAATGATATACCAGGAGGGATAGCTTGTGTAGTCAGGATTGTTGATTTTTTCCAGAATTTGGCGTGGCTAGGGCTAGGGCTAGGGCTAGGGTTTGTTTTACATTTATTCATAGGACATGTCGAAATAATGTTTTGTTTATTTGTATTACCACTTTTTCACAGCATTGTTATCAACAAAAATTCAGGATATACCCTAAAAAACCCGTTGAGCTATGTCGCATCGAAAAACATAGTAAATGGGAGACATTATGTGACAACTTGTCTTATCTCTTTCTGTCTCACGGTTTACGACGTAAAAAATCCGAGAAAGTGATTTATCGTAAATTTGTATAGGTTGGGTAAAAATATTTAGCTCTCTCTCCACATATATTTTTGCTTTGAAAACATAACTAATAAATAATGAAAAAATTACCCAATAAGTAGCGTTTAAGTTATTTAACTTAGATTTAAAAAAAAATAACTATGGCATTGACATATTTTCATTAAAAATAAAAAAAATATACATTACGTAGACCCAAATTTTTAAAATATCCGCACGAGGAAAAACGAAAATGTTGTATATTTTAAGGAACAACAGGCTAGTGTTTAAAAAAAAATCGCTTTGCACTGGGTTACTAGCTCATGTAGAAAGGTCTCATAATGGGGAATTAAACATAAAACTTGAGGATTGTGACTCCATGAAAAGAAGCCCTGGAATCCAGGAACAGAACAAATAATGGCCTCTAGAGGAGATTGTCTCGAATGAACAATGGGCATTGCTTGACAGTGTCTTGCACTATGCAGTAGACTGGACCGTCATGGTATGAAAGATATATTTTGAGATATCGTTTTCTTAAGGGTCTCATAGTTTGCAAAAGACTATTTGAAATATATCTAGCTGTATTTAAATCTGTTTTTTTTTTTATATTGGAAAATACTTTAGGCTGCAATAAAGTTTTAAAAATAGGACGATTTTTTTATTTTTTTTTACGTGAATACCGCACAAGAGTCTTAACCGCTCCCAACCGTCTAGAGCCAGTGAGACTATGGCATCCCGAAAAGGGGTATGTTGTGAGGCTTAAGGTAGTGGGGAGAGGAAGGAGATGAGGAAGGGGAAGGTTGAGAAGTACCTGGCTATTCAGATCTGGTCACCAAACACGGCTAAAGCCATTTCAAGCAACGTTTCAATTCTGAAGGTTGGTCTTTCACCAGGGCGATACTATAAGTATCTACCACTCTGGAACGTGCTGCAAATATAGTATATTTTATTTCATATCAATTAAATGTGTTATGACACATTAATAAAATTTAGTTCGAACCCGCGACCTCTGGATTCGTAGTCGAGCGTCTTACCACTCAACCGTGCAGGCCGTCAGTATAGTATGGAATAGTGATGTTGCGACAAATTCATGAATTAATAACTTTTTTTAGATAAAATTCCGGTTTTGGCTGTTTGATATTTCGAATGCGACAAAAAATATGTTTTTCGCGTATTTCCACGGTTCTGCTTAAAGTTTCTGATCTAAAGTTACACTTAAGAAATACATTCTAATGAAGGTACTTTAAAAAATCAAATAACTTATGCATTAAAGATACGTGCTGGTTTGATTGTGGAGAAAGTTAAACTTAACGTTGTAGAAATGAGACAATACAAATATTATTTTGAAAACTTTTGCTTCTGAAAGAGTCAAGAACAGCATTTGATGCAATTTTTTGGCCCACCCTACTGGACAGTGGATATTACTTCACAGTATCTTATACACTGCGCAGTACTACCGCTGAGAGCTCTTCTGCAAAGTCTCCCTCTGTTACATCCGTCGTTTTCGAGAAAGACGGAGAGGTGGCGACAAAGTAAAATCAGCGGTACGCTCTCACGTGCACCTATGTGTTCTGGCTGGACCTTGCGTGCAAGCGGCCAACGTTAACATTAATTGACTGTAGATTGTTACACCCGTAAGCCCTAAGTGACGCAATGTGGATTATAATAATAGCAAATGCCAATTATTATTAGAATAATTTATGACTGTGTCGTTAATATCACTGGCCATAATTTATTATCAGAGGTTTTGCTGTCAAGTTTGAGGACTTTGACGTATTTGAACAAAGGCGAGAAAACCACATTTTAAAAATTTGTTCAAATATTCGTTAGTTAATTGTCCGTGTGACATCAGTTGCACCATTTCCTTATTTGAAATTAAAATATCACCAACCAAGCTAAAAAAGAATACCATTTTTACTTGACTTGGACAGTTGTTTTAAAAAAAAGGCTTATTTTCGGTATTTTTACTTGACTTGGACTGTTGTTTTTTAAAAAGGCTTATTTTTGGTAAAATCTATCAAAATTTCGGATTAGCGGTAAAAATCCTAGACCTGGCAACACTCATGTTTTAATAAAACATTTTTGCAATGCTCAGAAATAAATAAAGCCATTCAAATTAATAGTCATATTCTTAATAAGCAGGTAAAATTGTCCAGTAGTACAATAATAGGTATATTTCAAGCAAACTCATCAAATTTCTCATTATTCTTTTATCACCTCCTCAGTTGGCGTTTTGCCTCTTTCATTTCGTATTATCTGTCTCTTTCTCCCTTTTCTTTTGTTAATATTTAAATTATATTTTTTTGTTTTAGAACTATTCTTTTATTTTATTTAATATTGTGTTCTCCCTCTGTGGGTATGAGTATATATAACCACACACTGTGTATTTTTTGTTTGGTTTAATTTCGTACCCTGATGATGCTTGGGCTAAGCGAAACTTTTCGGTCATAATAACTAAAATAAAATCTGTGGTCTTATGCAAAGTTATTATTTAATTTTCATTAAATATGTAAAACCACAAAGTGATTGCTTTCTACGAAAATATAATATTATGTCTCTGAAAACTGACGATAATCAAAATTAATATTCGACTTTTCGGATATTGACGCCGCGCAGAGTAGATATCGGGGTATCTACTCTTCAGAGGTCGGGCAGAGGTGCCAAGGAAAGAATGCGGTAAGTACGAATTGTAAGTATTGTTAGCAGTCACACGACTTGCCCTCAGAGGACCCAACTTACTCATCCCTCCGACTATTGTCTCAGGGTAAGGTCACAACAGGATTGGACTTGAGTCACTTTTGACTTGGGAATGAGAAGGATCTTTCACTTACATGTAAATAGGATGTCTGATACTGGCACCCGGTCTTTACATCAACTCATATAGAAGAGTAGTTATATATTTAAAGAAAATTAAAAAATAACTTTTATTTTAATATTTATGACAGACAGGTTTCGTTTAGCCGAAGCATCACCAGAGTACAAAATTAAACTAAACAAAAAATACAAAGTGTGCGGTTATATTCTATACATCCAGAGGTAGAACACAATATAAAATAAAATAAGAGAACAGTGAGAAAACAATAAAATAAAATTTAAATTATAACAAAGGAAGAAAGAGAAAGAGACAGATAATATGAAATGAAAGAGGCAAAACGTCAACTGAAAAGGTGATTAAAAAATATTGAGAATTTTTTTAAAGAGTTTATGGGAAATATACCTAATATTGAACTACTGGACAAATTTAACTGATGATAAGAAAATGACTCTTATTTTAAATGATTTTCTAAGGTAAGCGAAACCGGTCGGTCATAAAAATATAAATAAAATCCGTGGTCTTATACAAAGTTATTATTTGATTTTCATTAAATATGCCTAAGCATCATCAGGGTACAAAATTAAATCAAACAAAAAATACGTAGTGTGTTATATATACTCATGCATACAGAGAGAGAACACAATATAAAAGTGAAACCGGTGGATCGTAAAAAAAAGAAAAAAAATCTGTAGACTTATACGAAGTTATTATATCATTTTCATCAAATATGTCAAACCAAAAAGTGATTTCTTTCTACGAAAATATTTTTATTTCTTGAAGTGTCAGATATTGCTTGCCCAGAGTCCTAAATAGTAAACGAGTGCCATGCAGCTCTTTAAGAACGTATTATCTTCCTTCTCTTCAAGTCAACCAGGACATTGGCCTTGAAACGCTGTCTTGGTCTGACTACATGCCTGATTAGCACTAGATGATTTAGCTTCATACACCGTCTCAAAGGCTTTGCCTTCTACCACTAGGTTTTCATGACCCATCCGTAGGTGAAATATAGATCAATAGGAGTGATTAATGGGAGTGATCTACTTAGGTGACTATCTGATAATGATCCTCATGCGTACATTTTGAATTGTCTTAGAAAAAGATCAAGTACTCGTATGTAAAAAATTCTGCTGAGCGTCCGGAAAGGTAATCATTTTTTTTTTAAATCTTGATATGGATTTTTTTATACAAGCCGTATTGCACCTCCTCCTCATTTAGCCAACGTTTCAGTCAGTGATGTCTCAGTGTCCGTCGTCTACCCTGATGATGAACACTGAAAGGCTTTCCGAAAACTTTGGTCAAAAAGGAAGAAAGCGCAAAAGCGCAAAATCACACGGTGCTGGTGAAGGGGCTGATAGTCCAACGTTTTGATGGGAAAAGGCGCATCGGACTTTCCATCGAATTTGGATCTCTGAAGACTCTGGTATTATAACATAGTATGTCATGGGCAGTGTACTAGGCAGTGCTGGAAAAAGATTGACACGTCGCTGATGTACCCTTGTACCACCGGCTGCAGCGCTCTCATTGCCAAAACGGATCGCTGCTTCCGCCCAGTGCCGGCCTGTTCACCTGACGAGCGCCCCGCGGTGATAACTGCTTGACTTCTTTTTCCAGACCTATAAACCCGACGGGCATTAAATCATCGGTCCGCCGGAGCAGGCGCGCGATCTGTATTTGAATACCGAACATGTTTATTTAATATTTTGCACTTAGATTGTCGACTGCGAAGGACACAACTGATGCATTGATGGGCGGTTAGTTAACTAGACCCCCGTCCGTTGCATTGCAGACAAAAAACTGTGTCTTTGGAACCCGCGTACAAAATTTGTTGTGGAATTTGTGAATTGCAGTCTGCCGGGTGAATATTTCCCCGATGATGGCCAACTTCCGATATGACAGCGTAGGCGACGAAGTAGTGCACTACAACAGCCCTCAGTCTTACATTACGAACCCAGAATCTAATTTAAAGTCCAGAAAAAAAAATCTTTAACTATTTTATAGTGAATATTCCCAACTGCTCCAAACCGCCTAGAGCCAGTGAGACTATAGAATCCCTTAATGGGGTATGTTGTGAGACTGAAAATAGAAGGGAGGAGAAGGAGATTGAGAAGAGGAAGAGGAAGATGAAGATGAAGGTTGGGAAGTACCTGGCTATCACCAAACACGGCTAAAGCCATTTCAAGAAACGTTTCGATTCTGAATGGTGGTCTTTCACCGGGGCGACACTTATAGTATTTACCATTTTGGAACTTACCACACATACACTACGTTTAATTTTATATGTATATTAAATGTGTTATGACATATATTAATCAAATAACAAAATATTTGCGCACGTCGGGTTTGAACCCGCGACCTCTGGATTCGTATTCAAGCGTCTTATCACTCGACCACGGAGGCCGAGATTATGCTCGAACAGATTTTTTTTCTATAAAAGCTGAGAGAAGTATTTTCTTTTCGAAAGGATTTGCATGCACACATATTATTAAATCATTTTTTTTTATACGATTCTAGATTGTAATTAATTGTATTGGAATGGTATTTTTGTTAATATTCCTTCAAGTAAGTTTTAGAAATAAGTAAAATATTGATAATATTGCCATGTGATAAAAAGGGGTAGTCCAATATAAAAAATATATATTTATACTATTTGGGTTTTCAATATAATGGAAAATGTTTTTTTTGTATTATAATAAAGTTTCCCTATTAACCATTTCTTCATTGACAAGAAGCACATTTCAGGAAGTGGAAGAAAAAAAAGGCGGAGAATATTAGGAATGAATGTAGAAAAGAAACGCAGTACTGCATTGTGAACCATAATGGTTAGCATTTTTGATTTTCGAGTCGAGAATTGGCGGGTTTATTTCCAGTTCCAGCCCAAAAATGTTCTTCCATTTGTTTGAAGGGTGCCATAAGTTAAGGCGCTGATTATTATTAGATGAGTGATGACTTTTACAAAATATCCTCCGGCGATTACCGCAAACAATCCTCCATAGTTCTTCCTCCATTGATTCCTCATTGTTTTTTGAGCATTGAGCGCTGTTTCTTGACCACTCAGAGTTTTGCCCTTTCCCGTTACTGATATTCGAGTATGGGTGTACAACAAGTAAATCGCAAAGGATACAAATCATACGGGTGTAACGCCGTATGATCCAGACGATTGCTGGTCTGGAGATGTTAAGCCGAGGAGTCAAGATTTCTTGGATTTCGCTGGTTTGAAGCGTAATTGTAATGCAAAGGTAGAAATTAATGGAAACATCAAGGTGACATCAGTAAGCAAGTTAACTTTTTTCAAAAATCGTCATTAACAGTTCCTTCTGACATCAGGATACGGTATTTACCTTCACATGGTTCAACCGCCTTAGTTGCGACCTCCCCACACTCCTTCGTCCTGCGAGACTATCATAGGCTACTTAGGTTGATGTCTTTCAAACTTTCTCACACTTGATGGAGATTTCAGCTTTTGATCAACTTGCGGTCAGCTGCATAACAGTCATGGTGATTGTCTATTTGATGGTAATCAAATGTGATGGAGTTTGAAATATCCCAAGATAAGTATCTTTAGAAGGCGGACATCTTCCATCCTTGTTGCAGGTTCTGCGCAGCGAAACAGTACCAGCTATATTAAATACATACCGTCGCCTGAAAGGAAAAAGAGCTTAAGCGACACTTCAACGACGTTCAAAAATGAGTTTTATCCATATGCAGTTTTTTTCGACGATATCTTTTTACTGACGACTCTTCAAACAATTGGTACAGTTAAATTCATAGTGTACCTTGTCTGCCAAACACTGTTTTGTTATTTTGCTATAAAGATTCGACTTTATTACGATTCGACTAAGGGAACTTCGACAATATTCGAGAACTAGCTTTTTGCAGTTGGAGCCCAGTAACAATATCGACATAAAAAATATAAGTATATGCGTGAAATTAAATTAATTTCTATTTAAGGTTAATATGTAGGTCATTGAAAAGTGTTTTTTCCTCTCTAAATTTAAGGCATCCTTTTACTTGTGGGAATCCTTGTATTGGGCTTATGAAAATGAAAGATGATTTAGCAGCTACAAGGTAAACACAAGGGATCTTGTTTGGTGCAAGGCAGAACGATGATCGCGTTTTATGGGGATAATGTGTGTTTCTGTTCCGAGGAATGGATCATATGTATTTTATTGCTGATATCAGCAATACTGCAATAAATAAACGTAAACAGCGATTAAAAAACGTTTTTGTATTTAAATCTTTAAAACAATGATTTTATTTCGGATTCCTAAAATTACTCCCACAGTGCTATATATATATATATATATATATATATATATATATATATATATATAGGTAACAGATTTACGTCATCGTCTGAAAATGCGAATAAAACAAACGCGGCTTCAAGTATTTGACAAAGTGGTTTTGTTGGTAAATACACAAAAAGAACAAAACAAATGAAAAAAAAAATGCTTTCGTAGAAAGCAATCACTTTATGATTTACAGATTTATGAAAATAAAATATGACCGACCGGTTTTGCTCAACTTAAACATCCTCAGGGTATAAAATTAAACTTAACAAAAAATACAATGTGTTTTGTTATACTTACATACCTACAGAGGGAGAACACAATATAAAATAAAATAAAATAACAAACAAATAGAACAATATTTAAAATTATAACAAAGGAACAGAGAGAAAGAGACAGACAATTGGAAATAAAAGAGGCAAAACGTCAACTGAGAAGGTAATTTAAGAATAATGAGAAATTTGTACGAGCTTACAGGAAATATACCTAATTTTGGACTACTGGACAAACTATTAATGATTATTAATTGTAATGGCTTTCTTTATTTCTAGTGCTTCTAAATTGTTTAATCGATTACCATGTGACGGCCTGCACGGTCGAGTGGTAATACGCTCGACTACGAATGCAGAGGTCGCGGGTTCGAACCCGGCGTGCGCAAATAAATTTTATTTGATTAATATGTGTCATGACACATTTGATTGAGATAAAATAAAACATAGTATATTTGCAGCACGTTCCAATGTGGTAGATACTCTTAGTATCGCCCTGGTGAAAGACCACCATTCAGAATCGAAACGTTGCTTGAAATGGCTTTAGCCGTGTTTGGTGACCAGATCTGAATAGCCAGGTACTTCCCGACCTTCCCTTTCCTCATCTCCTTCCCCTCCCCACTACCTTTAGCCTCACAACATACCCCTTTTGGGGATGCCATAGTCTCACTGACTCTAGACGGTTGGGAGCAGTTGAGACTCTTGTGCGGTATTCACGTAAAAAATAAAAAAAATGCACATTTTTGGGAAGAATATGAGTACCGACGCTTTTATTAAACATTTTTTAAAGCTACATAATAATTATTTATTTAAATTATCATGAATAAACATCGAGTTGCACCGTGAGATTTGGCGGTGCGAGCGTGAAACACGTTGTGTAATGCGGAATCCTAGGTCCACCTACATGCTTAATGATTCCTACCTCTCCCTCCGTCATCTTCGCCTCAGCACTACATAGTATTCCTGGTCGGGGCTGTGGCCGGCCTGACCCCCGTCCGGAGTGACCCCGGGTCGCCGCCTCGACACGTTTCGCTGTCAGGAGCCTTCCCGGGCGTGTTAACCAGTGGCGGCGGTGTCGCAATGCGAACAAAGAGTTTCAGGAGGACTGTGCCATTAAAACTCTGTGTATGTGTTTTGACGGTCTCCGAGCTCGAGTAGTAAGACGCTCGGCTACGAATCCAGAAGTCGCGGGAGCAAACCCGGCGCGCGCAAATGCATTTCATTCAATCAATATGTGTCATAACACATTTAATTAAAATAAAATAACATGTAGCATATTTGTTGCACGTTCCAGTAGGGCAGATACTCCAAGTATCGCCCTGGTGAAAGACCGCCATTCAAAATCGAAACGTTGCTTGAAATGGCTTTAGCCGTGTTTGGTGTCAAGATCTGAATAGCCAGGTGCTTCCCAACCTTCCTCTTCCCTGTCTCCTTTCTCTTCACACTACATTTAGCCTCGCGACATACCCCGATCGGGGATGCCATAATCTCACTGGCTCCAAACGATTGGGAACAGTTGGGACTCTAGTGCGATATTAACTATAGTATATTGAAGGTAGTGGAGAGGAGAAGAAGACGAGGAAGATGAAGGTTATGAAGTACCTGGTTGCTCAGATATGGTCACCAAACACAGCTACAGCCATTTCAAGCAACTTTTTGATTCTTAATGGTGGTCTTTCACCAGGGCGATACTTAGAGTATCTACCAGTCTGAAACACAAACGAAATGAAGCACAACGTGGACAATTTATTGAAATTCAATGTAAAATATGAAAGTGGCTCTTCCTAGAAAAATTAATGCGGTTATAATATTACATCAATTTTCTTAAAATTTTAGTAACAGATTTTTTTTTTCATCATTTTTATCTATAGTTACATTATCATTTGAAGATAATAAATTTGAGTTTACATTTATTAATTTATTAGCTCTATTTTTTAGTGTATGAATAGATATATTACCTAAAAAGGAATTGGAGTGGGTACATTCACTGATAATTCACATTATGATAACACGAAAAACTAATACATATTTTATTTTCTATTTTTATTTAGAATATGGCAGGATTTATAAAAAAATCTTAATACAGTGAAACCTCTATCTATCGTTTTTAAAGGGACCTATTGAAATAAACGATGAATGCGGGAAAACAATGAATGCGGGATTAAGAGGAAAAAACACAAGCAGATACGATCTAGTAAAGATACCATTCTCCCAATCTGCACAACCATTGGTAGATTAAAATTATAAGAAGAAAATAAGTTTTAGATGTAAATAAATGTATTTATTTAAAAAAATACAAAGCTAAGAAAAACCAAATTTTTTTAAATTGTTTTTTGCATTGTAAATACATAATCTTTCATCGAAATTTGTTTTTTTACTGTTTTATTTCCGCAAGTTAACAGTACATTTTCGGCTTTGCAAATGATATTCTTTTCGGCATCAGTTATTGAGTGTGCGCAGTAGAAAGTTTTAAATCTTTCAAAGAGTGTGCATGCTTCTGAAAATGAAGGTACAGGCAGCGGCTCCTCTTCATCAATATCGACCTCTTTTGTTGTCTCCGTCAATCTTGCGTCACACAAGCTTTCGATAGTTTCTATCCCACACGTTGGAATATTGTCGTCGAAAGTAACAAAATTGTTAAAATTTTTCTGAGTATCTAATCTAAGCCAATCATCTTCAGAAACCTCAACGTGTTCTAGTTTTAACGTGGATGCCGCAATCCCTAAACGCTTGGCTATATCGACGCGTTTTTCAGCGGGGTTTTTTTTCCATCTCTTCGATAATTTTCAATCTTTCTTGAAGACAAGACAAAATATATCAAATACGCGACGTAATTCAAACGATGAATGCGGTAAAATGGTGGACATAGAAACGATCGATACGATCTATTTTTGTATGAAATGAATTTGGACTATAAGAAATAAACGATACATCCGGGAAAACGATTATTCGAGGAACGATAGATAGAGGTTTCACTGATATATAAGTAAACCTTAGTGATTTATTAATGTATAAGGATAAGGATATTCAATTTCTGCCAGCACTCATTCCGACGTGTATCTTTTATTTCTACTTCGACCAAAATACTTTAGGACAATAGATTATACAATATATTTACATTGTTAGAATTGTTTGTCTTTCAAAGCAATTTTATTTGTGCATAAAGGTACATAAGCACTCCCTATTCTGCTTTACTCGCATAAAAAATGTATAATATTGGATTGGATTATAAATTTATCTACTTTTTCAAAAATACGGGTGAAATTTAGTTAATCGCACAGCCGCAAGTGCCCTCCACCGACCTTACTACTTTGACGCGCAAAAGCAGTAACTAAATGTGCTCAAACGCCACCAACGTCATAGTAGAGTATTCTGTGTTCACTAGACTAGACTAAATATGTATGCTGTGAGCTAGTGCCCGTTCAAGTGACTCGTTTGTATTGGTATCTTTGTTAGTTTCCAAGGCAGTGCTTTTACAGAACAAATCCAATAGCAATCAGTAATATTTGTTGGTAACTATTTATATCATCAATTAATCCGCTGTTTGTTTGTCTGACTCTGTCTTTCTTGACCACAATCTCTGTGCACGCCATTGTACGCACATCTCTAGACAATGTCTGTTCCGAGACAGGTAACTGGTGGGTTTAACTGGTGTAATTTAGTCATTTAAAGTTTAGCCATTTCACCATCGTAGTCCTGCATCCTCCCTTCCTATGGCGCAAGTACCTGCGGTTGGCACCACGCGATATTCGCAAAATACCAAGTCGGTGGCGATCGGCGACCCTGGCACGGGCGTCGTCGTAGTGCGAACTCCACCGGGTTCTGATCGTATCACTGGCTGCAGGTATTCCAGGAATTATTAATGAAATGGTATGAAAGCTAGACAATGGCAGTATTTTAGAGGCGCATTACGGCGTAAACACTGCTAAAGTCATATCTTCTTGAATATAAATACATTTGTACCGTATCTAGTTAAAGACAATACGCAGTATTTCACGATCGTGATGATTTTAATTAATTTATTTTTCAATCAGAAATACAAAATTTCCTTGGTTATAAATAACTTGACAATAATTTAAAACTTGCACTAACATCATTATAAGCGGAAAGTGTTTATTGTGCAATGATGGGTGACTTAGCTAGCAGAGGATTTGAACCCACGACGTTTGAGTATGAACCCGACGCGTTCGTCTACTCACCTACTAACCGGTTATTATTTATAAAAATCTTAAGAAAACAAATTAAATTTCTCCGGATTACACTTTTATACATAATCCCTATGGACTATGTATGGTGTGTGTAGTTCTTTCGTGACCTCACTAGGACAGATATATGTTTGCTGACTGCTGAAGTGTCTATCATTACTCGATAACGTATCATTTTTTTCTAATTGTTTTTTTTTTTATTCATATAATTTCACCACTACTCTCAAATGTTGTATGATTGTTGCAGTGTGACTCTATGTTTGTATGATATCAATACTTGAAAAATTATTGTCTGAAAATTAACAACAGCTAACATCGATTTATGTAAGTACTTGGAAATTAGCTGACATCAGATCATGTTAACCTTGAAGATAAAATCGGCTTATTTTAGGATGAAAATAAGCTAACGTTGAACTACGAGGGTCATCCATAAAGTAAGTTTACAAGGGCTCCTGAGGCTGGGGATTTTTCTGTTGTTTTGAAATTGTGGCACCTAGTGTGTAGGGGATATCCAGTCACTTTGTTTGGTCCCGCGTGTTTTTCGGCCATTTTGTTCAGTCACAGATTTTTTTTTCGATGAACAGGTCGTCGCGCGCTCCCGCCACCTTCCGTTTGTGCGAGATCCGGGTGGATTTTTTTTAATCATTTTGCACAGGAGAGATATGATTTTTTGGACTCTATTGGGATGGGTGATGAGACGTGGTTCACGATCACTTCAGTAGCGTTATTCAACTTCCCTAGCCACCAAAAAGTTCAAGACGACATCAGTCGGAAAAGTCATGGCATATTTTAGAAGGAATATTAGCTAAAATTGATTTATTTTCTCTCCAATATTAGCTAAAAATAAGTATTATGTTGGCCTTGAATATTTGGACGCACTTAAAGAAAGTGTGATCTAATTATTACACACATTTTTCACTACCTACTTAAGTTCTTCGCAAAAACACTTATTTTCGTATCATTTCAGATAAGAATAAAAGTATTTTCGCGATAATCGATGTATCTATTTTTTAATCTAATCATTAAAAAAGTGGGCTTTACTTGAAACGGAATTACGTAAAAAAACTACACAAATCCATTAAAAAACGTGTAATTAAGTACTCGCGTTGCATTATCATATTTGATTCATCAGATATTATAACAATTTACTTTCTTTAAAAGCGAAATCAAAGATTAACAGAATGCAATGTTTCACAATGATAAAAAACTGAATCAAGTAATGTTCGAAAACGAAATTTGTAATTAGATAAAAGATCTTAATAATTCCTGAATTTATGATTTTCAAAAATGTTTTCTAGCACATTTCAGGAGGGGCCACAGTTTTTGCGATAATTAAAAAAAAATATTTTTCCTAAAATATTTATGATGCTTGAGAAGAAGGTATTCATTAAATAAAATGCCTGAAAAATCCCACTGCAAAAATGTTAGTCTTACCCAATTTTTTTAAGTTTTATTTTACGAACTTACTATATTGTTGAGAGGTTCTCCTAAAATTTTGCTCTGAAATCAATGTTTTCAGTTTTGCTAATTATAAATCTCAGCTCACTGTCAGATGGATCGAGTTCAAATCTTCTTCTTCTGGTGTCCTCTTCTATCTTGTAGGCTAAAAAATAAGAAATATTTATACATATAAATCGGCAGGTACTTACTTTCAGTGCACAATCACAATGTGCAAGAAGGTACTAATAGCGGGTTCACATTATATCATGAGGCTCTGCATGTACTCGTATGTCATATTATTATTATCGTATAAAGAAATCAACCGGAGCTTTTTTATGTTTACAAATTTCCATCGCTCGGCGGGCACATGCTGCGAGCCAACGTCATAATGTATGCAAAAATATCGTGAATATGTTAACCAAAAAAACATGTTTCCATGCTACCATGACCTCAGGTTGTTCAATGTTTTATCGGTAGGTTGGGAGGTGCAATCAAATAAAAAAGGATTCTACTGTAATTATATCCCTCAAGCAAATTTTCGTCATTTGTTGTACACTCTCGGATTCTATTCTTTTTGATGTCCAAATATGTTGATTCTTGGCAAATACATATGTATTTTTATTTTTTTGGATTTTCTTTACTTGTCTTGAAAATCTCATGAACATGTGATGGAACTAGAAGGCAACAATTATTTTTATTTTACAAAATAGAAATAAAATTGTTAATTACACTTATTTTTAGCAAATCATCTAATTATTTCCTGCTGAAAACATACATCTCTTTTAACGTATAATATAATACCTAAAATACCAACTTTGTAATCCGGCGTTCGAGAATTAGACACGCCTAGAAAACAATCTTCAATTTAAATATTTCTGAACAAAATTATGTTTTCGTAGAAAGCAACCATTTTGTGGTATGTCATTTTTAAAGAAATGAAAAAATAACTTTGTATAGGACCACGGATATTATTTTAATTTTTATGACCGACCGGTTTCATTATTATAATTTGAATTTTACTTTATTGTTTTTTTACTGTTCTTTTTTTATTTTATTTTATATTTTGTTCTCCCTGTGTGTATTTATTTATTTAACAAGATCTCATAAAAACAGTTGTTCACCAAATACATTAAGAGATGAATGATATAAAAAATATTGTAGATACATGCATAGTGTAAAAAAAGAAATTAAACATTTATGTACATCTCACATATAAACAAGGTATTATATATCCAAAGGAGTTATATAAGTACAAACTGAAGTAGTGTGACGCACTATATATGATATAATAACGCAAATAAGGTTAGCAATGAAAAATGTTTATTTAACCGCACATTTTGTATTTTTTGTTTAGTACAAATTTGTACCCTGATGATGCTTAGGCTAATCGAAACCGATCGGTAATAAAAATTTAAATAATATACGCGGTCTTTTACAAACTTATTTTTTATTTTTATTTAAAATGATGTTCGTCATTTTATCTAACAAACAATTTAATATCTGATTTGAGATTACCCCTTCAAATATTTTGACGAATTAACAGATCAAGTAATCGGACATCTGGATGATTCTCTGTATTGGATTATCAAGTTCGTAACGTACATACTTTTAAATACATGTGATGCCGTTTTGTGCCTTTTGAATTATAGATGTTACTTTTTTCATGATGAGCGATGACAAGCAAACAAATAATCAGAGTTCGTCGTTTCATGAAACACTTAATTGCTACCAACTTCACTTCTACATCATTTACAGACTTTTAAGCTATATACGAGTACGGTTCCGAAACCCGTTATCGTCTTATCCTTGTTATCATCGCTGCCAATCAAGAACTTGATTTAAAATCAATATTATAACATCACAGTCTCTTGGAACTCTTATTGTCACCCATATAATATAATATAATAATTTAAATACAAAGAATTTCAGACAACTTTTTTTCTATATTCATCGTATAGCTTAAATGCGAGCATTTTTTAAAGCACGATTTTACATTAAGATTAGATTGATTAAAGTTTATTTAGAAATTGCTCGTAAAAGCTGGTGATATTTTTAATCAAATGAAGCCACCAAAATAAGCTCACCGCATTACTCCGTAATGGCGTCTCAAAAGAGTGACGTCAGAAAGGCTTAAATAATTTTTTTAAATCGATTTATTATTTGTACAAATCAAATTAAATATTTAAAAAATACATACCTAAGTACACAGAATCGACGTTTGTTGATCTAAGTGAATATATATTTTTAAATATTTTCGTAGAAAGTTATAACTTTGTGGTTTGAAATATTAAATGAAAATGAAATAATAACTTTGTATAAGACCATAAATTTAATTTATTTTTATGAGCGACCGGATTCGCTCAGCCTAAGCATCATCGGGGTACAAAATTAAACTTAACAAAAAATACTATGTGTGCGGTTATATAAATGTATACTCGTACCTACAGTGAGAGAACACAATATAAAATAAAATAAGAGAACAGTAAGAAAACAAAAGATAACATTTAAAATATAATAAAGGAACAGAGAGAAAGAGACAGATAATATGAAATATAGATTTTTAAATACGTGATATTTTTCACTAGATTTCCTTATGCTGATACTAAAATCTATTACCGTAGCGAAACGAGCCGGCATTTTATGGACACAAATATCCGTTTATTTTTAATCTCAATATCTCCCAACTGAATCCACCCTAAAAGGTCCACCTTTCGATTGCACCTCCCGGTCCGACCGATGTGACATGACCAATCAATATGCTGATACGCATAGGTTAATAATTCAAATAATTTCAATGTAAAATCACGATATCGTTTGTCGGCAATCGTACTACCGCTGGCTCCGGCTTGCCGACTTTTGCGGGACGTTTATTGCGCTTGCTTTTATGCACGAAATATGAGACTAAGCCATGTTCAGTCGACATCGGAAATCTTCAGCACGTAGGAACCTTCAGGATACAGGAATAATGTGTATTGCCGTATTCATTTCCAGGGGCGGCTCGTGACTTCTTTAATGTTCTAGACTGAGATTGAAAAGTACGACGTTACTAATGTTATTCCAGCCTAAAATATTTTCATTTTTTTTTTTTTGTATATGATTTTTCAGTATTGGTGGGTCCCACCAAAACTGAAAAATCTCGAAAATCTTCAAACAAAAAATCATTTTAGGCTACAACAACAACATCAGTAATGTCGTATTTTTCAATCTCAACACTATAGCACACCAAAAAGTCACGAGCCGTCCCTGGTCATTTTGTATAATGTATAATCATCAAACAGGCAAGTGAAGTATGTGTAATATACACATTTTTTTAAATACACTTTTGCACTTTGTGGCAGAATGCTGTTATAATTACAAACAGGAATTTTATTTTTAAAGTTGTACTTGACTTTGAATATTTATCCATGTATTATAGTTTCGAACATAGGCTTGCTTTCTTCGTGGCAGTAAGCACCTACTTACAAATTACATTTATATGATTGAAACTATTTTTTTACGTTTTTAAACAGTTTTTTAGTGTTCAATTTGTAGAACTCCATTTTATTTACTTTTATAATTCAATTTTAACTAAATTTAATATCATTATTACTTAGTTCTGCTGGTTTTAGTTTTTATTTTTAGTGACAGCTGTTTCGGTGTTTAAGGCCATTATCAAACTGTGCCTTATGATAATGACCCTAATTTGATAGTGGGCTCAAACGCCAAAACAGCTTTCACAAAAAATAAAATCTAAAACTAGCAGAACTAAATAATAATAATATTAAATATTAAATATTTATTAAAACATTGTTTTTTTTCCGGTGAAAGTGAGAGACAGCAACAGTGTGTATCATATATATGTTTATTAAATTATGGAGGGGGAAGGTTTGTAGGACTGAAATGGTGGTAACATTATTTAGAAATATTTTAATGGAACGAGCACAGTTCCGGAGAGGTATTTCAGCCCGTAGCCTGCAAGGTGAAGATTTCACCAATGATTGTCAACCTTTGATAGGAGAGACTAACAAAAGAAAAAGAAGAAATATTTTAAAGATGTGGGTTGGTAAAATTATTTGAAATCTCTGAAAATACTTTCTACTTCTACCGCCTTACAAAAACTTAATAATCAACGGGCAAAATAATCACGAGAATCGTCAAAAATAGCATGTCTTATGATTTCCAAATAAAACAGTCATAAGTTTAATAATATATCTAAAATAAAAAATGGCTAGTTGCACACTACAGGAGTGTCAAATCGAAGTAAATTGTCAGCGTCAATTATCAATGGTTCTCTCAGATAATTTATTTTCACATTACCCGTTTTAGGAATAAAATTATTTGTCAACTGTCGCTGGGAAACGGTTTTTGCTCTGATTATCCAGTACAAAGCGGCTGCGACATTTGCACCAACATATTACTTATCGCCACACTCGTATTACCAGAAACGGTGAACCATTTGTCACTATCTATGAATCTGTTTTATTGAAACTTCAAGTGCTATTTTTAAAGTAATTGATTTTTTTATTATTTTACTTTTGGTTTTATTCTCACTTGGTTTAAGTATTATATTGAGTTTTTAATTTTATTATACACAGTCATGCCAATATGGGTTGATCGCATTATCACATAACACCTGCGCGTAGCTCGAAATATTAATGATATTTACGCCTACTTTTGAATTTTATAATAATAATATTTGGTTAGTTTGTACATCGCCGTTTTTGTGAAAAATAATCTCAAGGGCGCTGTACAAATCTTAATTTGTAGTTAATATTAATTCCTAGTTTATACAAATATACAGCAACATACTTACCTGGCAGGTTACTTATTGCAGGAAACAATCACTTTATTATGATAACTTAAAAAATTAGCTGATCTATGAATATATATTATTTTTAGAGCATGTGTCTAATATAAAATATAGTATTTCAAAGGTATTTTAAAATTTTTCGTAGTAAGGAACAGATAATGACGAAAATCTTCTAATGAATTTAAGGAATGAGAGTCTGAAAAGTTTTTTCTTGGTTTGGACAGAAATTCTATTAGGCTTGTTACACATATTGATTATGGATATAATATTCTGAAAAAAAGGGTTTGAGTTTGGTTGAAGGGTTTTGAGTTTGGCTCTGAGCTATGAAGTAATACAAGGATTCAAAAGGTAATTGAACCATCTATATCTTAAAACAAGTTGCTTGCAGTTATAATGACTGCGAAATGCCTACATTAATATATCCCCCCAAAGACAGTTCAAAGTTCACTAAGGATGCCATCCTATGATGTCTGAATTCCAATGGTCATCCGTTAGTGAAAAACTCATAATTAAATACAAAGAAGACTAATTTAAAGAAAATTGTAACACCATCTTTAAACAGCAAGTGGTTTTAGTCATATTAATAATTTTCCAAAGGTCGCGGGTTCAAACCCGGCGTGTGCAAATAACTTTTATTTATTAGTAAAACAGATAAACTTTGCTTAAACCACTTTTATTTTCGATGTTTTATCGACCGGTTTTGGAACCACCCTTCCATCATCAGGACAATATTAAAATGTATTAATTTATTTTAGTATTGTCCTGAAAATATAAGGGTGCTTCCGAAACCGGTCGACAAAATATTGAAAATAAAAGTGGTTTTTAACAAAGCTTATGTTTTAATTATAAATATGTTTTAATTATAAAGTGAATGCTTTTTACGAATATGTAACATTTAATTAATTAATATGTGTCATAACACATATAATTCACATAAAATAATATGTAGTATATTTTCGGCACGTTCCAGAGTGGTAGTTACTCTAAGTATCGCCCTGGTGAAAGACCACCATTCAGAATTGAAACGTTGCTTGAAATAGCTTTAGCTGTGTTTGGTGACCAGATCTGAATAGCCAGGTACTTCCCAATCTTCCTTTCCTCCATCTCCTTTCCTTCCCCTCCACCTTCAGCTTAATAACATACCCTAATTGGGGATGCCATAGTATTACTGGCCCTAGATGGTTGAGAGCAATTGGGACTCTTGTGAGGTATTAACTATAAGAAAAGTTTTTTAAATTTAGATTTGTTTTGAAAATTTGAAATGAATCCTTCTGTTGAAAACATATGACAAATCCTAAAGTAGTTCTTATCTATGTATGGAAATGGAACATGTAGGTAGGTATCTATCCAACATTATCTTTTAGTTTTCACTGATATTGCATGCCTTTGATTCGATCCAAGAAAGAGCCGCGGTGGACATAGCACCGCGGCGCGGATGTCCACTGGGAATAGAGGTAGATGACATAACAGGGCCCGCCGCGCATTGTTCCCCGGTGGTCCTTCCACATGATGCGGACACGACGCCACGAGCTGTACCCACTACTAGCTACTACTCACCACTCTCTACTCACTACTCACTACTCACTACTCACTACTCACTACTCACTACTCACTACTCACTACTCACTACTCACTACTCACTACTCACTACTCACTAATCACTACTCTGACTATTACTTTGACGGCCTTCATGTTTGAGTTGTAAGACGCTCGACTACGAATCCAAAGGCCGCGGGCTCAAACCCGGCGTGCGCAATAACTTTTATTAAATCAATATTTCTCATAACACATTTGATTCATTTAAAATATATTTTCTGCACGTTCGAGAGTGGTAGATACTCTCAAGTATCACCCTGGTTAAATAAACGTTGCTTGATTCATATGGATTTCGCCGTATTTGTGACCAGATCTGAATAGCCAGATACTTCCCGACTTTCCCTTACCCGTCTCCTTCCCCTCTCCACTACATTCAGCCTCACAACATACCCCAATTGGGGATGCCATAGTCTCACTCCTTCTAGACGGTTGGGAGCAGTTGGACTATACATATATATATTTTTTTTAAGCTCACTACTTACCCAATATTTACCGAGTACTATCGCAACCGTCGTTAAAATGTGAAGGTTTTAGATTATTAACGATGATACTATTACCAGCTCGGTGCTCATGTGACGATAAATACCGACGGAATCTAGTATAGACAATTCTTTGATGCTGTCCCACATCACAAAGTGTTAGTGGGAACTCTCAAAATCGTCCTTGTGAAAGACCACTTTTCAAAATCGAAATGTTGCTTGAAATGGTTTAGTGAGCCGTTTAGTGATCTCAGACCTTCCTCTTCCCCATATCCTTCTTGTTTTTAATCCCTTCAGGCACACAGCATATTCCAATTGGGGACGCCATAGTCCCACTGACTCCAAGCATTATAAAAAGCTTCAGACTAGATGCATAATGAAAACGACATGACCGAACGGACGTAAGCCATTTTATCCTTCGTAACACAGAGATATAGTACATGAGATGTAAATTATATTACACTGAACAGATTATTCAAAAATGTGATGTCGCCAATTTACATAAGATGTTTCGACTCCCAGACCACAGAAAGGCCAGTGAAATTGATAGCCTGTTCGGGAAATAAAAATCTATATTTGAAAGGGCTTGATTAATTACCAGAAGCAAGGCAAAATGGGGTAACTTCGGGCACGCGGACACGCTCACAGCACACATTATCTGCTTATCTCTTCAGCGGTAAAACAATGCTGCAGATAGTGTAGATTTTAACGCTATCGTTTTGGAGTCGATCTTCAAGGTTTTCGATTGTTCCTGGCGTAAATCGACATAAAACAAATCATAACAATTGATGTAAAAACATTATGCATTACCAAATTGTTAGGAGCATTAAAATAATCATGTTGATCGGGTGGATCGGTGGAATTGATAACATTTACGGCCACGGGTATTGCCTGTCTACCCCAGTTCCCACTTTCCCAATGGATGTTTCGCTGGCCATCGACTTAACATAGAGGGTAATAGGCATAGACTAGACACCAGACCATTAGCAGTAGATAATAGGTACTTAGGTCTACCCAGCTAGTATCGTCAAAACTAAATTCAATTAAATCACGTTTCCCTTAATATTCCCAAATATGTAATTTTTACCGGAAGCAATATTCACCGATTTTCGTAAAAGTTTGGACCTCAGACAGGGCCGGTCCCGTGCAGGTGCAATTAGAGCAGTCTGCTCCAAGCGGCGAATCGCCGAGGCGCTGATAGTACTTAATCACAGTGCTTTATAAATATATAAAAAAGCTTAAAGGCCATTTAAAGTTTTTTTGTTTGTTTTACAATAAATTCACAAGTCTTTAGTACCTGGTTAGATTTTGAGAAAAATTCAGGTAACTCAATGCTCTCACTGAGTTACCTGAAGCAACAAAAGCTAAAATTAGTATTCAGAATCAACGAGAGTGAGAACATTCGATGCAGAAAAAAAACTGATCAAAACTGCATATTTAACTCATGTTTGATCAAAGTGTCGCTTAAGCCATTGTGGCTTTTCAGAAACCATATAATTTACGATTTAACATTTTATTTCATTAAAAAAATATTCCATTCGTGGACAGAAATTAAACCTGTAGTTCGCGGCCCGACGGTGCGGAATAAAAACTCGCACCTCTCGTCTTATACTTGATACGAGTTGGTACTAATCTTCTGTTGGAAAAAAAATACCTGCGCTAGGCGCAGCTTGAAGATGCTAAAGAGCACCGATCCAAATGTTTAATATCTGAAGGGCATGCACTCCCACTATACGAGAAAGAATATTTTTCGTATGAAGCATTTCATAGGCACGACTAGTCCCAAAGGAGCATTCCGGTTTCAGCTTTAATGGGCGGATATTCATCCAGGTGGTTTATTTTTACCAATGTGTTTTGATGGCGTGCTGTTTAAACTATCATGTTTGTTTTGTTACTTGCTGCTATGGTTTAAGAGTTCTCTGCAACTAAAATCGAACTCTCACTATTGACTTACAAAGAAGGCATAAACAATACCACCATCAGTAAAAAATCTATCAAGCTAGTACTATCCTTACCAAAGGAACAATCGCTACAGACTACATAGAGGGTAGTACAGAGATTAACAATTTAGGTAGTTATCCACTAGGTCTACCCAGCTAGTAGTGAAGTTGCTATAGGCATGTGTGTGGTAGGTACCCTACAGTTTGGCGGCGGTGTAGTTGTTGCTTCGGTTGGTCGGGGCGGGAGGCAGCGTACCGCAGGGCTCGGAGTAGGGACTACAGACCGCTATCGGCGAGGCGGACTCGTCTACCGCCGCAGGTCGGCCCGATCGCCGTGTAATACCGAATCGAGCAAATCTCAATTACCGTCCAGCCCAGTGGACATCATTTATTGAATCTATCCAGTGGGCTGCTTAGTTTTCATTTACTATTGAAAGGAATGTTTAGTTTACACGGCTCCGCTTAACAAAGGTGTAGAGACCGACATAAAATGTAATAGTTAATTACTTATTAAAAATGCCTGTTTTTGTGTTTTTTCCATAACATTTTGCTTCTTATTTTAAAATGCCAATGGCCAAAAGCTTTAAAAATGTGAAAAAAATAAAATAAATAGTAAAATATTTTGGACGACCTGCGTAATCGTGTAGTAAGACGCTCGACTACGAATCCATGAGTCGCAGGTTCAAACATTTTATAATAAATATTTTTTTATTTAATGAATGTGTGTCATTACACATTTAATAAATGTAAAATAAGATAAAGTATATTTGCGGCACGTTCCAGAGTGGTTGATCCTACCAGTGACTAGATCTGAATAGCCAAATACTTTCCAACCTTCCTCTTCCCCATATTTTTCTCCTCCCCACTACCTTTAACCTCATAACACACCCTATTTGTGGGTACCATAGTTTCACTGGCTTTAGACGGCTGGGAGCAGTTGGGACTCTTCTGCGGTATTCACTATTTAAGAAATAGTTTTAATAGATTAGATTAGTATATTTTTAAGTCCCGATGAAGACTCAGCAGAATCGAAACTAGTTGACTTATACAAAAATAAAGTGGATTTAAACAACGTGTGTTTATTTAATTTTATTTAATAGATTTGTTCTAGATTCATTGAAGAGCCCCCCCCCCCCCACCCCGAATTAACGATACTGTACAGAAATGACGTTGTAAATATGAGCAATACAATAATAATAATTGGATGCCTCGTACATCGCCGTTTTTGTGAAAAATTAAGGGCGCTGTAATAAGAATGTATATCATTCCATCAGAACGTAGCATTATTTTCATCAATATATTAACTAAGTGGGCAGTTGATGATGGTGATGTGTAGATTGATATTAGGTATATGACCTTACAAATTTATTTATTCTTTAACAAACTACTATTTGAAGCTCAGATCCAAATCGTACAAAAATAAACATCGACATCACCTAACTCATAACTTCGATTTGGTAACATTATTTATCCACCCAATTCTTTTCTGATTTGTTTTATGTGTTTGGTCTTAAAGTTGTCTATTATATTTGTTATCAAGTACACATTGTTTATAATTTCTCTCGTGGAGCGGGCAACAGTTTTTCTGATAAAACTGAGCTTTAGAAAATTGCGAAATCGAATCAACGTGGATCATTACGTATGTCATTGGATTGGTCACAATTCTCATTAAACATAAAATGACGTAGAATCATTTCCATCGATCGTATCTTCTGACTCACCCGTTACGTGTGTACTTACAAATAGCAATCTTAGCTATGACAGAAATCAGACACAAATAAAACAGTTATCTCTTTCTCAATTATCAATTTATTGCAACTAGTAACACACGATAATAGAATAATTATGATGAAAACCAAAAGAAAATACATTATTCAAATATTACAAGTTTGTCGCATAAGTAAACGAAAACAGAACCACATTTTTACTTTCGTTTTATAAATGTTATAAAAGAAAAAAAAATTAAGCGTTTTTGATTTTGATATGTTGTCTGCATCTACTTGGATAAAGTTTAATAAAAAGTCAAATAGAAAATTTCCTCAAGTAAAATAATATATTTGTCAGATAAACCATATTTAAAAATGAACGAATAACAAAATATAATATCTATTATATTGGTTTACAACTGGCAATGGAGAAAAAACCATAAATTACGTGATACTATTTAATATTGCATTATCGTTTAATAATAGTTTATACATCAAGTCGAAAGTTAAGTCTTTGACTACTATAGAACAATAATTACAGTTTCCGCTCCCTCGCACTGCATGCGGTAATACATCCAATAACATTTATCTGTGTGTCTCTGTGTGTTTCCCTCGTACTACTCTTTAACATGTATACGTCATTAATTATGATTTACTACAAATGAAATACAATATACGATACGTATATTTTAAAGATTTACTTTTATACTGCGCGCTTCCAAGTCGGCATGTCTGCGCGCAGTGTCTACTTTCTTATGTAGTTACTGTTAATCTATGCATTAATAAGGTTTATTTACATTTTATCATATAAGAATTTAAATACATTTCACATAACTAAAGTAAACAATAAAATATGCATATAATTCGATGATATAATAAATCACGCGTTCTCCCTCCGCCAGTAACAGTTGAGACGTGAGACCAGCTGCGAGAGGCGCCGGCACTCGGACCGGCACAGAGAGCTGAGAGCGGCCAGCGACCGGGGCTGCCGAGTGGCCGCCGGAGCCTTGCCCGCCGCACGTGCACTCGCACGCGAAGGAACCGGAACATAAAATCACTTTATCACAATCATACTTTACAACAACAACTATTTTCTGCGTTGGGGCATTAATTTACATGTCGTTCAGTTTTTGCCATATGGGTACCCTGATGCGATAATTGTTTACGATTAGATAGTATAATATATAAAAATCACATTGTATTATTGTCCAATAACTTTGTTCTGGTTTCGGCCACTGTTCACTAAATTAGAAGTACGGTATCAAGCGTCCTCGACACTCCCGCGGCCATCACCCGGCCGCTCTGACATACACTTTGGTTTCTCCGAGGTCTGCCTCTGTCGGTGGGCGCCTCCGCGGACCTTCTCCTCTCCGCTCACTTAGTGCAGGGTGGGGGGCGGGGGGGGGGCAGTCAGGCCTTGTGCAGGGTGGGCGGCTGCTCCGACAGAGAGGACGTGGAGGAGGACGAGGGGGACGCTCTGGCGGGGGTGGGCGTGAGCACCGGGCCGGACACGCTGAGCGCCCCGCCCGCCGCGGCCGCCGCCCGCGACAGCACGGACAGAGGGCCCCTCTGCGCCCCCAGCCGGTAGGAGTCCAGGGAGCCTCGCTGGGCACCGAGGCGTGAGTAGGTCTCTAGCAGGGCCATGCCTGCCGCGCCGGAGGGGGGCGGGGGTCCGTAGAGCTGTCTGTAAAGGTCGGGGCGGTAGGGGTGCGCGGGCAGAAGGCGCGAGGTGGCCACCACGGGATCGCTTTCCTTGCTGGCCATGTCGGCCAGTGACCAGATCCTGGGCTTGGTGACGGGCGGGGGAGGAGGACGCCGGGCAGGCAGGTAGGCGGGGGGCAGGTAGGGCGGCTCGGGCGAGGCGGGCGCGCTGCCCGCTCTGGAGCCAGACCAGGAGCCCCCGGCTCCCCCGCCGGGCTCTAGGCGACCTCCACCGGTAGCACGGTCTCCGTCCTCGCTAGATCCGGTTCCAGAGTCTTTGGAATCTGTAACAACAAGGAACCGTTAGAATTTGACGATAGTTATTAAAATGACGCTGTATACTTAAAAACAACACTTCACCCAAATAACAAACATTAAGCATAAATACATCAAAGACGCAACACAAATTTCGCAAGATTATTAACAAGGCATAGCCCTAAAGAAAAATCCTCTCATAAATATTTACCTAAAACATCTTTTCCGTCAGTGCTCTTGTGGTCATCATCATCGTTGTTGTTATCATCATCTTCTACCCGGTTCCTCGGTTCCCAGGTCATCTTGTTCTCCTTCTTGAGTCTTCTGCGGGCGTTGGCGAACCACGTGGACACCTGCGTGAGCGTCATCTTGGTGATGATGGCCAGCATGATCTTCTCCCCCCTTGGTGGGGTAGGGGTTCTTCTTGTGCTCGTTGAGCCACGCCTTCAGGGTGCTCGTTGTTTCGCGAGTGGCATTTTTCCTCCTCGCTCCATTTAGATCCATTCCGTACCTGGAGACAAAAAAAAACATTTATTAGCCTAAGAAAATGATAGGAATCGAAGAATTATCAAACAAAAATACATAAAGATCAACAAGATGTCCTAAGAAAGTAGAAACATTAAACAGCAGC
>JAGWCC010001301.1:0-35516 GCA_022651775.1 Drusus annulatus
TCTATTCCAGACGATTTGAAAAAAGAGTGATCCATATCAATTAGGTGTATAGCGAATTCAGAGTAACCTACTCCATTCAGGCACTTAAGATGTTCAGTCACCCTTGTGTTGACATTTCTTGCAGTTTTACCTACATAGAACGCTGGGCAATCGTTACATCTAAGTTTATAAATACCTGAATGGCTTAGGTTATCTTCTTTTGTTGTTATCTTGTTTTGTTTTCATTTACCTTAAAGTTTCAGACTTTGTAATCTCATTCGATGATATTTCTGAGCTGTCTGTGGGACGTGCTTTCGGATTTTTATTTTATGGTTAAGATATTTGTGAGTTATATTATTATATCAGGTAGGTAAGTAACTTAAACATTTTAAAAATTAAATATTTTCTTTCTATTACGCAAGGTCTGTATCTTCGCTGCAACCTCGGCCCCGTTTAGTTGCACCTTAATTAAAACAACTTTGCTTAACAAATATCCAACTTTTCTTCACTTATAAAAAAATCTTAGCCCAGATTGTAAATATATTAAGTCACGCAGTGTGCTATAAGATGTACTTAATTATGTATGTTTCTAATATTATTATTTTTTTAAAGGTAGATTTAGAAGGATTTAGCCATTAAGATATCTTGGACTGAAAATGACCAAATGTTTCATTTTAGAAAACGACAAGTAAGTGACGGTACACCACTGGCAGTTATCGATTGAAAAGTTGGTTAATATTCGTTTAAAGTTCCGTCGCACTTACTGGTAGATACCTAATTGATTCATAGTACGTTATGTTGAGGGGACACATCGCATTGTAAACGTAGATGACAGTTATAATGTTTGTCATATGTTGAGTTGTGGGTGAGGCCCAATGGGTTTCGACTTACCCCCTTTTCAATAAAAGTTACCTATGCTTAATGAACAGATATCACCCCAACAATGACCTCATCTTAATAACGACTCAATTAACTTTAGTGAAAAATCTGTTTGCCTAGAGAAGTAAAACTTTTAAACTGTGAACTCTGGCATCATAAAATTATATGGCTTTGTATCTGCAATCGTAATGTATAGGTTGACCCTTTGCTCAGCTCGCAGCAACCTTTACAAAATGTGTTATGAACATGTCGTCGCTGGAAAGACAAAAGAGCTTAAGCGACACTTTATTAAAAATGATTTAAATATGGAGTCTTGATCAGTTCTTTTTTTCTGTATCGAATTCTCTGACTCTTGTTTGATCCTGAAGAATTGCGTGGCCCTTCAGCCATCGAAAATATATTTACCATTAAGGAGAAGGCTTAACTCGAGCGACATAAGTTTGGGTTACCCGAGTTGACTTTTTTGTTTCAAAATACAACCAGGTTATTTATCATTTTTTTTAAATTTATTTTATAGTAAAAAACAAAAAATTTAAAGTGCTCTGGTGTAAACATCCCAAAATGACGCTGCATTCCTTTTGCCTTTCCGGCAACGATATATTAATATAAATATGACCTTAGAACAATACGCCTTAATTAATTTTAGGTGAAAATAAGTTTGCGTCGAGAAGTAAAAACTCGAAATGGTGAACTCAGGCGTCATGAAAATAATATAGCTGTAATTTATCGGTTAATGCCATTTTCAGCTTGCAACGACATTTCTAAAATGTGCTGTGAAGCCTTAAAATAGCGTGCTTACCTAATTACTCTTGTCGATTAAGCGAAGCGTTGTAAGTTAAACGAAAACTAGTATTATTGCTGATGTCAGAATGATATACCTATTGAAAAACAGATTAAGTATAAAAAAATGTTAAAATAATAAACATAACAACGAATATTACACGAGTAAAAGGTGATTCGTGTAGGTATATAAAGTGAATATACCTTTTTAACGGGTAACTACTAGGTATTTTTATGAACGATGTCACTGACTACATAGATAAGTTGGTACCTACATAATTATGTAGGTGATATGTATCCAAACGCTGACTCAAAATAAATGATTACATTACCTCGTCACCCTAACATGATTTCTTGATACCTGCATATTAATATAGCATCTAGTGGGAAAAACGCTATTTCTTGTTGGAGGCAACTTTCCGTTCCGGGGTGGTTAGCGGACATGATCGAGCGTGCGTGCAATGCTTGACGCATTCTTATTCTAACAAGGGCTCTTTACTCACTCCCGGAGTCATGCAACTTATAGGAGACTCACATTTACAGATTTCATATTATTGTAAACATACTTTATTTGAGTTGTAAATCAGCTAATTTCAGGAGGGACAGTCAGTCGTAACCTTCTTTCCTTCGTTTCCTTCTTCAAAGAAAATTTGAAATTATTTTGTACTATTATTATATCGTTTTACGGGCATGGGCTTAGCTAGTCGTTAGAACTAAAGGGTCAGCACCCAAAAATATTCAAATGGCTTTCCAGCACAAACAAAACTACTAATTATTTATCTGTTAATTCCATACGGATCGTTAGAAAAATGTCCAAGGTTTCTAGTAATACAATTGTTAAACAGTGTCTTTTAAATTCTTTATGAAATGCATACTGGAATTTTAGGTAAAACGTTCAAAAATACCTTTACTGGTTTTCAAATTGAACCTTTTACTAACATGTTAGTATCTTTTTCGTAGAATTTAAAGGATTACATTTTTTTTAATTTATTCACTGGAAACCTCAGACATTTTTCTAATTGCCCATGGAAAATTTGCAGAAAAAATATTTGTAGTATTGCTTGTATTAGAATGCTACAAATTAACGTTTAGCGTTGTTTTTTAGTGCTGACCCTTAAGAAAGCTTACGCAACAAGTAAAAAATACAATGAATGAAAACTTATAGAAATACATCTCCCCGCAGGTTCCCTTTGGTTTATGCAATATTATTGTTTTCTTTTACACTTATTATGTTGTCCTTAATCTTTAGCGGTCTTATTAAAATTTACACGAGCAAGTATGTGTGTCCAAAAAAATGTAGTAAAAGTATTGTTTTCGTGTGTACAAGCTTAAACAATTAAACACTAATACCAACAAAATATTCAAAACGATCAAATATATCAATAGGGATGTGTTTTCTACTCAAGGAATAAAACGCTTTCCAGTTATAAAAGACCAAAAATTATAAGGGCCATTGACGAAGATTGGGGCTACATGAAGATGCGTTGAAATTGGCGAAGCCTCTTCTGTACTCACTATTTTTTTTAATAAGTCTACTAAAGGCAATGAAGAAAAAATACTACACTGTCTGGATATTCGGATTGATGTTTTTGATTTAGAGATAAATGTGCGAATTATTTAATCAAAAATTCAAAGATTCTGATATTTTCTTTGATTCATTTAACTTTCAGTAAAAAAATAAAAAAGTCCTGTAAATGACAAATTTGATTCAAAATTGTGTCCTCTTTCAAGTTTTTCCTTAAATGTATTTTTATGTGGGTACTGTACTCTGCTTTGTCCCTTGATTCATCCCTCATCTTAACTAGAAATGGACATGATAATAACATGAGATTTACCGTTTATTGTATTTAAACAACACTTACCATCACTTTTATTTGTATATTAAATTTATTTATATGCGGGTATTACGCCATCTACCTTGCTTTATCTATTGCTGCTTATAATTGCTTAATATGTGAGAAATAGTTAGGATGCAGACGAATTCTCTATACTTTATGTTTAATATTGTTTGTTTATTAGTGTCGGTATCTGTGTTTTCTCATCAATAAAAAAAAGGTTTTTCTTGTATGAGATTAGTAATCATATTGTATAGGTTCGTTACTAAACAAAATGCTATAAATAATTGTAGGTACCTACTATGAATCGATAAAAAATCACGAAAATAGAAAACACGGGCTCGGAACGCCACTGCCATTTAGGAAGTTTACGCTGATCTAACTTAATGGTTCCTAACACATGGTAACTATTAACTCTTCAGCCTTTGTTAAATTATTTTGACTTAGCGACTAGACAGTGCCCAGTCAATAAAGGTGTTGACAGCTACCTACGTCGGACGTGGGCATCCATGAAATTTGCAAGATTGCCTCGCCTTTTCGAATACATTTTATCTCAAAAACATTTTACGTATCTTTCTAGGTATTGCTGATACTTGAAAATGCTAATAATTCCGTCATTTGATTAGCACGATTTTATTTGCGATACAATGTTTTAGATGGAATCAGGGAGACGAAAATTGAATTGTGTTAATTAATTTTTTTTTTTACACATCAGGGCGGAAACAATTATTGTTTATTAGAAGAAAAAACGTTCAATCCTTCCTTAAAAATACTTATTTTTCAGCAGTAAATGATTATTTCAAAGATTCGTAGCTTAGAACGGTAATAGCGTTGCGATCTGAAAATAGTTGCATTAGCCTATAAATTCCATACAGATTTTTAAAAAACAAATTTCATGATGCCGTCTGCGCTCGAAAGTTTTTGCTGCTTCATTCAAACAGATTTTTAGTTTCGCCTATGAGATTGACGCATGGGAGTCGGGCTATAAAATATACCATCTTATCATGTCTGAATAATATTTTGCAATAGGTTTAGTAGCTTCTAAATAAGATACCTAAACACGCATTCTATAGCTGTAATTCTTGATGGTTATTTTTTTTAACTGGACTAAACGGCATACAAATTACAAACGAAGAAACTAATTAAGCATGGTTCCAGGAATCGGAAATGACGAGACCTGACTTTCTCACGATGCATAATGATGCTATCAAAATAAGCCACTATTCTTGCATGAAATCGAGGACATAAGCGACTCCACAGGGCTTCCGTATATGACTTGCACTCGAGAGAAGTGACTTTTTTCCAATATTCACGATTTCCCAAAATGTTTTATGCTTCTTGTTTTTTGTAGGGAAGTTTTGAAATTCTACGAGCAGAAATATACACTAAACTGAGGGATAAAAATATTTAGCCAAATCGTCGCACGGTATGAAGCACAGTACATACACATGTGGTATGTGCTCGTTAAATCGTCTACCTATTACCTCTTCTTCTTCTTTTTTATATTATTAATGTATCTATTCATACAGTTTTATTATGTGCACGAGCAAAACGCTTTAAATATAAGAGTTGTATAAAATCAGGTATAATATTTATGCACATAAATATATAATTAAATAAAATTGTAATATATGTAGGATATTTTGCTATCTAATTTGATTTTTACCAATACCTCTGCCGGCCCTGTTTGTTTTGGGTCATTTCATAGCGTACTGATCTACGTTTTTACCTTCGAGGAGGGAGGTTTCGGGTTTGCCTCGGGACCACAATACTGTCATCAAGGGAACGCAACATGTTCCAAAATCATTTTTACTTTCAAAAATTTTCAACCAGTATTAAGCCCTCCTCACCCCTCCCCTACCCTCCGCCAATATTTTTTTTAAATCCCCATATATTAGCAAAGACGATCGATATTGAACATTGTTCCGGTGAACGTGTGCTCCACAGCATTAGTATTTTTTTTAGTTTATTTTTATTTTTATTATTGCTTTCCTGTGACGTTATATTATAAATCGAATTGGATTATTTTATTTTAATAAAGGAATTGAATTGTGATCTTTATTGTTGAGTTTGATGGACGGGAACTTACGAAAGTGAATTTGCAGCTATGGTAAAGAAGATTTTTGATTGCTTAAGCTTCTCTTCTAACTTTTTCTCTCGGCTTGATGGCGTAATTTCTTCGACCATACAAATAAATCTATGACTTCCATTGTTATTCCATATATTCTGTGCAGCATGCTTGTGTAAAATCAATCAATGGGCTTTCATTTATAAGTAGGTACTGACTGTTATAATTTCAAAACTCTAACATTGTCAAGAAAATATATGAGAGCAGATAAAAAAAAATCCCGCTGTCATTTCAGCCTCTTAAAATGCCTTCAATGGTCCCAACTTTAATTGACATTTTAGTTAGGGCCACTTTCAACATGGATAGGGCACTAACAAAAGCGATGGTAGGTAGCCGCAGATGAAAGTTTTCTTCATACTTTTAACATATTTAAATGAAAATGTAAAACATCCAAACCTTACTGCCTACCTGCATATAGCCGATTCCGATTCTACTAGAGCCGGCACTGTCCAGTATGAGCAGCGCTGTTCCCGCACTGGCCCCCGCGCGCCCTGTCCGCCCTGCCCGCTCTCCGCTACCGAAGCCGACACACACTGGAGCCGGCCCTGCACTCACACAGGAGCAGCCCGCCAACAAATCCTACAGCGCAGCTCTACGGACGAAAAACAAGGTACTCGTTATCGGGACCAACGACACGAGTACGATAAAGGTAATTCCTAAGCAAAAATACGTTATTGTTTCTCGGTTAGACCCTAGCACGACAACGGAGGATGTGATTGCCCACGTTAGCGCCAATACTGCTCTGAGCTGCAGTGCTGAGAAGTTCATGGCGTTTTCGAAAGAATACTCCACCTTCAAAATAGGGGTCAACGAAGAGAAGATCGACGTACTTCTCAAAGAGGAACTCTGGCCCCGAGGAGTGGGTGTACGTCATTTTCGTTTTACAAAAAAAAAGAACTTTTGGACCAAGAAAGTCGTCAAAGCCCCAAAAAAACACAATGACTACTTTTGTACCAAAACGTGCGAGGACTCAGATCTAAGATGACATTATTTTCGGAAAAACTTTCATAATCAAAACCACAATGTCATCGTAATTACTGAGACTTGGCTAAACGAGTCTATATTCAACGCGCAGATTATCGACAGTAGATATATCGTTTTCCGAAAAGACAGAAGCACTGCTCAAACCCGAGGCGGCGGTCTACTGTTGGCGTTGCTAAATGAACAAGACATGCGAGCAGAGCGACTTTCCCATTTGGAAACGGGAGATGACAATCTATGGGTTAAAGTTATTGTTCGAGACATATGTGTATTTATCTGTGCTGTTTACATCCCACCTAATTCTAAAACAAATGTTTATACGATATTTTTTTGGAAATGTTTATTAGTAACTTAAGCTTTTTGCTGACAAGAAAATTTTAGTGATTGGTGATTTCAATATTCATTCATCGCAAAATCCTCGTGCAGTGAACACTGAACTCTTATATGTTATGGAACTATTTCAACTGAAACAACTAAATACAGTGCTAAATTCTTGTAATCGTACTTTAGATCTAGTTTTAAGTAACTTTAATATGATTGTAGAAAAATCAGATTTCTGTCTGGTTCTGAAGATAATTATCATCCAACACTATTGTCAGAAATCAGCCTTAAACTTGTTAGGCCGTTGAAAAATCTTCATCTCCATTCTGAAAACAATTTCCGTGGTTGGAATTTCGGCAAAGGAGACTTTTAAGAGCTATACAGCCAACTGCGTGACCACAATTGGCAGGCTATCTTGGAGCTTTCCGATGTTGACGAGGCAGTTAAATACTTATACGACACTTTATACGCGTACTTTGATCAATGTTTTCCAAGGAAAAAAGCGCCGCGAAATGAAAACTATCCTAGATGGTTTACACGTGATATTATCAAGGACATAAAGATGAAATTCATACATCATCGGCGGTGGAAACGATCAGCTTTGGAAAGTGAACACGAATTGTTCAAATTTTATCGTACAAAAATTAAACGTAACATTTCAATTGCACATAATAACTATATCTTGAACGTAGAAAACAATGTCAAACACGATCCTAAATCCTTCTGGAAATATATTTCCGACAAAAAATGTAACGGAGGTTTTTTAAATCACATTACCTTCAATGATTGCACATACGAAGGAGCTGACATACCGGAAGCTTTCGCAAAGTACTTTAAATCTGTATATAATCAGGAAAAGGTCGACTTTGAATCTTACGTACCAGGGATGGCTGGATCAACATTTGCGCAAAACATTTCGATTGATAACATCGATACCGCGGATTTCTGTTTAGCAGTTAAAACACTGAAACCAAAAACATCGTTTGGTCCTGACTTAATTCCACCCTTTGTTATCAAGGGATGTTCCGAACCATACGTCTAAACCACCACTGTTGCATATATATAATACCACGATTAAAATGGAATTTTTCCTAAACTATGGAAACTGTCAAAAGTCACACCTTTACACAAAGATGGCGACAAGTGTCACGCTTTAATAACTACAGGCCTGTAGCAATACTTTCCGCACCTGCAAAATTACTGGAAATAATTTTGCATAAATATTATACGCCAAAAGTCGAACCTCGTTTTTGATCGAACAGCAACACGGATTTAGACGTGGCCGATCAACCACTACAAATTTGATGATATTTACAGATTACGTATCTAGAGCACTAGATAATAACGAGCAAGTTGACACATCATACCACGATTTTGCGAAAGCTTTGATAAGGTTGATCACCTAGTTCTCCTAAGTAGACTTGAGGAAATTGGATTATCTGTAAATTTAATGAAACTTTTGTAACTATTTGAACGGAAGAGAACACCTGTATCTTACGGTTCATACAACTCCGACGCGTATCCCTACAAACTCTGGTGTGCCACAAGGATCCAATTTGGGACCCTTATTATTTTTAATCTTTATAAATAACATTAGAAATAATATTAAATACGCTCGTTTTTTTTTACTTTTTTGCTGATGACATAAAATTATTTATTCGAATAAGATCATTGGAAGACTGTAGACATCTTCAGGAAGATATTAATACAATTATTGACTGGAGTATTGCTAATAAACTCAGTTTTAACTTCAGAAAATGTTCCGTCATGTGCTTCACGAGGTCACACAAGACCGTATATTTCAAAGCTACAAAATGAAAGATACGTCTCTGAAGCATACGGCTACTTGTAAGGACTTGGGAACAGTATTTGACGCTCGTTTAACGTTTCATAATCACATCGAAAAAGATCTGCAAAAATCAGCCACAAAAATGTTGGGTTTTGTCCTTCACAATTCAAGGGAGTTGACAAATCTTGCAGTGATAAGGCTGCTTTTACTTTAGCTTAGTGCGTAGCATTCTCGAGAGTGGATCTCAGGTATGGGGGCCAGAGGACACCGCCTATGTACTAATGGTCGAGAAAATTCAAAAGAAATTTTTACGGTTTCTCTCTACATGAGAGAGTTTGGTTTTTACCCATGGCTGTTTCCAACAGCGTTTATCTCGGGAATGCTGGGTATCTGCAGCCTTAGTTCGAGGAGGGATATAGCATTACTGCTTTTGCTCATAAACTCCTGAACGGTGTATTATTAATACCTGACATCCTGGCGGAAATTGGATTTTATGTCCCTGATAATTTCACGCGTGGCCGCCAACACAGGCTTCTGTTTCTTCCCCAGGTGCAGAACTAACTTTTACCAATGGTGATGCCCCCTCGGAAGACTAACTAGGTTAATTAACTGCCTCGCAGGAAATTTGGATATTTTTCACGAGCTATAACAAGTTTAAGCAAGAACTAGCTATTAAGTTCTAACTATATTATGTACTTCTTGAAAACTATTTTTTTTGTTTTTAAACTTCTTTTTACTTTAATCTTTGTGTAATTATGATTACCATGTTTTGTGTTTTTTGCAATGTTTTGGTGTAAAACTGTTTTTGCAAATATAAAATAAATAAATAAATAAATAAATAAATAAATAAATATATGTATTTAACAAAATCTTTGAATACATAGGAATAGTTTTATCTAACATTCAATTTGAGTTACAAAATAAAATCGTTGTAATTTTCATGAAACTATATAAAGTTGAATACCTACGTATTGCTCTTGGACAAATGTAGGTACATATAGGTAAATATTTTTACTTATTGCTGTCGTTCGTGTAGCTAATCATAATCTCGCGAGTTTACAAGCGTAACGGGGTTTCCGAGTTTTTACGAAATGAGAACAAACCTGTCTTATGGTGAAGAGTGGATTAAATATTGAATTATTTATGACAAGCCTTAAGAATAATAATTTTGCACTCGTACCTGAGTGGAATAAGGGGGGGGGGGAATATTTTAAAGACTCCAAAAACGAAATTAACAAAAAACCATTTAAATACAATAAACATAAGCATATAAAGGTCCAGGTGTTTAAACTCCCGTCAGCTTTGAATTTGTCGAATCGGCATTTAGCGCAATTTTTATTTTTTTGGCATTTGATACTTCAAATAACGTGTCAGCGTTTGATCATTTATGCTTGATCATCAACATTTTACCAAAAGCTGTCACGGGCCGATAATTGATGGTTACGGGGGCCGTTATTTAAAGTGGCAAAAGTCAAATAATTCAAAAATACATTTAATTATAAAGCAAATGAAACAAGAGTTTAAACAACTAGGCCTAACTTTCGAGCGTCATGTCTAATTTTTGACGGCCTCCATGGTCGAGTGATAAGACGCTCAACTACGAATCCACAGGTCGCGGGTTCAAACCCGGCGTGCGCCAATAACTTTTACATAATGAATGTGTCATAACACATTTAATTCATATAAAATGATGTAAAGTTTATATGCGTCATAACACATTTAATTCATATACAAATAATATAAAGTATATTTGCGGCACGTTCCAGAGTGGTAGATACTCCAAGTATCGCCCTGGTGAAAGACCACCATTCCAAATCGAAACGTCGCTTGAAATGGCTTTAGCCGTGTTTGGTGACCAGATCTGAATAGTCAGGTACTTTCCAACCTTTCTCTTTCCCATCTCCTTCCCCTCCCCACTACCTTCAGCCTCATAACATACCCCAATTTGAGATGCCATAGTCTCACTGGCTTTAGATGGTTGGGAGCAATTGGGATTCTTGTGCGGTATTCACTATAATTTTTTTTTTTTTAATTACTTGATGCACACTTACAATTTCATAAAGAACAAAATTGAAGGCAGCATGAAAGGAAATTCCTTGAAAAAGATCAAGGTGAGAAAAGTGCCTAGCTTGGTCACATCGTAAGAAATTAAAACTACTCTTCCTCAACTTACTATGAAAAAGGTTGAAGAGAAAATGTAAAATGTAAAATTAGAAAACAGTAATTATCATGGCTGAGAAAAAGAAACCCTTTCCACCTTCGGGATGCAGAAGACTAACACATTCAGAATGGTTGCCTTGAGATGGCACCACAAGAATAATGATCCAATTCATATTAGATACACCACCTTGCATAACATGTCAAATGTGTATAATTATTTTGTATATTGTTTATACATACCCATTGTGAGAAGAAAGGGGTATTTCGTACACATACTTGGATCTTCCGCTAACAGAGTTAGTGGTCTAACCACTGAGCCATGCAGCATCACCGTTATAAAATAATAATATTATAAATAAAAATAACTTATAAAATATTTATGTTCATATGAATTTCTACAATATTCTATTCATTGCACAGGCCCATTAAATTGGGCATAAAGTTCTAGCAACGAACCAGTCAGTTACAAAAACCATAAGTGAGATGAAATAATCAGTTCTAAAACTTTGCTGTGTTGTGTCCCTTAGGAATGCAGAATGCAAACAGAAACTGAGATTCGTTATTACTTCATTTTGCTATTTCAAAGAATCAGTACTGTATAATATAATATAGGTAGTAATATCCATGTAAAATGCAGTACACCTATATTGGCAAAATATTTGGTTTGTACGGTACATGCAAATGAGGTGCTGTTATGATCTGAATAATCCGTTTCTTCCCTTATTTTACATATTCTCCATACACGAGGAAACCTATGTCGTCTTTGAGGATGCTATGAGAAGGATCTTTTTGAGGAAAGGAAGGAATGAACCTGGGTATTGAAGAGGCCTGTGTTGTAGGAGGAAGGAAACAGAGGCCGGCAAATCATTCCACTGTGGCGCGGAAGCGGCCCGTTCTCATGTGTCGAATGTCAACTGTTTACAAAGTTGGGTGCCATTTGGTGAGTTTCCGGCTGTGCGCCGGTGCTGAAGGGATCAATGAGGCAAGTTCCTAGAAGCATCTTCTATTAAAATACCAGTAAAAAAGGGACAGAATTTCCAACTGACGCCTGCGCTTTGAGAAGTTAAGATAAGGAAATTTATCAAACGGACCACCTGTTTCTGCAGTCAAGTGTTATTTTCAGGTATTTTGGGGTTCTAAAGCAAAGGTGACTGCCAAATTCAACAGTGGTTCAATTCACTTGTGTACCTAAGGTAAGATAAGTCCTACAAACAGTATAATCCAGGTTAAATAAATGGAAAATATTATTCAAGTAATTCGTTCCTAGCATGGAAGAAAGAAAAATTTTCTTACTTCCATAGTCCTAGGCAATTACACCTCCAATATGAACTTTGTGCCAGGGGTATGTATTTCTCAATTACATATTGTGATTTTAGGATATTATGTGTATAATATGTAGGAGTTTGACAGGCCGGTTGTCCCTTCTCTCCTTCGCCCAACAGAAGTCCGTTGCAAAAACAAAACAGTTGTCGCCTACTTCTTCTAGGAGATGGCACTATATTAGAAGAAAAGGACTTGTAAATACTCTTACTGTCTTTTTTTGTATTTTCGTAGAAAGCAATCACTTTGTGGTTTGACATATTAAATGAAAATGAAATAATAACTTTGTATAAGACCACAGATTTTATTTGAATTTTTATGACTGAACGGTTTCGATTAGCCTAAGCATCATCAGGGTACAAAATTAAACTTATACAAAGTTATTACATATTTCATTTTCATCACTCTTATTATCACCCTGTATTCAGAATCGAAACATTGCTTGAAATGGCATAAGCCATGTTTAGTAACTAGATCTGAATAGCCAGATACTTCCCAACCTTCACATTTCTGTCTCCTTCCTCTTCCTACTTACTTCAGCCTCACAATATACCCCAAATTGGGGGTAAAATAGTCGCACTGGCTTTGTACAGTTGGGTTTTTGTGCAGTAATGTCATTAAAACAAAAAGTTTAACTATACAGCCCAAGAAAGAGTAAAAAAGTCTATTTTTACTATCACAATTGACACCCGAGAGCACTGTGGTGACTTATCACACTGTGGAAAGTAGTTTTTCTTCATGGTTTATCATAAATCCATGATAACACTTCATCAGGAAAATGTTGGAAATGACACTCAAGAAAATCAAGCAGCCAAACTCTTTGAATTATTTCACTTGTGGAGGACTAACATTATGCCACCATTAGATCCACCTTTGGATATGCCGACTAATGAGGCCTTTACAAACCAATGAAGACTAACTCTCTCGACTAAGTTCAACCTTATAAGATATAAAATGTTATTAACAATTAATAAAAATACAATTCGATGTATAATAACTTTATTACTTCATTGTAACTGTTAACAAAATATTTAATATTGTATGTTGCTTAATCAATAGCGATGAACACACCTTGCTTCAGAAAAAGTGTCTTATTCGATATGATAAAACATTTTCACAGGCATAACAGTGCGAGACAAAAATGAACATAAGTAACTTGTATTACAATAACAGCACCAGTAGATTGGGCAAACATCATTCACGATGAGCTCATCTACTACCATCGAAACCAGAAACGGTAAAGTGTAACATTTGTAATCCAAACAGAAATCTGATAAAACGCTTTCTTTAGTGCTTAAATAAATAAAAGAACTTTTCATCACTATCATTCAATTAAATTTCATTGGAACATTTGTATAAATATTATATTAAATACATACAAGTATCATAATGGATCATAATATTATATTATCCATAGTAAGTGTAACCTAGTGCATAATTGTGCTCGATTGCTTTAGCCAATCCAAACAGTAATCATTTAATGGTAAATATTAAATCTTCACTTTAATATATTATATTTTACACTTATGTTATTAAATTTAAGAGTTTTATGAGTCTCAATATTAGTGGCATGAAAAATAATAACTCCTGGAAACGACGACACAGTCAATTCTGAAGTTAATATAAGAACCATTGGTAAACTATATTGTAAGAGCTAACAATGTTATGTACTTATCAAATTAATGGTTAGGTTTGTTTAAAAGTAATTCGTATTACTAATTCCTTAAACACTAGGCTTTGGCACACTACTTCTAACCATATTGATAATTGGAATTACATAAATAGATAAAAGCAACAATATTGTTTACATAGTGCACCAATACAATTTATAATAAAACTTCCTTCCCCCCCCCCCCTCTCCTATTTGTCTGTGAAAAACACTGTAACCTAACTTGTCAAGCTTCTGCCCAAAATCACTCTATGGCATACCATGGTATTCGACGAATGTAAGTAATCATTATTCTAAAATGCAAATATGAGATCCAATCTACTTATTTGTATGGACAGTAATATGGACAGTTAGTATTACTCTAACTTCATTTATTTATGTACTTATATTGTTGTCATTTACACTTATGGGAAACCACTTATCTAAATGGATAATTATCTATGGAGTATGTTACTGTTTGATGAATCATTATCATTATAAAAGTTAATATTTACGAAATCTCAAATGTAAATCTGCCTATGAAAAGAATAATAATATGTTTATTTACAATTGAATTACAAGAAGGCATTATGAATGCCATGGAAACAATAAGTAATTATGATGAAGACCTCTGTGTCTACCGAAGGGAAAAGGATAAATAATTTGTGTTTGAAATGATTCAGATAACAATATGCCTTTTATAATAAATATACTATTTCTAGTGATGGCCGTTTTCGATGAAACCTTTAAAAAATGATTCAAACACCTGTTTCACTAACCTTATTTTTGATTTCAACTAAATGCGTCAAAACCACTTATAAGAGAATAAATACATTGTTTTGATAGCAAATAGTGTTTGTGCTCTATATAATATCATTATTTTAGCACATTAAAGTCTCGTTAGTATTCTCACAAATAAAAACACAATATTGAAAGTCATAATTGCTTGTCATCTAAACTCCTCAATAAAGTGTTTCTATTTGATGTTAAGATTCTCACCCCCCCATCATTCAACAATACATATTCAAATGGAGGTGGGAAATTGTAACAGTAAGATGAAGATGAAAAAAATGTTACATATAATATTATAAAACCAAATACATATGTTTAAGCACATACACAAACTTTTCCCTCGGGGAGGAAACAAGAATTTAAAATGGCCACATTGACATATTGAAACATATGTCATTCTTAAATAAACATTTTGAAACATGTATTATAAAATAAAATAAGCATAATAATTCAATTTTACAAATTTATAATATGCTCTTAAATTTAAAAATTATTGTTCCCTATTTTTTTTTACAAAGTATTTTTTTATCTCATTTGTGTACCCCTCAAGCAAATGAATAGTTAAAGCTTTGCCTTTGTAAATTAGATAAACATCTTTATAATAAATAATATCAGCGCTTGCTATTCAATAATTTGTATGCATGATTTGCTGTCACATTACGAACAAATGGAAGGGTGACAGTTCCCAAACTGAATTCATGGCAGTTTTATATCCTCCAGTGGAAGAAAAGAGTTTATACCCCAAAACACTAAATCTCCCTTTGAGCAATATTGTATGGCAGCATTATCTACAAACACAATCTTTTTCACCAATTAAATGGAAATAATAATGCTTAAATTCTACGAACTGAAAAAGTATTTGAATATTAAATTGTGCGCTTTTCCAATACAATAATTATTAAAGCAATGTCACTTTTCCCTTCAAACCAATAAAACTAACTTAAAATATTAATTTGTAAGGATATCATTGTCCTATTTCTATATAGTACTACTCTATCGTAATAACATGTTAAAATATCAAGCTCAGTCAGTATCGATAATAATAATAATAATCAGAACATACCAACTCATGCACTTGAGCAATGCTTCCTCATGATATCAATGGAAGGGGCCAAGTTGAACAAAGATTAGCTGTCATTAAAGATAACAATATTCAATGTTTCATTCAAGAGATTTCTAAAATTCGAGAGAGCGCTTAAACTCCTTTTGTTTAGGGAAGAGAAATGATTATCTTTGTAAAATTGGAAGCAAGTGGTATGCTACCTTACAATTACACAAAACTTAATTGATAAGGGAGCATTTGATGCATTGTAGGCCAACAATTTTATAACCGTATGAATCGTTTGAGCACCGACAATATCTCGGGGAGACTCTACTTCTTGGCAGCTGTGGCTGGCTTGGTCAGTTTTGCATCCGGATGAGGAACCTAGAACAAGAGAAATATGTATTCATATCCCGGACAAGACTCTCAACTACCCAGAGGAAAGATTAGGAATGCTGACAGGCTGAAGAAGGTGGGAAAGAGGAAGGATAAGAAGTACTTCGTTGGCATAGCTTTTTAGCTATTACAAGCAACATTTTGACTCTAGATAGTGGTCTCTTGTGGTTTACTTAATAAAGTTTGTATTTAATCTTGATTGGATTTAACACAGCTATCTCTGACACTATAGCCAAGGATATTTCAACTCGCTCACGGAGAATATCAAAATATATCAACAAGCAGTTCTCTCCATATTTGCCGTAGTCAGCAACTAAAGTCCCAAAGGAGCCGGGGTTCCTGCACAGATAGGATGTTACACTATGCTAATGGGTGATTACATTATGTCATATTAGCATTCAGCGAGCTATAAGTGGAAACAACTCTGAGAGACCTACGTCTAGCATTGGGTAGACAATAGTAACATAATATTATAATGATGACACCAGACACATTTGTAAATAAATAATAGTAATTAAAAAATACCATAGAACCTATGACTGTTGTTTCCAATGAAACTTATGAACCGTTTAGCTACTATTTGGCATAAACCGAGTACCAACGCATCTCACTGTTTCCAGCTCGGCCTAGCCTTACCTAAGTAAATCGGTACACTTTGGCAATCTATTTACCAAGATTAATGTTGACAAACCAATGGAGTTTTGAGACCTTCTCACATTGTACTTTTATGTATTGATTTATTCACAATAAATGCAATAGTCTCTAATTAATGTTAATTAATCCTTAAAAGGTTTTACTTTAATGCAATTTGCTGTCTATTAAAAAGCGAACATTCCATAAGTTGATTTGCGGTAAGAAAATGTTAGGTAAAACCAAATGTCTGATACTACAATTTAAATGTCATATTTGACTTAACTTAGTCACCGCTAAAGAAGGGTTGGAAACAATGATACATATGAGCAAATTGTTTGTGACTCAAGAAACGTCATTTTTAATTTATTTTACTTTGCAGAGTTGTAACATACATACAAAATTGAACCTTACCGTAGCTCTCTGGTCTTCCATTCGACCCCCTTGTACGCGGAGGACGAGAGAGAAGAACTCCTCATCAGGGATTGTGCAAGCCGACCTGTTGATGGGGCGAGTAACGGGCAGCTCAGTACGCTGTTCTTCTATCCGGGAACCCTGAGAAACAAAAACATACTCGTCAGCAAGTGGAATATTGTATGGATGGTTGAAGGTAGGTGAATTTAAACGAGAATTCATTATGAAAGGACTAATCAGGTGAGACTATCTCTTAACCCCTAGTGTGCCGAAGTATTCTATAGGACCGGGCATTCATCACTATCTTTTCAGGAGTTTTTATCCTTTAAAACCTTTTGTTTACATATATAACGTTTTGACCGCTAAATAAATATGTACACATAAACAGTCGTCCCTAAGCGGCACTTTTTTTTTTTTTACACATTTTTGGTTGAATGTTATTTTTAAAACGACCCTTTTAAGAAAATAAAATCATTACATATATGAATTATGAACTATCCTAAAATCATCCTCCAACACCAAAGTATCAATAAACATTCACTTGTGATAAACCCAAATTAACCCAAATTAAGAAAACGCCATAATTGTATTAATGTAAACAATCGCGTTAAATTTCAACCGAGAAAAGGCCATCTATATGGACGCTCTATAGAATTCCCATCAAACACACGCGCGAGATTCAAAACTCCGACTAAAGGCTGTTCCCGGGCTCTTGGTTTTAATATTTTATAAGATAAACAATGAAGTAGTTGATAAAGATTTTCAGAGATGTCAATCCATGAATATTATTATTACTAAAACAAATTTCGCCCGAATACGGCATACATGTACTCGGAAAACAAAATCGAAACTTGAAAATGATTTAAGTCATCTGCCGCGTGGTGTGAGCCATTTGTAGAAATGACTAAAGTCACTCGCCGCGGTGAAAGAGTTAAATGAACTATAATCGCTTGTCAACAAAATAATCAATCCATAGAGATATTTTGCATTGCGTTTAGTATGGTACAAGTCGAGTAATATATAATTTAAGTTTGCTTACGCCAGTGACGTTACTGTTTGTGTTTACAGGAAAACCTTATATCATTTTATTTTTATTTGGAAGGAAATGTTTTCAGCCACACGAAAATACAATAAAACGACAATCTTCACATTTCTTGATCAAACTTTTTTTAGTAATATGAGGGAGACCAAACCTATTCTCCGAATATAAGTAGCTATTTGAGAAAAACCACTTATGCCATTGACATACAATTTGAAAAAAACACTTAAATATGTACATTATCTGAGAAGAGAGCAACTGACAAAACATCATTTTGTACAACACAAGTGAGTTATTACGAAATTACAGTCAGCAAGGTACGACAGAAGTTGTACCTTGCGGGAATCCGGCATTCCAAAGGTAAACACGTTGACCGCCAATATCGTTTTTTTTAAATGGCAAAAAAATGCATTTGCGTTTTTAGGTTTTATTTAATAGAATAGATACAAATACGTATTTTGAAATTTACTTTGATGAAAATTTATAGAGTTTTTCAACGTGTCGGTCACGGGTGAACGACGCGGCGCAAATGGAATAATATTATAGGTGGCGCCGTGTCAGCCACTCTGTCGGTTCCTCCCTCCCTCCCTCGCAAAAAAACTTGAAGTGGTACAAAAAATGTGGCTATGGAATTAATTTTAAACACTGCAATGGTAAATGCCCAGATTTTGCATAAAATAACCACAAAAAAAATGTTTCTATAGTTAATTTCAGGAAAGCAATTGTTGAATATTTTTGTATTAAATCCAACCAAAATCAAATGAATACCCCAAGACCAAAACGAAAAAAACATGTCCTCAAAACAAAAGAAGGTTCGGCTAGAACCTCCAAAAAATCATGTAAAGGTTGTTACTCTAACAATGTGAAACTACATGGTAGAAACTATGCTAGAAATAAAACTGCCAGAGTAACAACCTATTACTCAGATTGTCCAAATGAACCTCACTATTGCCTAACATGCTTCAATATAATGCACTTTAGGTGTTTATGTTTTTAAATTTTCCATTTGATTATATATATTCTATCATCGGTGTTGCTTTAAAACTTCAAAGGTTTAATTTTTATTTGTCAAACATACATTTTCTCTCACAATTGTTTTTTTGTTCCTTTTTACTTCGCTTTGTAATTATAATTTAAAAGTACTTGTTTGATAATTTGCTATACTATACTAATTTGCAATACTATAGGTACTTGTATTTTAATTTGCCAATAAAGTGATTTATACATGATAGAGTTTCATTAAATTAATTTTTCACACATATGGCAATATTTTTTGTTGCCATCAAAAAAATTTAAGGCCAAGCTCCAGGTATGTAGAGAAGGGCCGTCTCGGACATTATGAATAGCAGTTTGAACAGAGCGAGCGGCCGACAGCACAAAACGGCAATTCGAAGTGAGGTATGTCGCGTCGGCCATCGGTGACTCTCACAGCGTGATTGTAATGATTCAGTGTCGGCCATCGGTGGCTGACATGGCGGTTAACGTGTTAAGGGAATTTCAATGGTGGGAAGTTTTAGCAGCCAAGATTCCAGGATTCAGGATCCACAAAATCAAGGTGTTGTTATTGTGTATACCTCAGTGGGGCTAGCTGGGGCCAATTTAGTGTCATTAAATAGCCAGCAAAGTGGTCAATGACATACTGATCAGTTTTAGGACAAACAAAGTCAACATTTTGGCAAAAACTTAAACCATTGAGTCTGAAAATAGTAATGAGTTAGAGTAAGCAACAATAAGCAAAGCTGTCAACATACTCTGTATTTATTTTAACTATCTTTTACCATCAGTTTCTTTTGGGATGCCTAAGCTTCTCTTCAGCACACCGAAGGAATCATTTCACGATGTGCCACCAAAGCAATTACATATAGAGTGAGATTACATAAAGCGAAAGTTATTTTGAAATAGCACATTTTCTGATTTTTCCCAAATTAAATGGCAAAGATTAGTCTTCAACACTTTTAATTTATGTTATTAATGCCATCATCCATGAGCCATTGTATTGTTTGCCGATCTGCATCAAATTATTCTTCAAGCAAAATAAATATGAAGAGTCTACAGATATAGGACCATCCTACTAGAAACTAGAGACAGGGATCAGAGGGACGCGTTGATTGAACACTTAAGAGGTTACACACAGTACATTTAAAGTTCACATACTCACTGAAGGATAATAATTAACACAATTTCATCCCCAACTTCACTTGGGATAAATATTATGCCCCCATATTTTAATACGGTGCCAGCGAAAGGAAACTCTGGAGACCTTAGACAGCCAGGCAGACCAATCTTTTAATTCTTGTAGAGCTAGGTATCCAAAACAGATGGTCAACTGTCAGAACTCGAGCCTGGAGAACTTAAAAGAGAAGCAGAGGAAGATCACAGATGCGGTGGGCTGATCTGATATTACAGGCATCCATAATAATGTACGAAGGTAATCTAAAAAGTTTCCGGCCTTTTTAAGAAAAACACATATTTCAAAGCAAAACAAAATTTATTTCTTGACGTAGTCTCCCTGCAACTCGAAAAATTTGGTCCAATGTTTCTCCCATCCTTTTAAAACATTAGAAAAAAAATTATTGTCTAAACCTAAAAAATACTGGTTTACAGGGTTTTCCACCTCAGCATTTGACTTATATTTTTTTCCCCCAAGAATTTTTTTCAAATTAGGAAACACGAAAGTCGCTGGGAGCTAGGTCTGGCGAATAGGGTGGTTGTGAAAGCAATTCAAACTTCAATTCCTTTAATTTTGACATTGTGACCATGAACGTGTGAACCTGAGCGTTATCTTGGTGAAACAGCATTTGAGAATGACCTTTGCCTTCTTTGGAGTTGGTTCCCCCACCGCAATCCACTGCATTGACTGCTGTTTGGTCTCAGGCGCATGATGGTGAACCCAGGTTTCATCGACGGTTTTCATTCGCTGCAAAAATTCCGCTAGTTTTTTTGATACAGGCTAAGACACTCGCGCGACATCTTCGTCCGTATGCGCTTTTGGTCAATCGTCAACAAACGCGGCAGCCGGCGCGAGGATATTTTTCTCATATCTAAATCTTGATGTAAAATCTTGTGCGCCCATTCAGATAATATCCCACAAGTCTCAGCAATACCCTCAACGGTCAATCGATGATCGTCCATCACAGTTTGATGCATAAAATCGACCATTTCGTCAGTTGTAGCGATTTTCGGTCGCCCGGGACGTTCCTCGTCTAAAATGCTTGCACAACCACGTTTGTACTCGGCCACCCAATGTTGAACCATTGTAAATGAAGGCGAGACTTCACCGTATACAGAGTCTAACTCATTTTTTATTTCCCGAGTTGTTTTTCCTTGTAAATGAACGAATTTTATCACTGCGCAATACTTAATTTTCTCCATTGGTGACAGACAATGTCAGCCGTCAACGTTGAAAGAGAGCCATAGACAAAGTAATGATCAGAATGACTTTTTTTAAATGAAATTTTTGCGGTTTACATATTTCAAGGCCATCTATCGGACGGCGAAAGATTTTTTTTTTCTACAGTTACTTTATGTCGTTGAGGCCAGAAACTTTTCAAATTACCCTCGTATAATGTCGGCAATTAGGATCTCTATGCAAAGCTGGATCGTGGAGGAGCCTGGTTCGTCAAGACAATTTAAATGATGGGGGGGCACGATCCTCAGCAATGAGGAACAGACTCAGGAATAAAGGCATATGTACTTTTACTTAAAGGACAATAAATCGAAACAGGTATAGAAAATACTTACTTGGACTCTGGCAAGCATATCCAGAAAATCATCCCCCGGTTTGTCCTTGTCTGTCTTGGTCTTAGTTTGGTTCAGTGGTTCAGAGATCTGTGTAAGATTTTTCTTTGTGGGGTGCAGAGACGCTCTCTGAGAGTCCATGCGTTCGGATTGAAGGTCCAATATCATCTCCAGCATAGCTTCACTGTTGGTGCTGCAATACAAAGGAAATCAAACTGCAGGCAACTGAATACTACCATTACAGTACAGATAAATCCACATATAAGGTTTGCACTTGGGAACTTTCGTTTTTTTGTTCTCTTGAGACTGAAATTTAAAAAGTGGCCTAATTCATTCCACTTTTTTTTCGGTCCTTCTGAAAACCTTATAGAGTTTTACTGTACACTATATTATAATATAGTAATATTGAGGAATACGTTTTATAAGATCGCTTTACATTCGCATTGATATTCTGGCGCATTCGGTTTCATTTTTAATTAAACATTTCAAATACTTTTTATTTATTTGATAAACAGAAAAAAATATGTATATTAAAGAGACACATCACATCATTTAAAAGAAAACCAAAATGATGAACAAAAGCATTGAAAATGTGAAATAAAATGAAACGAGTTGATAAAAAAGATTTACTGAAAAATATTTTTGTATACAGCACTTTATAAAAGTGGTGTAGACAAAGATATTTTGAATAATTTTTCACCATAAAGCAACTATGGTTAAAAAAACGTATGTTTCAGGTATCGCAGTCAGAGTTGACACAGTACATACACAGATGAATTGCTTGCATACAGCATGTTTCAAACATGTTATTCAACTACAGAAAAGAAAATTCCGGTGAAATTGAAAAAAGTTAATTTTTAATATAATAAAAAGAACAAAGTAAAAAACAAACAGTATGTAACTGTAAAATCTTTTTACAGTTACATAAAGCACACATTTGTTGTCTCTTTCTTGCTAATAACAATAAGTAGGCGTTAGCAAGACAAATAGCTGTTTCTGTGACATTTGGCAAGGACTGCCATGTTGGAAGTGTTTATATTTGCATCAATACACACAGTCCTAAATTTGTGTAGTTTGCGTCAACTCAAAGTGCGTGACGTATACCACTGAACAGATAATCCCTAGAAGTCTGATCAATAACGACTTAAAAGAAAACAGATTTCACCAATTTACTTAAGACCTTTGGACTTCTAGGCCAAAGACAGAAAATGTTTAACCAATTTCATCCGAAGTGTGATAAATTTGACCTTACTTTGGGCACACATACACATTCGTATCGGTTTATCCCTTCAGTGAATGTTACACATAAAAAATCGCAATGACAACATTAACGCAGTCATATTAGAAACTTTTTTAATTTATTACAAACAATGTGATTTCCAAAGTGTTTCCCAACAGTTTGAGACAATTTCTAAAATCTTACAGGAAACATGGGGTGTTTGAAACACCCCAACTACAGAAAATATAATGAACATTAAATAGCTAATTAAAAAAAAAAACGCTAAAATAAAGACTTAAATAATGTCCAGCGAGTATTCGGTAATCATTCATACCTGACATTGTGTTTTGTGTCATTGCTGGCAGACCTTTGCAACTTAGTGAGCTTCATACTGGAGTGCTTGCGAGCCTGGTTGGCTTTACCGACTTGTGCCAGGGTGGCCCGCTGGTCATCCATGCGCTCCGACTGGCACCGGGAGAGCAGGTCGAAGAAGGACTCTGCAGGTCCTGCGTCCTCAGACTGCATCTTGGTTAACTTTTTAGACGCCATAGTCTTGGAATGTTCCGTGTTTTGGGATACGTTCTTAGCGTCTGGTGTGAGCTGTAAATATATATTTTTAAATGTAAATACCGCATTAGAGACCCAACTGCCCAAATCCAGTGAGACTATGGCATCCCCTACTGAGGGATGCCGTGAAGCTAAAGGGAATTAGGGAGAGAAGGAGATGGGAAAGAGGAAAGTTGGGAATTACCTTGCTATTCAGATCTGGTCACCAAACACGGCTAAAGCCATTTCAAGCAACGTTTCAACCCTAAATGGTGGTCTTTCATCGGGGTGATACAGAGAGACAACTCAATAATTATTACCACTAATGGAAAGTGCCACAATTATACTTTATATTATTTTACATTGACTGACTGTAATATAAAAAATAAAAATAAATTATTTGCGCATGCCCGTATATGAATCCACAACTTCTGGATTCATAGTTGAGGATCTTAACCGAGCGACCACAAAGGTCGTTGAAGTTTGAAGATATGGTGATTGTATTGTCAAAACTTATTTTTATTCAAGTCTCCTAGAGAAAGTTGGACAGCATCATTACTTTTTTCATTAAATGAAACTGCTCTGAATAATGAGGTCTAACAACTAACCGTTTCAGAAAATTAAGGCTGCAAAATCTACAGACAAAAATTCAAAACCGGGTTTTGCTGCGAGTCAGCCAATGGTTAGGTCAATTTTTAAAGCGCCGTTAGTGATTAAAACTACCTCAAAGATGCAATTTAATGTTTAAGGTTTTGGTAATGGTGACTGAAAAACAACAATATTTAACATCAACTTTTATTAACCCCGATTAAACTTAAGTCAAAGCAAACCCCAGTCAGCATCAAAAGAAATTATAAATAGTTGTGTAAAGCAAATGCACTGTGTTTTAGTTTATTTGTTATGTCACACCAAAAAGTGTTAGCTTGTAAGCTTTCTATCAGGATACTAACAGGGGTCTATCTTATATGCAAACTAGGCAGTGATAGGCTTTTGTAAACCTAACATCCTGCCACAAACAAAGGGTTTTCGTTTTACAGTAAGTTTCTTGAATAAAAGCAGATTAAATAAAAATTATTGATTATTACTTGTAAAGAAACATCAGATGTGTGTCCTCAGCAGTATTGCACGACCAGTGAACAGAATGTTATATTTGCTTTCATTTTATATGCTGTTGAAATTTTTGTATGCATAAAAAATTTGAGCATCGTTCGAACATTCGATTCTGTACTAACACATAGATTATGGGCTACATAGTTGTGGTCACGTGTCCTAATAATACTTGCACACATTAACCCGTCTGTCACACCAATGTTTGAAGTATGGATACTTCATAAGATGAAATGAAGGAATATAGATTAACATTGGCAATATTATTACATTATGTTGGATAAATTTATAAAACTTATTAACATATTTTTTTTAAAGAAATAAAAAAAATAACTTTGTATCAGACCACAGATGTTATTTTAATTTTTCTGACCGACCGGTTTCGCTAAGCCTAAGCATCATTAGGGTACAAAATTAAACTTAACAAAAAATACAAAGAGGGAAAACAAATTATAAAATAAAATAACAGAACAATGATTCTTTAGTAAAATTGTATAATATCTTCTAGTTCATATGAACTAGAGCGGGAATGGTAAACCTATTATTGGTGTTTCAAAGAAAATGTGAAAATATTTATGTGCCGCAGGCGCCGATAATGCATTTCACAACATGACATTCCTTTTACCTTATGATTGGCCAAAATTCAGTGAGTTTTAATCTAATGTTGGTAGTTTAAGCCAGCTTTAAATAAATAAGGGTAAGTCTTGCACACATGGATGTGAGTCTGTGCGATGGGGGTAGAGAGAAGAAAGATGAAAAGCGAGATCTTATTCATACTGCCATACAAAATTTGGACTTGTCCCCTATTTCACAAAAATTGTAAGCTCACCAGAACCTAAATGGTTACCTGAGCGGCCGGCCAGTCAAACTAATACAAATTAGTATGTATATGTGTGTAGATCGTAATTTTGCAGTGTTTTACCAACATTTACGAGATTTATGTAATGATACGAAACAAATTTTCGTGAGCAGACCAAATTAATTTCGAATTAACGTTTTTTTTTTATTACAGGGTATTTTTTTTTTTACCATAAATTTCAAAACATGCCTTTTTCAGAATTATCATAGTTTGAACTAATGGGGTTCTATTGTATTTAACATTCAAGTTATGTAGATTATACCGGAGTAGGTAAAGTAGTAAGAATGCAAAGTTGCATTTTCATTTACCTGAAGTAAGCTGAGTTGTTCCATAGATTGCCTTCTAACACGCATAGCCATGATGGGGTCACATGTAACTCCCAAATTTGCTCCACTCATATCATTGGTACCCCCCTCAGCATCTTGGCTGGGGTCGATCGGAGGTAGTCCCAGCACTTTCCTCAAGTCGCATATGTTTAGTTGGGCTGTAGCAAGTCCCAGTGAATCACCCAACTGAAATAGTATTACATAAAACATTAATACACTTAATTCTCTTTCTACACAGATGTTCCAATATAGGATGTCGGGTTATTCTTCATATATTTTCGTATTTCAGGAACAAAAAATTTGCTGAACCAGTCAGTGGTAGGGAAATTCTAAGAACGGATTATGCTTTATTGACTGTTATATCAAATTCGTTTAAAAACAGAATTGACTGAATAGCAGTGATTTTCAAAGTGTGGGTCGTGAGCTATCTGCAATTTTAATATTAACTCCATACATTTTATGGGTGGAGTATTATATAGGGTGGGTTGGTGGCTGGTGATTGGTGTACCAATAGGTGGGAGAAGGAAGAGACTGACCCACCCACTACGATGCAAGGTGATGGTCAGTAGCGGGGAGGGGGGAACTTTTCCTGCACTGCATGATGTGCATAGGAAAGATGTATACAAAACACTATTCATTCACATCGTATAAACCGGGGTGTGCTTTTTCGAAGTCCTATACGATTTTGATAAGCACACTCTTTTACATGTACTTGGAGAGAGCTCAGGGGAAAGTGGGTTGCATCAGGGATTTTTTTTATTTTACAAATATGAAGGGGTTTTGTCTTTAAGAAATTTGAAAATTGCTTGAATATAGAAAAATTAATATAACGACTTTATAACAACAAGAAGAAACATGCTGACATGCCTGAGTGTGGGAGCACTCGTGAAATGCAATTTGAAGGGGATGATACCCAACTGTAGTCCCAAAGTCGTCTGAATCCATTGAGATAGGAAGATTGACAGTCACTCGAGTCTATGGAATCATAGGTTGTTACTATGTGAGTGAGTGAACAAGTCTGTTTGAGGTCGTTCCCATCTTCCGAATACCTCCACTGAAGATAAAGATGCCAATCGGAAAGCGTGAGGCTTCAGAGTTATCTTTTGAGGGTTTACAGAATCGAGAAGCACCGTAGTTATTTTCAGACGACCTAATGAAATTGTTTTTTTCTTGATGTAGGTCACTACTATCTAGTTGTCCATATGCAGTAAGACGTATGTCCATGTAGAGGCATAGGGCTGGTACACATTCACGGTGGTTTACATTCACGGTGTTTCCTACCGAGTCCACTAGCCCGCCAGTCAACCTCCACACCGGTATCTTCTGCATCTGTTTTTAGAAAATGGGTGTATGGGGGAAATGACCATGATTGTGGATCCTGCAGTGTAGTTCTGTAATTTTTTTGCCAGCGAGAGATCTAAAGGGCTTGATACAAAGTGTATTCTCGGTTGTTTCAGAAGGTTCAGGACCAAGGGTGATGCCCAGAACTCTATCCACTTGTAATTCCCTCAGACGCCTTCTCCAAAATTGCTCCCACCTTCAGACACCTCCATCGTCTCCTGCCCCAATTAATGTTGACTTTGTAAGAGGAATAGCCTATGTCCTGTTATTCCAACAAGTCGTTAGTCAGTTCACTCAGTTGTACAGTCTACATGCGGATCGAAGTCTACTTGTTTCTTTATTTCACTTTTATTTGCTGAGGTTACGGAACCCGATTCTTGAGTTTTGTATTATCACTATTCACTTATTCAGAAGAGCATTATTATTTTACAAAGAAAATCGAAAATAAAGCATTTTAACCGTGGCTTTTGAGAAGCAAGCCTTTACTGAATTTCTTTCGAGTCGTAACACTTTTTACACGAAACATTGTAAGAAAAAATCTCAAGTCAATAGAGTAATAATTGAGATTTTGCATTATGTAATTGATAACCTCTTAATTTAACTACCTGTTTGGAGATTTGATAATGCTTCTGCGCAAAGTAGAGTGCGCGCTCATGATTTCCAAGCGCGGCATGTGCATTGCCGAGCGACCAGCTGGCACGACCCTCGCCCACCAGGTCACCGAGCTGGCAAGCTGCGGCCAGGTGGCGACTGTGGTACTGCACAGCCGTGTTGAACTAGCGCAGCAGCGTGTACGTATTGCCCAAGGAGTAGCACGCCTGTGCCTCCACGGCCACGTCGCCCAGCTCCTGTGCCAACACCAGGGTTCGTCTGGAAAGTGTAAGAATTACATGATTAGACATATATAAATGAGAGAAACATCCGTAATAAAAGTGAAGATAATAATAGTTTCCATACTAAAAATATTGGGGGTAAGCACAGTGGAAGCCAGATACTGACCCTATGAGGGAATGCTTTTTATAGAATATTACGTACTGATAGAACAGATGACAAAAGTGGTGTACTGAGTGTTACAGCCAAGACAAGGGTGGAGCAAGCAAGGAACTGGCCGAGGCACAATATCAGAGTAATTAAGAAATACATTAAATGCATAACCTAAAGCTTAAGATTCATTTCCTATACTAAACCACACAACAATTTGGAGTCACAATGTCTAGTACTTACGTGAAAAGCAAAATAATCACCAATTCAACCAGTTCTCACATTGTGGGTTAGGTTTTTGAATGAGTTCCTCTAGTGTCAAAATACCTCGTCCCGGCTAGACTTAATAGGCAACACAAGAAACCACCTCTATCAAATTATGAAAATTTTGATATGAATAAATAAATTTAATTTCAACAGAATTTAATTCACGGTATGTAATAGATTGACAGTGATGTCTTCTGATCATCATTAATAGTTGAAGATCCCAAAAAGAACAAGGAAAAAGTTTGTAAGCAATTCATTAAAATAAGAAATGTATGTAAAAACAAAGAGATCATACTTGTAATGCTCAGCTGCATTTTCAAACTGTCCCAGGAAGATGTGGGAGTTGCCGAGGTTGCTGTTAGCCCGTCGCTCGGCCGCTTTGTCCCCAAACTTGTTGGCGATCTCCAGGCGCTCTGTGTGGTACTGGATGGCCCGAACAAAGTCGCCAAGCAAGTAGCACGTGTTGCCCAAGTTGTCGCAGGCCCGGCCGCATGCGGGCTCGTCGCCTAATTCTTTCATCAAAGCCAAGTTGTCTCTGAAAAAAAAAAAGGTTTAATTGTTTTTGCCTAAGTTAGATAACTACAGAAAGATCCTGAGAAATTGATGATTCATCTGTCTGGCTACTCAAGTGATTTGGTGTCCTTCATCGTTATTAAAAATCTGTCACAAATTTAGACCAAATTATAAGAAATGTGAATCAACCCTGATAGTCAATTGATTCTAAGAAATTACTCATCTTATAATGGTCACCCACATAATGAACCTACTCACTAATGCGGATTAAAAAAAAACTTTTTTTTTATGCGACTAAAGTTGCACGTAGTCTAAATTATGGGATATATTTTTTATTTAAATGAGCTTAATAAACATCTTTGTCAAACTACTTCAGTCGGTTTACCAATAATTTAAATATCATTTTTAGAAAACCAAAACATATTTTTCAAAGTTTGAAAGGTATTACGGTAACCCACCATTCTTGTGAGACCAAAAATCTGGGGAAAAATTCATACCATTTTGTTTATTTACTGAAATGGTACAGGACTAGAATATTTATAGAGAACAAAAAAAATCTTCGTCTATAATTACATCATACTTAATTAAACGGATTATTTCTAACACTGTTTTTATAGAGCATTACTCTACTACATTACGCTTCTCCGCAATTCAAACAAGAGTATTGATTTCTCGAGTTGGGTAGTTTTATTAAAAAAAACCTTTTATGGCTAGCTTTAAGAACTAACTGTTATCTGTATTATCGAAATCTATTATAATATATGTTAAATAAAAAATTGTTAAAAAATGTTGCTTTGAAAAGGTTAGGATAGTTTACGAAGCTATTCACAGAGTTATAGCAGATGCAGACAACAGTTCGGGGAAACGTGCTTGCCAACTTGGGAAAGAGATTGCTGGAAATAAGGTGTTGAATGAACGTAAAAGGAATAGCATCATCAAGGAGTGACCAAAAGCTTTTCTAGATCGAATTAAAGCACTCACTGGTAATAAGCCACCGCCTGGTTGAGGCAGTCGCGCACCTCTTGCGGAAAGTGCCCCGGGTCATTCTGCCCCACGCGGCCCAGCTGCTTGCCCTGCGCGTGGTACACGTTACCCAGGTTGTACAGCGCGCGCCCCTCGCTCAGCCTGTCACCCAACTCGCGGGATATCTCCAAGTGGCTTTTGCAACACGCCACGGCCTCGCTGAACTTGCCCATCACCTTGAGCGTGTTGCCCAGGTTACCCGACGATTTTGCCTCGCCTAATTTATCACCCATGGTTCTGAAACAAATCAAATAAAATTTCCATGATTATCGTTATTTTTATATATATTTTTAGTCTTGTCTTTCCCACGAGGAAATTGTAAGAAGATTATGACTCACACTTTGATACGAAAAAAAATGATTGTTATTTCTGAAGAAAGACTCATTTTTCAATCCAAATAATCACCGTAGCTGTCAACTGTATATTTTGACAGTTCTAATTTGAAGTGAAAACAAAGACTTAGGCCAGGGACCAGAGACCTCTCAAGCAACTCATCAGTCTATGTGTAATCTATAAGTTATCAGTCCGTGCCCACACGTAATTATCAGTGGCCAGAATAGGTGGAAGTTTTGTAAGAGAATAACCTCATTCAGTGTTTACTACATGAATGATACTTGTGACCGTGTATGATTCACTCCCTACCATTTTATAATGGTCTTTAAAAGTATTAGCATCTTGTTTATGGTGTTTTACTATGATAGTATATAACACAACACATGGTACGTATAATAAGGGCGGTGAAGCAGATGGATTATATGTCCAAGGTACAGGAGGTAAAGGAGGGAGATTAACATGCTGATTTTAGTATGAGACGTGGAATATAAGTTCAAGTCGAGTAGACCCGTGTTTTTAAAGATAAGTTGAGGAGTTAGAGAAACAATATGATCAGCACTTAACAAAAAAAGGACAGTGGTAATATAACTGAAAATACATGTTTGTATTATTAAAACTATCCTCGTTTGAAATTTCTTCAATTGACAGTTATGCAGGGCGGGGTCAGATTTTTTAGAATAATTTCTAATCGAGGTAGTTAGCATTGTAATAAGTATGCAAAGCAGTATGGATGAATCAACAGGGTAATTGGTACTTTAAAAAGCAGGTTAGTCATAGAAAAGCGTATGCAGACGGCTGGGAGGATGGTTGACTTACCTAGCAAGCGTAAGATCGTGTTTATGATATTGCATAGCCTTATTGTAGTCCCCAAGGTAGAAGAAAGCGTTTCCCAGCTGGCTGTAGATCGCACTGAGGGTCCGCAGGTCGTCCGTGCCCGCCTGGATCGCTGCTTGGAAGAAGGCCACTCCCGCGCGACAGTCGCCGGCCTTGCACAGTCGTTCTCCTTCTAGGGCGAGCTCTAGACACATTGAGCCTCCATCGCAACTCTAAAACATCCCAAACAATACAATAATTAATACACTCCTCCTAAAAGGCAATCAAATTAAGACATACGAGGTGACTCATTAATCTGCTTGACGTGATTGACAGCATCGCTCACTCGTAATAAGCCACCAGTTGATTATGTAAAGCTGAATTGACATAAACGCCTGGCTCCAAGCGAGGATGTTATCAAAACAACAGATTATTTATTATTGAAGTTTGCGAACAATAATACGAAAACATATAATTATTATGATGAATGAATACCTGATTATCACCCGTCAAATTTTCAGCACTAGCACTTAAGGACATTATAACTCAACAATAATGAAATAATATCAAATAAAAGAACATAAATATATACTTAAAACTCCCAAATAACAAACAAGACGGAATAACCGACAGAACCGAGCAAAATCCGTTAAAAGGCGGAAATGTAAGATGGCGCAGCTGTAAAATAAAACAATAAAAGTATTGCCCTGCGGCAGACACTCGGTACGTAAGAACTTTGTCAAATCTAAAACTCGGGGTCAATTATTACTGTGTTGAAACAAAATAATTGTTTTTAGTATGGTTAATATTATATTATATCTCCTGAGTTCCTAGCTTTTATTGAAGTATTAATATGAATTAAAAAAAAACTAAAAAATATATTTTTCAAATTAAATATTCAATAAAAATAACTTTTAGGAAGATCAGAGAAAAACGTAATTTTTAAAACTAAACCGTCAATAACTAAATATGAACATTATAAAGATATAAATATTTTTGTGTGTACTAATGTCATAATTTATGCATTTAATAACTATTTTAATGTTCATTCTTTCAAATATTTATACAAAATAATATATCACACAATTTATTTAAAAAAATGCGTTCTGGGTTCTATAATTTTCACACACGCACAAACCTGTCTTGACAGTGGTGTGTTAGATACAAAACTTCTAAGGAAAAAGAAGTGGGGGAAACTTGCAATTCAGCAGTATAGAGCTCCTAGCGTGCTTTTTTTTCAGCCGGGTGAAAGACCACTATTAAAATTAAAACGTTACTTGAAATGGCTTTGCCATGTTTGGTGAACAGATCTGAATAGCCAGGTACTTCCCCATAACCCTTTTCCCCATCTCCACTACTTTCACCTTCACAACATACCCCAATCGGGGATACCTCACTCCCAATGGCTTTGAGACTATAAAATTAGATCTGGAGCGGTAGAAACAAATATTATGCTTGCATGCATTTTGAAAAACTGTAAACATATTACAAATGATTTAGCATTGTGCCGGTTCCATAATTTTCAATAATTGTTCAACAAAGTTAATAAACATTTTTTGTATACAACATACTCGACTCCTCACATGCTAAAACTAAGCGCGTTAAGCGATCTAAAAATAAATATTTCATGGATATGGGTGTTCTCAAAAAAATGTGTTACTGATTACGGCCCTGCTTTTAATACCGCGTCTGCGGGTCCTACTTATCACCATCAAAGTGACAGAAAGTTTCTGGTTGCATGTCCCGAGATGACGTATAATATCTGCCGTGTTTCAGACGAGTGTGTTGCGTGGGCCGAGTGGTGCCGTCGGGAGCAGATCTGGTGGGTGGGAGCCGGAGCCGGGAGCCGGGAGCCGGTAGCGCGAGCAGCGAGAGTGGCGCGACCCGCCCCTCGGTCCCCGGCGCGGCGCAGGGCCAGAGGCTGATTAACGACACTCGTGTATTTGTTCGGGCCAATGCCGTGTGTCCCATTTTTCAATTAAAATTCAAATTAAAAGGAGAAATGCGGGGCCCAACTTTTACGCGCATAAATTACCTCGGCGATATCACTCGTATTATATTTCTTGTTAGCCAATAAATTAATGGATACGTCCGGGTAACCTTTTATAAAAAGTTAATTAGTCTTGTAAGGCCGGGACGCGTCTCGACTGTAGGTTGCCCTAAACATTTCTGGATATCTACAGATCTCCTTTGATTGTTTTACTAAATAATTGTTTGATTTACAAGAAAGATATGTTAATTGATCATAAATTTCCGTTCTGTCGGAATCCAGCCCTATCTATTATTGTGGTTTTATTTTATTTTGTAAGCATATTATAGCCGTTGTCATATTTTTATTGTATCTACCTATGAATCCTACTCTAAAGACAATGCTTAATTATATTTCAAGTAAATTGTAAAAAAGTAGGTAGTTAAAATTTAAGACAATAAATTTTACTGATTGTTATGAAAAATAGTTAGCATTTACTAAGAGCCTACTTGCTAACATTAAAAAGCTCTAATTTCTAGCTTCACTATGAAAGATGGAAAGAATATTGCGGAAATTTGTATTTTATATTTTTACCGGCAAAATATATATTTAAAGATCTTTCATCCATGATGAAGGAAACAAGGTTGACAGCTGAAAAGAGTTACGTTGATCTATAACTTGGGTATAAATTTAATATTTTTGTGTAATTCATGTTGTCAGAACCTTGTCAGAACACGCTGTTCGAAAGTGTTGCTGCTTCCTTAGATAAATTAAATAATGTAGATATGTTACTGAGACAACGCACGTGAATTCACTAAACCGAGTCCGCGAGACATACATGAGATTTACTGCGTTTAATATCACACAAACATTAGTTTGACAGACAAGCTGTCACCAGCTGTCATGAACGCGTCGCTGTAGGCTCCTTTCTGAGAAAAAGTTCCTTGAGAGGTGTAAAAAACATTCGGGAGCAAAAAACATGTCTCATGGAGTTTCTTTTCATTCATAATTACCCACAAATCAATAAATACAATTATTCACAAGGTTATTTATAACAGTAGCGTGGGACGTTCATATAGCTATCTCATCCATACACACATATTCTTTAAATGGCTATCCTTTTTATAAGCGGGTGAAATCGTACAACATTTGGCGCTACATTTTTCGTTAGATTTGTATAATTATGACGTGTCTTGTATTTTATGTCTATGGCTGCTTCAGACAAATTTGTTTTGTGCTTTATACTTACGTCACAACACCTTTGCGTATAACATCATTTCGAGTTGTGACCATTCAATCTCCCTGTACGTATTATCTGCAAGCTACACGCTATAGGGTACCTCCACGGATATACGACCGGTTAGTAGCTTCATAAGCAAAGAGCTTCAGAGCAAAATATATTTATTGACTGTAAAATTCTGTCAGCGAAAACGACGGGGATTTCATCCCCTTTGGGCGGGAGAGCGTCCTGATTAGAGACCTGGTAGCCGGTGGTTGGGGATTGGGTGGAAGGGGTTAGGAGGGAGGGTATGGAGGCAAAGGGTGGAATCTGATATCTGAAATATTGGCGTATGTATTAAATGTTCAGCTTTTGTTCGACAGTGATTCAATTTTTTATTATTATTCTGGAATCTTTATGATATGGAAGGAGCGATATCTACTTACCTACTGACGTGCGCAAGGAACATAATATCCATATATTTGTAATCTTTTAAGTTAGTGTGGGTGTGTTCCGTGATTTATGTCATCCAAAACTAAAATTTACTGTTCAAATCAAAATCTTCGCTATTATTATAAAGCTTTTTTTCCGTTACTCACAGGAGAAAAATATCATCTCCTTGATGACTCGGAATGTGTAGAAAATAACCGTAATAGCAGGTTATTAGATACCTATGAAAATTTTACATATATTGTTAATTTTTACGTCGTAAAAAATAAATAGGAACATTTCTACAAAAGCAAAAAAAGATAATGATGTTCTAAAAACATATTTATTAAATTATCGCAACTTAAAGCTAAATTTGGATTTTATAAATTAGCAAACACTATACATATGTGAGCTCTGGCGTCATAAAATATGGACAGCATAAGGTGTACATCTGAGTCAAAGCACTTATTTTAAGCTCACAGCGCGATTTTCACCATGTTGTTTGGAGATTTTAATATGAAATATCAGCATTTGATTCACTTGTTTATTCTACGCTTTTAAATTTTGCAAGAAGAAAAAAGGTTTTAAAAAAATGTTGTTGAATCTTTGACCGGGTAGAGAAGTTAGTCATTAATGAACCTGATAAAGGACAAAAACCAATTCCAAAATTCACGTTTGTCGACAAGGGAACTTTTCTATA
>JAGWCC010001302.1:0-33753 GCA_022651775.1 Drusus annulatus
ATGAAGAATATCTCTTTGATAAAGTGGAGTGTAACACTTCTCTTTATGTTGAGTATTACAGGATGTAGAACTGTTCCTTTCAACAAATCATGCCGTAACTATTTAGTAACGAAAGTTATTGATGGCGACACCTTCTGTATCCTGAACGAAGCAAATCAACAGGAAAAGATTCGCCTGATTGGTATCGATGCTCCTGAGACGAAGAAGACCAGAAGAAAAGATATTGGCAACTACGGAAAAGAATCTGCGGCATATCTGCGAAAAATCATTCTCCACAAATATGTAAAAATAGAATATGATATTCAGAAAACGGATATGTACGGAAGGACTCTGGCTTATGTGTATATGCCGGATGGTTCTTTCCTTAACGATCTGCTCGTTCGACGGGGCTATTGCACGGTTGCTACATTTCCTCCGAATATCAGATTCAAGAATCGGTTTATTGAGAGCCAACGATTTGCCAGAAGCAAGCATAAAGGGTTATGGAATAAAAAATGTATCTAAAATAAAAACGAAAAGATGTACAGCGAACAACTAGAAAAATTAATCGAAATCGCATTAGCAGATGGAGAACTGACCGAAAAGGAAAAACATGTGCTTTTCAGAAGAGCAGAGAAAGAAGGCGTTGATCTTGATGAATTTGAGATGGTGTTAGACAGTAGACTATCGGAGACAAATCGTAAACAAGTTGCTAATTCTCCACCTCCTCATTCAGACAAACAAGGTAATATAAAAAAATGTCCTGCTTGTGGTGCTGTTGCAGAATCATTTTCAACCAGATGTAAAGACTGTGATTACAATTTTAATAATGTTGAGAGTAATGCTTCAATACAGAAATTATTTCAAATGCTGAATGACGCCGAAAATGAAAGACAAACCAGTGACACATCAATGAGTAAAGCCATTGGCGGATTATTTGCAAAAAGCTTTGGTTTGGGAAATGATGGGGACAGGATCAATAATAAGAAAAAAGAAATAATTAAAAATTTTCCTATACCAACAACTAGAGAAGATATACTTGATTTCTTATCATTAGCAATGCCAAATGCGAAGAAAGCAGGTAATTTTTTTACATCAGGAGCTTTCAATAGTCCGGCAAATGAACGAAATAAGCTACATAACGAATTTATCCTTATAGGTATAATCGCTTAGACCTCCCATTAAATTAAAATTTGCTACCTTAGTAGCATGGAAATAGAAAACCGATTTACAGGAGTGAACTCAATAAAATTCAATAAGTATTTTCAAACAGATAATGATTGCTATCGCTATTTGGCAGAGACTAAATGGGTTGATGTTTTCGTATGCCGCAAGTGTGGTCATAGCAAATATTACAATGGAGTCAAGCCCTATTCTCGCCGTTGTATGAGGTGTAAATATGATGAAAGTCCTACTTCGGGTACTATGTTTGACAAGTGTAAATTCCCTATACTTTTTGGCATTTCACATTGCTTTCAAGATCAGTACCAAGAAGAAAGGGATGTCATCTATGGAGTTGTCTCAGGAATTTGAGTTGAGACAGATGACTTGTTGGGAGTTTAAATGGAAGATACAACAAACAATACAAAGCTCTTGTAATTACCCTCTTAGTGGCATTGTTCATGTTGATGAGTTTTACATTGGTGGTGAAGAAGAGGGTAAGCGAGGTCGAAGTAAAGGCGATAAAAACTAGTAATTATGGCTTTGGAGCTTGTTGATGGCGGGTTGGCAGGGCTTATGCTCAGTTTATTGAGGATGCTTCGGCTAAATCATTCAAGCCTTTTCTTTGATGCCCATATCGCTAAAGATGCTCATGTTGTAACAGACGAATGGAATGGATACAAACCTTTGAAAAGGGTATCCAAATTTAGAAACAAAGTAAAAATCTGATAAGGGAAATGGATTACCCGATCTCCATCTACACATTATGAATATCAAGAGTTGGTTAAAGAGAATACATCATCACGCCTCAAAAGAGGCTTCAAGGCTACCTTGACGAGTACCATTTTAGATTCAATAGACGCAACAATATGGATACAATCTTCAATTTGCTTATAAAAAGAATGGTAAATAATGAGCCAAAACGAATAAGGAAAATCATTTAACAAGGGAGGTCTAAACGATTATACCTATATCCTTATTTGGAGATCAAAATGTGAACAAATAATTATGAAAGCTCGATTCTCAATGAAAGATGATAAAGGAACATTGAATGAGATTAATCAATATGCCTCAGAACTAGGCATTAAATAAAGATAACTATGGGATTATTCAATAAAAAATCAGAAGGCGGGTTAATGGATGTAATCCGTTGTGTTGAACAGGAATATCTTGTTCACAAATGGACACCCTCAGGCAATGCTAATTCGACACGGAAAGAAAATTCGATACGATACGGAAGTAGTTTACGTGTAAAAGATGGTGAAGTAGCCGTTTTTGTGTATCAACAAAAAAATGGTTCAATGCATGACTATATTCTAGGACCATACGATCAGACAATTAAGTCCGCAAATTTCCCTATCCTAACAAACATTGTAGGGCTTGCCTTTGGTGGAAACTCTCCTTTTCAGGCGGAAATATATTTTATCAATCTGTCGGGCAATGTACAGCTGAAATTCGGTATACCTTATTTTGATATGTATGATCCCCGGTTTATTGATTTGAGAATTCCTTGTGCTGTAAGAGGTACTATTACGTTCAATATCACAGACTATAAGAATTTTATCAAACTTAATCGTCTGATAAATTTTGAGCTGGAAGATTTCAAAAAGCAGATCAAAGATTATTTCACGCGTAAAGTGAAATCTGTTGTATTGAATATTCCTCAGGAAACAAATATACCTGTGATGCAGATTGAACGGAAAATTGATGAGATAAGCGAGATTATTCAATCTAAGTTAGTTACTTCCTTAGATGATGATTTTGGAGTAAATCTAAAACGCTTTGATATATCCTCTATTGAACTAGATAAAGAGCACCCTCATTATCAACAGCTCAAAAAAGCGACAGTCGATCAGCAGACTAAATTCACAGAAGCAAAAACAGATATTGAAATTGAGAATCTATCAGAAACAATGCGTATCCAGCGCAAAGGTTCTGAATTAGGTGTTGAAGGTCAAAATTTCACAGTTCATCAATTGAATCAGCAAACAGATGTTCTGAAAACTGCGGCTGACAATCTGGGTGCTATGGGCAACGTAGATTTAGGTGGAGGCGGAGGTCTTAATCCTATCGGCTTAATGGCAGGTATGGCAGTGGGCAGTGCAATGGGTAACCAAATGGGCGGAATGATGAACAATATCAATAATACACCACAGGGAACCCCACCTCCCCCACCTGTGACGGTATATTTTATTGCTCTGATTGGACAACAATCAGGACCGTTCAATCTGGATCAACTAAAACAAATGGTGCTATCTTCTCAATTTACGAAAACACATCATATTTGGAAAGAGGGGATGCCTGGATGGGAGTTAGCCGAAAATGTAGCTGAGTTAACTATGGTATTCGGTGTAATGCCTCCACCTGCTCCAACAGTTTAATTTAGAAACAATATGAAAGTCAATTTGATAAAAACGATTATCTCATTTTTTACAACTACACTTATCTGTTATGGTTTCTATAGCTTCGCTCATGCTGAGAATAATACGCATCTGACTATCGGCAGTTTTACTACTCTGCAAGTGGCTTTGATTGGTGCTATAGGAATTGATTTTGAAGATAAAAGAAATGGTGTTAGCATTCGATTGGTATCTTCTCTCTTTTTCGTTATAGCCTTGATGGCAGGTATTGTATTTTCTTGTTTTGAGTTTGATACTCCACTTTATGTAATTATAAACGGACTTCTATTATTGATGTATGCATGGATTGTACATTCTATATATAAGTCCAAAGGATGAGCTAACCTATACACAGACAAACCATTATTGTCTGAGCAACCAACCTTAATCAGAAAGGGCGGAAAAGAATTGTGTAACAGCAATCTTTTCCGCCCTTTTTTTTCTTCGTTTTATTCTGAAATTACAAAATGAAATAGTCTTTTTGGTCTTTCAAATCTTTTTGTTCAGGCTCATCAAACCAAGCTTGTGGATCGGTTATGACAATTTGGGGTTCTTTAAAATCATCTATTTGGTTGATCCCAAAGCCAGGAGCGAAAAACGAATCTCCAACTTTTCGTCGAAATTTTAGTCCCATTACAGTTAGTATAGTATATGCGTATCGGTGAGTTTCTCCTTTTTCAAGAATGAAATTTTTCGAGTAGGTTCCTAAGTTAAATCTGATCTTTGCCCTAGGTGGCAGCATCTCTACTACATACATATCTTCTTCTGGATCAAATTTATATAAATCAAAAATCTTGTCACATTCAATGACACTAGTTATAAACCCATCCCAATTCTTGTGGTCTAGACAGCATGCCAACATTTTGAGAGTTTCAGCGGTAAATTCAGAAGAGTCTCTTTTATAACCGAAGACTCGTTTTAAAGTACTCGTACTTAATGAATACAGAGTCGATTGATCTCCAGATTCTTTTCTCCTCTTATAGGGCTTTATTGTTAGAAGCTTTTTATTTATCAGTTTTGCTAAATCCTCATAGTCAGCAGGTGTATCAATCGAAAAATCATACACTCTTTCGATTTCGGTAGCTAAGCTATTTAGTATTACTTCATCTATTTTCATGTTTTAACATTTGAAAGCAGTCCCGCGTAAAATATTAAATTCCAATTCATTATGAATCTTGCTGGACTAAGTTGGCATAACTGGAACGTGTTGATTATCATGGAATTGATATCTATTCTAAGTTGCTATACATTTGTCTCATTATCAATTAAAAAGAAAAAAATGAATAAAATTAACTTTGACAACTTGCCATTTTACGTTCATCAAATTTACAAAGAAATAATGGATTTAAAGTCCATTATAAAGGAAAAGAATAGACCTACAATAGAGGATTCTCAATACTTAGATATTGAAGGGGCAATCAGATTATTTGAAAAACATGCTTACAAGATTAGTCAAAGTACACTGTATAAGTTAACGTCACAAAGGAAGATACCTCATGCTAAGTTTCTAGGTAAATTAACTTTTAATAGAACTGAGATACTAACATGGGCTGAGGCTCAATTAAATAGAAAAGAAAATGGGAAATAAATTAAATAACACATTAGCAGTCAAAATAGAAGACGGAATAGATTTAAATAATTTCGCTTATGCTGAGCAATCTTACTCGACTCAAATAGAGACTAGGGAGGTTAAGAATAAACCTCACGAAATATGGCTACCTAGCTTTAAATGTGATATGAGTGATGATATAATGAAGGACGAAGATATCCAAAAGATCATACAAAATTTATCTCCGGTTATCTATCTGTATTTAGACAAAATTGCGACCGAAAAAGAAGAGACTAGTAAGACTAAAGATGTAAGTAGAGAACCATACAAAAAAGATGCAGATTATTATGCTGTATTAATCATCGATGAATTTCTACAACAAGCCAAGAACCTGAATCGTGATTTTATATGCAGTGAAACTACTTCATATCGCTATAATGGAACTTATTATGAACAAGTTAAACCTGAATATTTATTGAAAATATTAGAAATAGCAGCAATAAACACCGGTTTAGAACCATTGTTCGCATCTAGGAGTCAATTTATACAACAACTCGATAAACAGTTTCGTATAGGAGCCCTGAAAAATCCGAAAGTTTATATAGAAAAAGAAGTTTGCATTAATCTACAAAATGGGACAGTACGCTTTATCGATGGTAAATTCCATTTTGGAGAACACCGTAAAGAAGATTTCTTCACATATGTGTTGCCCTTCGATTATGACCCAGAATCGGACTGTCCTAAGTTTATGAAGTATCTCAATGAAGTAATGCCTGATGAGGTATCTCAGAATATATTAAGAGACTACATGGGGAGTCTATTTGTCAAAAGTTTAAAACTAGCCAAGATTCTCGTTTGCATAGGTAAAGGAAGGAATGGGAAAAGTTTATACTGGGAGATTATGACTGCTGTCCTCGGGAATCACAATGTGACAAACTTTAACCTTGAGGAGCTATGCGATAAAAATGGTAATGCCCGGATTCAACTTGAGAATAAGATTCTGAATTACAGCGATGAAATGAGTCGCAAGTTTGATCAGGCAACGTTCAAAACACTTGTAGCGGGTTGTTCTATAACAGGTAAGTTCTTATACAAAGATATGAGAACTGTAAACAACTATGCGAAATTAGCTGCATCAACCAATCTATTTCCGGAAGATATAGAATCTACTTATGGTTCTTTGGAACGCTATCTCTTCGTCCATTTCGAGATTACCATTCCGAAAGAAAAACGTAATCCAAACTTAGGTGCTGAAATTATAGAGGAAGAACAGTCCGGCATACTTAACTGGATACTCAAGGGTGTAGAACAAATCATTAAAAACAAACGCTTTATAGAAAGCGAATCTTCCAGAGCTGTATTTGATCAATTTAAACAAGATGTTGATACTGTCACAAATTTCCTTGATGCAGAGGGTTATGTTAAATCAGCTACAAATACCATAAAATTGACTGAGCTTTTCCAAGTGTTTTTAGGGTTTTGTGACACCAATAAATTCGTAGTGAAAGGAGATAGTCGGCAGTTTGTTCGCAATCTTGAAACCAAGGGATTTAAGACTGAAGAGATGAAAAGGGGAGGCTATAAACATGTTTTTATTGAGAAAACTATAGATAAAGAAGTGGAAAAAGTTGGTGATTTTTTTAAATTAAATAACAATGAATAAAAAGAAAATAATGGTGAGCCTTTTTTACAACGTGGCTACAAGAACATCCAATAAAACTGTTGATTTGTTTGAATGGTTCTTTGATCCGGAAATCAAAAAAAGTGTTGAATGCACAAGAAGAGTAACGGCGGGGGACAAGGAAAAATACAAGTCATACAAAGGATGTATGCCCTGCATAACCCCATCTGGAATTTTCACTACACGGGCAGACGATCATCTCATGGAACACTCCGGATATATTTGTATCGATATTGATGGTAAAGATAACCCCCATATTAAGGATATGTCAGAGCTAAGATCGGAAATTTCTAAAATAGTGAATGTCTCACTTGTATTACTATCATTAAGTGGAGAGGGTTTATGCTGTTTTATTCCAATTAAACATCCTGATAAGCATAAAGAGCATTTCAATGCACTACTGCGAATCTTTATGGAATTAGGAATTGTTATTGATAATAAGTGCGGTAATGTTTCAAGGTTAAGAATTGCCACATATGATGCAGATGCATACATAAACAGAGATGCAGTTCCTTTTGAATTGTTCGAAGATAGAAAACAATCGCCTTCAAAGACGATGAGTGAGAACCGAAGTAAGAAAATTGATAAAGCTGTTTTTGTTAAGCAAACGAAGGAGAGCAAGCTCGAAAAACTTATTGAAGCAATTATTGAAAAAGGAATTGATATTACAGATTCTTATGATGCATGGTTTGGAATCGGATGTGCCTTAGCTGATGAGTTTGACGAGGAGGGTCGAGAATTATATCATGATCTAAGTCAATTCAACAATAAATATAATGTAACAAATACGGATTATCAGTTTGATAAATGTTTAGAATCAACTCATAATGGTAAGAATCAGTATACTATAGGTACGATCTTCTTCTATGCAAGAGAACATGGAGTTGAAATTTAATTACAAGGGTGGTGATGGTGATGCTTTTTTCAAAAATATTTATTGTATTTTTTCCTTATTCTATCTATATAAATACAAAAAATAATTTATATTTCACATTTTATCATCACCATCACCACTCTCATTCTTCATTATTTTACTTAAAAAACACCTATTTCAGAGGCTTTGCGCAAGAAATGCGTGCGATGAAAACTTCTTTCTCAATATTTTATAGTCACATACACTTGGTTTCGAAGGGTATGTGACTATGTGTTATACGAGAATCTCAGCGATCTAGGATCAGGGGGGCTAGAAAGGATGATGTGTTTTCATTATAATGTCAATAAATATAAAGAGGAATATTTGATGTAATGTTCTCCATGTCACTTATTCTCTGACACAATAAGACTAATTGAAAAGAATATATTCAGCTTCGCCCTTACTCCTTCTTTCATTCAAAGTTCGCTTCCCCTCATTTCATGTTTTTAAACATGTTAACAATATTTGTAAATTCGCTTAAATTAATTTAAATTTACTGCTGACTAACAATTTGACCAACACAATCAGGTAACATTTGTGATTAATTTAAAACCTGATACTCATGAAGAAAGGAACATTCATGTTCGCTTTGTCGTTTTTATTTCTCCTGCCCATGTTCGGACAGTTGAATACAGAACACAACTGTATGCGCAGTGGCGACAAAATAGTAAAGCAACAAGTAGAGTACAAAGAACCCGGCACATCGGGCAAGAATTTGGAGTGGGATTTCAGCAGTTTGAAACCTATCAATTCATCGTATACCCTCGACTATAACGCAGCTCCTTTGGTCGGAGACAGTGTGTACAGGATGGGTAAAATGTCATTCGAAAAGAAAGATATCAATAAAGAAGACCTGATAATAGGTACAGAACACTACACGATGTACTACTATCAGTATAAAGACAACAATTTACTTCTATTGGGGCATGAGAATCCTGTCAACAGGCTAGAGTACACCCAACCCATTACTCTAATGACTTTCCCTGCCAACTTTGGACAGGTTATTCAATCAGACTACACCTCCAACGGATTGTATTCGGGAAAAGAGAAGATCCGTACACATGGCAATGTGCGAACAGAGATAGATGCTTATGGAAAGCTGATATTGCCCAGTGGCGATACCTTGAATCCTGTCTTACGGGTGAAGACTACCCAGACCATCATCAATGATGAAACGAATGACAAGAACAACAATATCAAAGACACAGGTACGCAGATGGAGACATATCGCTGGTATACGAAGGGTTATCGTTATCCGATCTTCGAAACGGTGCGCAACACGCAACTAAGCGACGGTAAACAACTCTTTGCTACGGCATTTTACTTCCCCCCACAAGATCATCTATACCTTGACACCGACCCCGAGAATCAGGCTCTATTGGAAAAGCTATGGGATTACACTGAACCAACGAGCAAATCGGGAGCAATGGATATACAAGACATCCAGGAATATAGTCTAACGGACAAAGGCTATGCTATTTATCCCAACCCTGTAGGATCTACCTTAAATATCAAATATGAACTCAAAGAACAGCAAACTGTTGATATCTATCTTTTCTCGATGGATGGCAAGTTGGTGAAACAGATTGTCAAGACAAATCAAGGGGAGGGTGTTCACAAAGAGCCTATTAACTGCTCTAATCTTTCTTCGGGTAACTATGCCTTGCAAGTGACTATTGGTAAAGAACAACCGATCAAAGAGGTAATTATTAAGAAATAAAAAAACAAATCAAATGATTATGAAGAAGATATTTTTAATACTAATAGGATTGATCACTATATTTTTTGCTAATATATCAATTAGGGCTAACGATGGGTTCAAGGCCAGTATGCCTCAATACATACCCCCTTCACCCACATCATCGGTATTTACGCAATATACAGGATACACACCATCATTAGCAACAGGGGCTGTAAATGTTCCAATCCCCTTGTATGATCTGAAGGTGGGAAGTTTTACATTACCCTTTAGTTTGCAGTACTACACTTCTGGGATAAAGGTAACTGATCCGGTATACCCTCTTGGTTACGGTTGGTCTCTGAATCCTGGATTGCGAATTACACGAACAGTGAGAGGTAGACCCGACGGCACAGATGAAATGTATCAATCCAACGCTTTTGCTATGAATATAAAAAAGTCGAGAGATGTGAATATGATGGGGCGAGACGAACGATTTAAGTATTTATGGGGAGCCGTAGCCAATTTTAAATCGGGAGAGAATCCTGTGGGTAAGAGATATGATACTCAGTATGATATTTTTACTTTACATCTTCCTACCGGGAATTATCCATTTATTTTGGAAAATGGTTGGGCAAATGTCGCTGGAGAATTAATTGATATCCAACCTGTGGTAGAAGGAGAAATAATCGTTGGCTTTGTGGTAAAAGACGAGTATAATGTGACTTCCTATTTTGGTAAAGAGAAGGGTGAGTTTACCAAAGCAGAGGATTTTTATGAAGCCCCATTCGATACACCGTACATCCCTACAGCCTGGGTTCTACGTAGGATAAAACTTCCTGATAGTAAGTCTGAGATAAAATTATCATGGATAAAGACAGATACGCGTACTATTCAACAAGAAGCATATACTAATTGTTCTATATATGACTCTGGTAAAGAAGAGTATGGGCATGATATGGAGATAACAAAACCTGGAACTCATGAGCCTGGGCAAGAAAAATTGCATTTAGATTGTACTCCCTACTTTGAAGACCCAAGCTATCAATCAGAGTCTACAGAATACAACTTTGTGTACGGGAAGATCCTATTACTAAAGGAAGTCGCATTTCCACTAGGCAAGATGACGTTTGATTATGAAAGCGTAGCGTATAATAGTTGCCTATTACGATCGCTTCGTGTAGAGGATCTAGACAAAACTAATATTAAGTCTGTTGGGTTTGCGTATCTTAGGGGTGGATGGACTGGTTATTCGATATTATTGGAAAATTTGAGTATTTCAGGAGAGGGTTCGTACAAATTTACTTATAATTCAGAACGTTTCGAAGAAGGAATTTTAGGTCAAGATTATTGGGGCTATTATAATGGAAAAAGACCTGGAGGACTACCTCCAGGATTGTATGTGGAGACTAGATCAAGCAGAGGTAGTGCTGGTTATTCTACGAGATACATAGGGTATGCCAATCGAAATGCTGATGAGGAGAAGATGAAGGCAAATATATTGACTCGTGTAGATTATCCGACAGGAGGATTTACATCTTTCGAATACGAAGCTCATCGTTTCGAAGAACCTCAAGGTAAAATTGCAAAAAAAATATCCCCCTTAACAATGGGTAGAGGTCTTCGGGTTAAAAAGGTTACAAATCAAGATGGTAAAGACTCGGAGCCTACTGTTAAGCACTACCTATATGGCTGCTGGGACCCAAAATTTCCCAATGAAACATTTAATGCAAATGGACGTGGTAACGTTGACAACATCCCTACACCGGATACTTTCATTAGTGAGAACATGACTCATGTAGTATTAGAGACTTTTGAGGGAGTAACACCTTGGTCGTGGACTTGTGGATATAGAACTATAACGGTTCATGCAAATTCGAGACGAAACGCTATGTATTCAGATACTCCACCTATCTATTACAGCTATGTAACCGAACTTATCGAAAATGGAGGAAAGACAGAATATATTTTTGGTGGTATATTATACAATGATGTAGAGTTTAGTGCCGATCGTTTCTATATGAAAACCTATCGGAATATATTTCAAAAAGGTCCTTATTTGATGCAAAAGGAAATATATTCTTATGATAATGGCAACTATAAGCCTGTTGAGCAGGTTAAATATTCATATTCATTTGTAAGTGGTGAGCGATTAGATGAATTATGCGTTGGCCGCCTTGCGATAAATGGACAAAGCCCCGGTCCTGATTTTTATGATCCTTCAGGGGTTGCTATCTATAGTTATCATGGAGATCGCAGAGCAGATAATACCCACTTGTTCTATTTTTATGATGATACTTCCATAGAGATTAATCCGAATAAACCGGCTGGACCGGAAGAACGAATACTCTATACCGATCAGGGTGAAATTAAACAAGTTACTAATTACACTTATCGAGGTAGTAACCTTTTGACCGAAAAGAAAACAACATCTAGTGATGGAAACGAAGTGGTAGAAAAATATCTTTATAGGCATGAAACAGCCATACCTCTAAATTCCTCATTTACAGTTGGGACTTCTACTCGTCATAAAGAAATTAATTATAGTCATTATTACTATACGCTGCCACAAACTATAACATATAGAAAAGATGATTTTCAATTAGCGAGTAGCATCACATTCCATCGTTACAATTCGTACGGCAATCCTTTGTTTATAACCAAAGACGATGCTACTAAAATCGCCTATATATGGAGCTACAAAGGAGAATATCCTATAGCCGAAATCAAGAATGTGGAATACGGAGAACTTCTAGGAATAATATCGGAAGTTGAACTAAATACCATTGCCGACGCAGCCAAGCCGAGTGATGCTCACGTTAAGAAGATAGAATCGTTGAGAAGGAAGCTTCCTAATGCAGAGATAACAACATACAGTTATGCTCCATTGATTGGGGTTGTGTACATAACCGATCCACAAGGACAAAAAGCATTCTTCGAATACGATCATGCTGGACGTCTGACGACTGTAAAGGACAACGAGGGTAATATAGTCAATCAATATACGTATAACACTTATCAACATCCGAATAATAACAATGATAGACCTCCTCATTAACAAGGGGAATATGATTCGATTTATTATTAATAACAAAAAAGTATTATTATGCGCAAATATATAATCATCATACAGTTATTTGTATTTTCCCTGACATGTTGGGGGCAGGATATCTATAAAGATTTGGGTGATCTTGAGAAAAGAAGAATGTATTCTGATTGGCGGATCTCTTTTAACAAGGATACAACAATAAGTTATGATATTTTCGTATCATCTATATCAGATTTCTCAATAAGCTATAATTGTTATTTAAGTAAACCTGGAGACAAGGATGTTTATTTAGTTGATGAAAAAATCAGCATAATAGATATGGCAACTAATAAAGAAGTGCTTTTTGAGAATTTTGAAAAGAAGACATCAAAAAGTGGCGTCTTAAGCTATAAACTTCCAGTAGGACGATATCGTATAAGTGCTAAGATGAAAACTTCTTTACCTAGTTATTTTAATTTTGATCTTCGTGTTTACAAAACAGAAAAAGATCAATTTATGGGAACTCTCATTCGAGATTTAGGTGCAATAGGGATAGATTCATCTCAACCTTATTTTTCAGGCAATACGAGTGTTGATCTGGATAAAAGCACTAAGGTTGTTTATAAGTTTTCGGTAAGAAATAAAATGCAATTATTTATGTTTCTTGATATGAGTCAAGCTAGTCCTGATTCTGAATATGGAACATATTGGGCAGAAGAAGTTGTTTTGCGAAAAACAGATACAAATGAAATCATACCACATCTGATAACGAATGAAGACTATTGGTTTGTTCTTCATGATTTTGGCTTATTCCCAGGAACTTATGAATTAGAAGTTCCATTTTATGTAAATGGTACTTACTCTCTATGGCTTGATAATGGGATTAGCTGGCAAGAGAAACCGGTCATCAGCAAAACGCAAACCAATCATTTGGGTAATATTGGCGGCGAAGATAAAAACATAGTGGTACAAGTAGAGTGTGACGATCACACTAAGATTGTTAACACCTTCACAGTTACAGAAGCGGTCGATTTATTAGCCAACTTTGAGGCTTCCTCAACCAATGGTAGCACACTGACACCAATTTATTTGAAAGAAAGCATAAAACTTCGTAATACCAAAACAAATGCGCTAATACAAGCCTATAAGTCCGAAGGAAACTCATCGCTTTGTCATTTTAAGTATAAACTTGATCCCGGTGAGTATGCAATAGAAGGTGAGTATTACACTATTGGTAATGGATTGCTAGATGTTTCTCTTGTAGATTTAACGGAGCCTAGTGTGCCAGAGAAGAATGAGCTTGTTTTGGATTTAGGTATCTTGGGTGGACAAAAAACATTTGCATCTGTAAATAAATCTGTAGATAAGGATACTGATTTGATTTATAAATTTACAGCTAGATCGGAGATGGATATTGAAACTTTATTTGAGTTGAATCCCGATGATTATACTAAAACACAAATATTCAGACCGCAAGATGTGACTTTAGTCAATGTAAATACAAACGAAGTTGTAATGCCTTATAATATTGAGGATTATAATGAGATATGGCGACAAAATTATATTTTAAAACCGGGAGAATATACATTGAGTGGACAGTTTAAGACTACATATACAGCTTGGGCTGGTTTAATAGTATATGTCTTAAACCACCAAACGTCGTCAACGACCCCACAAATAGAGTTGACATACGAGAATCGTAACTATGTACGGTCGATAAGTCCGACATCAGCAACAAAAACTGTAGACGTTCGTCTATCGAATAGTGGTCAATATTTCTTAGAATTAGGTTATGATGGAGTTGAGGCGCTAGTGTCTACAGCCTATTATGATGGATTGGGGCGACCTGTCGAATCAATCAGTCAAGGCATCACCCCAACACGCAAAGACCTAGTTGCGATGACCGAATACGATAAATATGGTCGCGAAGCAAAAAGTTGGTTGCCAAGTGTAGCCGAAAATACTAAAGGAGCATTCGTAGATCCTGCGTCAGTCAAACAAATGTCGTGGAATACCTATGCCGATTCAGCATACAACAAACCTGTATATGAAGCCTCACCGCTCAATCGGGTTCTTGAACAATATGGTCCGGGTAAAGATTGGTTAGCCAATAAACGATCCATTAAAACAGCATCTTTGACAAATATATTAGCAGGAGATACATTATCGTGTATTCATTACACCGTTTCGGAATTGGGAGATAGCATTAGCATCACCAAAACAGGAATGTATGCAGCCGGGCAGCTCTATGTAACGCGTGTGCTTAGCGAAGACAACTACCGCTCCTACGAATTCAAAGACAAGCTAGGGCAAGTAGTCCTCACCCGTCAAATGGAGCGGAACACTCCCCATGACACCTACTATATCTACGATGACTTTGGCAACCTGCGTGCCGTATTACCCCCATTGGCTGCCGATGCCTGCAAGACAACGATAGATGCCAATGCTGTCAGAGAATACGCCTACTTGTACAAATACGATCACCGTAACCGTTGCATCAAGAAGAAACTCCCGGGATGCGACTGGACATATTTTATTTATGATAAAGCCGATCAACTGATCCTAATCCAAGATGGCGAACAGCGCAAAAAAGGAGAATGGCTGTTCTCTATACCCGATACCTTTGGGCGCATGGTGCTAAGCGGAATCTGTAAAAATACGTTCAATTATGCAGCCAATCCATTGAAAGATGTCGTTGTAAAAGCCCAGTGGCTCAATACAAATAATGTAACTTACGGCTATCAAGTAGATGGTATAACACTAACATCGCCTAACTATTACGCAGTCAACTATTATGATAGTTACCAATACGTAGGCAAGAACACTTTTCCCTCTTCGTTCACCTATGATACATCGAAAGAGGGTAACGGCTACGGCAAATGGCATACAGGAGAAAGCTACGTACACAAAGGCCTTTTAACGGGTTCGATCACCGCATTGTTCGATAGCGGCACTACGACTAAGCATCTCTACTCAGCCATGTATTACGACAGCAAGAAGCGTTTAGTTCAAAACCATTCGTCCAACCATTTGGGTGGGAAAGAGTCGGAATATGTGGTATATACCTTTACAGGATTGCCCACCAAGAAACTGCATGTGCATTCTGTAGCGGGTAAAGCCAATCAGGAAGAACTCTACACCTACACTTACGACCATGCAGGGCGTTTGCTCGACACCAAGCATAAACTAAACAATCAAGCCGAGATATTGCTTGCCAAGAATGAGTATGATGAGTTGGGAAGATTGAAAAACAACAAGAAAGGAGGCAATGAAAAGTTGACAACCACTTTTGGGTACAACATCCGTTCGTGGACGAAGAATATCACAAGTACCCTCCTGACCGAGAATCTCGAATACAGCTTCGGGGGCAATATATCCGCTATGCAGTGGGTACAAGACAATCAGACTAGGAAATACACCTACGGCTACGACAACCTCTCGCAACTCACCCAAGCCACTTATCAGGGCATAGGGCAGGAAAAGTATTCGACCGCCTACTCCTACGACAAACATGGCAATATGCTCAGCCTTATGCGTGATGGCAAGGGCAGTGTGATCAGCTACCCGTTGGTGGACAAGCTGGCATTCACCTACAAGGGCAACCAGATGCTCACTGCTAGCGATGTGGCAGCAAAGGTGATTATTGGCGAGTCCGCGGATTTCAAAGACTATGCCAATCAAACCATCGAGTACGAATACAACCGTAACGGGGCGATGACTAAAGATTTAAACAAAGGAATATCCAATATTCAATATAATTCTTTAAATTTACCGTTGGTGATGGATATCAAGAGTCCCGTTGCAGAGGCAAGGAACTCGTACACCTATACGGCCGGAGGCGTGAAGTTGAGAGTCGAGAGCAAGTGGAACGAAAACTATTCTCAAACCCCTATCATAGGCACAGGAATAGACGCGACCAAGCTCAATAAAAGCAAGATAACCGACTACGTAGCCAATAAAATCTACGAAGATGGCTCTTTGAAAAAGATATTGGTGGATGGCGGATATTACGATGTGGACAGCACGAAATACTTCTTTTACCTGACCGATCATCTGGGTAACAATCGTGTGGTGGCTAACCAACAGGGCAATATCGTGCAAAAGACGCACTATTACCCATTCAGGATGGCTTTTGCCGAGAGTACCAATCAAGGTGAACAGCCTTACAAATACAACGGCAAGGAGCTGGATAGTAAGCATGGCTTGAATCAGTATGATTATGGCGCGCGTTTTTATGATCCTTCTGTAGGAAGGTTCGCAACTTATGACCCTAGAGCCGAAGACTTTTATTCTTGGTCACCGTATATGTATTGTTACAATAATCCTATGCGATATATTGATCCTGATGGCGAAGGACCTGGAGATTTTCTCCTAGGTGTTGTTCATGCTATTAGTAGTAGTATGACAATGGGGGCCTCAGATTTGGGAGCTAAAACAGATATAGTCTCAAATGCGAGCCATTATAATGCAGGACGGACTGTTGGAGATGTAGCAGGTATTGCTTATGGTGCTGTTAATATGATTGAAGGGGCAGCAGCCGTAATCGGAGGAGCTGCAGGTGCACCTGCTTCAGCGGGAACAACCTTGACTGTCTCAGTAGTAGGTGTTGTGCAAGCTGTAGCTGGAGCTGCCGTTATGGGACAAGGTATTTCTAATTTAGTGACAGATAAGGGCAGAATTTCAGAAAGTAGTAAGTCTAGTGACAGTGGAGGGGAAGGAAGTAGCACAAAAAAGTTTGATGGAGGTAAAGATACTAATAATAGTACTTCTAGTGAAGCTTTACGAAATGCAAAAGATCAAAATGGAATCCCAAGAAGTCAACAACCTGATAATACAATCAAGCCTAATACACCTGACGGTAAAAATGCTGGACTTGACAGTAGAAATGTAAAGCAATATGAATTTACCAATTCAAAAGGAGAGAAGGTTACAATTAGACAGGATAAAGCAGCTTCTTACAATAATGGAGGAAAAGGAGATCAACCTCCTCATTTCAATGCAGGAAAAGATCCGAATAATTTAAAACAACATCATTATATTCAACCATGATTGAGACGAATAAAATTATAGAAGTTTATCAAGGACATTATCAAGTGATATTAGATTTCCCTGAGCCCAGTGATTTGACCAAAATTATAGATATTTCTCACAGATATGTGTGGGGTATTTCTCATCATGAAATATCCGTTGAATGGGCGAAATATAACTATTCGTTGTATGGAGAGAATATAGATTCTTGTAATATAATGGCGAGAAATATAGAAATGGAGTATCTTATAGAAACATCGGATTTCTTAAATCTCACTCCATTCATTAATCAAACTATTAATATAATTCAAACTAATATTATTCCTCCATATTACTTAGATCTTAAGAGATTGTCCGGATATGCGAAGTATAGTTTGCTCAAACAAAAGGTTGATTATCTATTTGAGTTGGAAATGCCTGGAGCCATAGACTATGCTTCTATTATTAGCCCACATAAGATTTTTTTAGAAAATGTAATTGGGAAGTTTGCTAATTGACCACTCCGACCAAGCTCTCGCCCCCTCGGATTTAACTACATTTCATTCCGTTGATTGCTAATTGCAATCCGAGGGTTATAAACTCAGGATTGCAAATCAGTCTTAGTCGGAAGATTGAAAACTATTGATTAATAGCTATTTATAATACACGGAAGGCGGAATAATTGCCTCCTGCTTTAGCTGGAGGATAGTATTACGATAATACACCTCGGCTTTAGCCAAATTTTCGGTTTCGACTAAAGTCTATTTCGGTGTAGATTCTCTGCCCCCCCGACTAAAGTCGGGGGCTAGTATTTGAAATACAGATGGATACAATCTTCCGACCAAGACTGATTTAAAATCCCAATCAAACCATCGAGTATGCCTACAACCGTAACGGAGCGATGACCAAAGATTTAAACAAAGGAATATCCAATATTCAATATAATTCTTTAAATTTACCGTTGGTGATGGATATAAAGAGTCCCGTTGCAGAGGCAAGGAACTCATACACCTATACAGTAGGAGGTCTGAAACTGCAGGTAGAGAGCAAATGGAACGAAAACTATTCTCAAACACCTATCATCGGCACAGGAATAGACGCGACCAAGCTCAACAAATCGAAGATAACCGACTACGTAGCCAATAAGATCTACGAAGATGGCTCTTTGAAAAAGATATTGGTGGATGGCGGATATTACGATATGGACAGCACAAAGTACTTCTTTTACCTGACCGACCATCTGGGTAACAACCGTGTAGTGGCTAACCAACAGGGCAATATCGTGCAAAAGACGCACTACTACCCATTCGGTATGGCTTTTGCCGAGAGTACAGGACAGGGCGAGCAGGATTACAAGTACAACGGCAAGGAGTTGGATAGCAAGCATGGCTTGAATCAGTATGATTACTCGGCTAGGCATTATGATCCGGCTGTTGGTAGGTTTACGACTGTGGATCCGCTGGCGGAGAAGTATTTTTCGATTAGTCCCTATGCGTATGTTGGTAATAATCCAATTAATGCGATTGATCCTAGAGGGGATAGTATTGTAATGTTTAAGGATGGAAAATATGATAGTATGATTGATAATGGGAGTACATCTACAACAAGAGCTTATAATGTAACTAGGGATAAAAAGGGGAATATAAATATTAGATTCTTTACATTTGCTGATCCCGAAAATGACGTCGCAGACATAAGAAGTGGGAAAATAACAACACTCGTTAGCGTAAGTCAAAGTGATATTGAAACAATGCTTACAGAACAAGGAGCTTTCAACCCTGAAAACAAGAATGATTTAGTTAATATGTTTAACGAAAGTTTGGGAGGAGGGAAATATGATTACTCTTACAGCGTTATACCGAAAAAGTATGGGAATTTAGGGGCTTCGAGTAATCCGTTAAAGAAACCTTCTCCATTGCTGTTTTTGCCAGAAGGTGATAGTGTAGCTCATAATCACATGAACTTTGGTAATTATTTATGGGGAGCAACAGGATATACTTTAGGATTCAATTATAAAACATTATTAGCTGCCGCTCATGCAAATAGTTTAGTTAATTCTCCCAAAAATGGATATTCTCCTCAATTCGACTCATTAGATGATCAATTTTCAATATATTTGGGGACTGCTTCCGCTCAGAATAATGGTTTTAGAAATATTATAGATGGAAGAGTCTTGAAAAAACTGAGTAAACATCAATAATTATGAATAAATTAATTGTCGCTATTTTATTGCTAATTACAATATCTTGCCAGGCTGATAGGTCGAAGAGAGTTGAAAGTATTGATGAGTTTATTGAAAAAAATAATGATGTGGATTTTTCAGAACTCACAGGGGTTTTTATCCATATAAGGCAATCTATTGCTATTCAAACAATTTATATAATTTCAAAGACTGATTCCAATCTTCCTGTATATTCTGTAACTTATAGCAATGTGAGTAATGAGATAATAGACATAAATAGGTCTATACTTGAAGATTCTAATATTGGCGACTATTTTACAGATGAGGAAATTAGTTATTATATTCAAGAATTTAGGAAATATGATTTTGCTCTTCTAGGGGTAGGTAATAATGGTAATGTTTTTATCAATCCATATCAGGTAAATGCTCCTGCTTCTTTCTTGCGAGTAGAGAACTTTACAGGGGAAGAAACAATTACTGATGGTTATACATTTGATCATTATAAAGACAATTGGTATATAGAGAGAAGTAATGAATAACCCCTCCCCCCTTCGCTTGGCGTAGGGTCGTTCTTCATCGCAGCTAAAAGTAAGGTTTCACCTTGCTTAAGGAATATCTATTATTGAATATAATACCCGCCCCTCGGATTTAACTACATTTCATTCCGTTGATTGCTAATTGCAATCCGAGGGGTATTAACTCGGGATTTGAAGCTCCAACCAAACGATCGAGTACGCCTACAATCGTAATGGCGCCATGACCAAAGATTTAAACAAAGGAATATCCAATATTGAATATAATTCTTTAAATTTACCCTTGGTGATGGATATCAAGAGTCCCGTTGCAGAGGCAAGGAACTCGTACACCTATACAGCAGGAGGGATGAAGCTACGGGTAGAGAGCAAATGGAATGAAAACTTTTCTCAAACCCCTATCATAGGTACAGGAATAGATGCGACCAAGCTCAATAAATCGAAGATAACCGACTACGTAGCCAATAAAAGCAATGTTAAAACCGAATAAAAAAAATGATTATCTTTGTCAATTATAACTACACACCCCCAAGCTATTATGAAGAATCCTACGGATGAAAAGTTGATTGAAAAGTTGAATAAGAAACTCGAAAAGTATGCAACAGCTTTAGCGGCAGAGAAGTTGAAAAATAAATCTTTAGAAGCTAAATTAGCACGCTCTAGTACGCAAAAAGTCAATTTACGGAATGAATTGCGTTCAGAATCTAAAAAAAAATGAAAAATTTCAAGGTTATTGCTCAAAATCCGATCGACAGGCATAAATACTCTGATTTTATAGTGTCTCTCTCCATTGAAATTTACCTTCGATGCAATTGTAGTTTTAAGTCAGTGGTGAATTTACTAACTCATCTCAATGAGGTACTCGGATGGCAATTAGATGCAATCCCTTGTTGCAATTCCGTTGAGAATTGGGTAAAGAAAAGTGGTTATTTGATTTACGATACATCCCAAAAGCAATACGCCGATACACCCTATTGCCAAATCATCGACGAAAGTATGCTCTTGGGTCGTGAAAAAATGATCCTCTCGCTGGGTGTTCAAGCAAACAAAACAAAGCAAGATCCATTGAAAAGAAGTGATATAAGTGTACTGGGTATTGATGTTAGCTCAACGTGGAATAAAAAGATAGGTCAAGTGCTGGAAAGAACAACTAAAAAAGTAGGCAAGCCCCCTTTATATGTCATAAGTGATAATGATAGCAAACTCAAGAAAGCCATCGGTGATGCCAGCTATACCCATATTCCAGATATAGGTCATACGATGGCTATGTTTGTGGAGCGAATCTATAAAAATGAACCTGATTTTAAATCATACACCCAAGAGGTATCGCAGGTAAAAATACGGGAGGTTATGCGAAATACGAGCTACCTACTGCCCCCACGCCAACGGACAATTGCACGCTTTTTAAACATTTCGCCAACGATTAATTGGTCTAAAAAGATCGAATCTAATTTCGGATTGTTGACTGATCAAGAGCAACTTACATTTGGGTTTGTAAATAACTATACATCCTTGATCCACGAATTGGATTGTGTCTTTGATTATATCAATTATGTATTGGAGTATATAAAAACCAAGGGCTTGTCGCAAGCCAATATTAAACACGCCTTAGGTATGTTCAGTAAAAAGCTTACTTTCAAGTCTCCACGTATCAATCGTTTAAAATCTTTTATTGAGGACTATTTTGAGCAGCAAACGAGTCGTATTGGAACTCCGACTCGTTTATGGCACGCCTCCAGTGATATAATCGAATCACTTTTTGGTACATACAAATTCCGAAAAGCAACAAATCCATTATATGGGGTAACATCGTATGTATTGGTATTACCTTTATTGACTAAACTCACAGATGACAAAAAAGTATTGGGTGTTAATTTCAAACATTCGCTAGAGAGCGTTTACATGAAAGATATTTGGCAATGGGCTGAGCATAACCTAACTGATAATATGGCTATTAAGAGGAGGTATGTACTCGCTGGTTAGCTCGGTTTTAACATTGCTTTTAATGCATTATATTTTGATGGCAGTTCTACTTACGGAAGAAATGGTGGCCTTTCCAATTTAGATAGGAGTAAGATTGCAAGTCTTCGTTTTGGCGGTGGGTATTATGTAGGCAAAAGAAAAGCTGGAGATATTTTTAATTCGTTAAAAAAAGGTGAAACGATAAAAGTCATTAGTTATAGTATGGGATCTGCATGGAGTAAAGGCTTTTTAGAAGCATTAATTGAATATATGAAAGAAAATAATTTAGATTTGTCTTTAATTGAATATGAAGCTAATTTTGGACCTTTTCAACCAAAAGATCAAAAGGCTACCCCAGGTGTGAAAACTCTCCAGTATTCACATAGTAAAGATTATGTTGCGGGAAATAGCCCCATAGAAGGTGCCGATCAGGTTGATACATCATCAGATAAGAATCAAGGACATTTGATAGATGCATTCATAGAACAAGTAAAGAATCTACCACAAGGGAAATACAAAGTGGTAAATGGGCAAATAATTTCACAATAAAATAGGCATGAGAAAAAATATAATATTGTTTGTTTCTGACAGTGTCCCTAATCTTGTCCTCACCAATACGCTTGTAATATATATGATTTCGTTTATTTAAGAACCAATATCTTTATTCTTCAACTTAGATTGAGCCTTTCTCTTCCTTTTCGCAAAGAACATACAATAGCCTGTAATAGGTAAACTGGCTCCTACAAGAGCAAAAAAACATGTAAATATCTTCGACCATATTCCCCAATAGTTTCCCACATGTAGCGAATATACCCATGCCCATATTTTTGTTGTCTTTTCCTGATCTTTAAACAATACTGTTTTGATAATTTCTCCACTATTGTTATCGAAGCTATATTTGTCCGTGGCTCGAGAGGTCAGTGACGATTGCAAGTGAATTGAGGCACTTCCATCTTCAACACGTATATATTCATAGTCCGGATTAGATACTTTCAACGTATCTAAAACTTTTTGCCAGTGAATAACATCTAGCTTTTTCTCTTCCTCTCCTTCATCACTATGCCCCCTCGCACCATGTTCCTGCTGTTTTGGGGTTTCAGCTCCCAGTATTCTAAATACGCCATTACGATACCAATCAAATGACCACATCATCCCCGTCAATGCACACACAAGCAAAACAAGGCAGGCGTAAACCCCTAACACATTATGAAGATCATAAAGCAAGCGTCTCTTACCTTTTTTAAGTTCAATCTTCAAACGGCTTTTATTCATCCGTCGGGGCATCCATATAATGAAACCACTAACAAGTATAAGCACAAACAATAGAGTAGATATACCCACTGTATACTTGCCCCACGTACGAGTCCCATCCATCAGCCAACGATGCAATGACATAATAGTAAAAAAAGGACTTTCCCGAAATTTATATATACCCGTCACCTCGCCTGTATACGGATTTACAAATGCAGACACACGAAAGCCTTCTTTCAGACTCATTGTATAAGTACGTTCCCCATCCTGAAATATTTGAACACCAGCAACTGAATTGCTATCCAGTTGTGCGTTGACCATCGGAATAAGTTTATCCAATGGTATGGTTTCATCTTTCACCTCTTTCACAAAATAATGAGATGGGTTAGCAAGTTGAAGTATCTCTTCCTGAAAAACAAGTATAGCCCCTGATAAACAGACAATAGTTATAATGATCCCAACAGGGATGGAAAGACATTTGTGGAGTTTCTTTAAAAAATTACGCATATTTTTTTTCAAAAAAAGCCCCGATGTATTGATAAAGAAATACATCGGAACAATTATTACCAAAGTTAAATAATTTTGATTCTACCTGATAGTTTCATTTTTCGGATAGAATAAATCAATAATCACTGATGCAAAGAACGTACTTATTATTGCTTCAGACAATCACAAAAAAGAATGAAATTTATACCAATCGGTAATGATAAATAGTGATCGTTTGGTATGATCTCACTAATACTAAGTATGAGTATAGGCAGAAATACTCATTTCAAGGTATTGTTGAATCCCTTACATTGCATGACCTTTGCAAACCAAACAGTTATAATTTACAATCGGTGTTCGATCAACACAATACCGAATTATCTAAAAATAAAAAATGGGTGAAGTACATAATAAGTAATGTGAAACATGTAATGCGATATTTAACAACCATAACTAACTATTGCTGTTATGAATAACAAAGTAATAAAAAGTACGGTGACCTTCATATTTATACTCATTAGCTTCTGTTCGCTTTCTTCAATAGCACAAGCAGCTTCACTCAAAGGCACAATAAAGTTTGAAAATGGCAAACCGGTAGCAGATGCCACAGTGGTAATAAAAAGTTCAAATACACATGTTTTAACCAACGAAGATGGAAAATTTGAATTCGCCGATATTACTTACGGAAAATATGAAATTGAGGTCGTTTCGATAGAAATAAGACCTAAGACATTTCATATCCACTTCAAAGACACCTACACTCCTGCAACTTTAGTTGTGGAACCGTCTGATATCAACTTAAACGAAATAGTGGTAAGTGCAAGTTCTAAAAAGAAAGAGATTGAGACCAATGGATTCGCAGTCAGTGTGATTGAACCCCAAAAGATTGCAGTACAATCTATCCAAACCAATGAGCTACTCGATCGTACGGCAGGGGTAAGAATCCGTCAAGATGGCGGCTTAGGTTCACGTATAAAATATAACATCAATGGACTGTCGGGAGATGCCGTAAAAATCTTCATCGACGGAGTTCCTGCATCCAACTTCGGATCATCCTTTTCGTTGAATAGTATCCCTCCCGCCCTGATTGAGCGTATAGAAGTTTACAAAGGTGTAGTTCCCGGATATTTGGCAGAGGATGCTTTGGGAGGGGCTATCAATATAGTGATGAAACGACAGCATAAAAAGTCTTTAACCACATCCTATTCATTCGGATCATTCAATACACATCAATGGAATATGGTAGGAAGTTATAGATGGAAAAATGGATTGACTATTGCAGGATCAGCCTTTTACAACTCCAGCGACAATGACTATAAAGTATGGGGCGACGACATCTATTTTGTAGACTATAAAGGAACTATTACCGAATCGAATGGAAAGAAAGTAAAACGGTTTCACGATGCCTACCAATCTTCGGGAGGCAAATTTAATATCGGATTTACGGATGTGAAATGGGCAGATCAGCTTCTCATAGGCGGCATTTTGTCAAAAGACTATAAAGAAGTTCAAAATGGCATTACTATGCGCACAGTATATGGAGACAGACACACAAGGCGGCAGGCTGATATAATAACTCTTGCTTATACTAAAAAAGATATTTTTGTCAATGGTCTTTCACTGAAAATAGATGCCGTTCATTCATATCAAAAAAGACAGGTGATAGATACAGTAGGCATTATGTACGACTGGGCGGGTCCGATACGATATCCCGATGGATCGTATGTCAAGTATAATAGTGGAGCAGAAATCGGTGATTCCAAAACTGCAGCAATAAACAAGGACTATACCAATATGGTACGTACCAACTTGAGTTATCAGATAAATGAAAATCATACATTCTATGCAAATTATCTCTTCAACGACTTCCAACGAAAAGTTGCTGACGAATACCAACCAGTAGCATTGCAAAAACTAAAAAACACACGTGATTTGCAAAAAAACATACTCTCTATTACGTACGAAAACCGCTCTATTGCAGGAAAACTAAAAACAAACGTATTCTACAAGCATTATTTTCAGCGGGTGATCTCCAACGAGGCCTATCTGGAAAACAAAGAGTATAAAGTGAACAAAATACGGAAAAATATAGATTATGCCGGCTATGGATTAACCCTATCATATTCACTATTGCCTAATCTATATGTATTAGCATCAGTAGAAAAAGCATTGGGATTACCCAATGCCGATGAATTGTTTGGCAACGTAGCCGATAACCTATTGCCCCCATCTGCGGGCTTGGAACCCGAAAAAAGTTTGAATGCAAATATTGGAGTCAACTACGGATATACAATTGATAAACACTCGTTCCGGGTGAACACTTCCATCTATTACAGGGATACAAAAGGCATGATAAGAGAATCTATCAGAAGCGGAAGCTTTGTCTATTCGCAATTTGAGAACTTAGAAGATGTGCTGACAAAAGGTATTGATGCCGAACTTAGTTACAATTATGCCAACAAGATCAACTTCCGATTCAACATCTCTAAATTTGATGTCTTATTTAATACAAAATATGATAAAAAAGGCGACCCATATCAATATTATCATACACAAATACGCAACGAACCGTCATTTAAGTTTAACAACAATATTAGCTATATCCACAACAATCTTTTTTTGAAAAAATCGAAAGCATCTATTTATTACAATATCAGTTATGTAAATGGATTTTTAAGAAACTGGGCAAATGTAGGCTCGGCTGATCTGTCTCGTATCCCCACTCAATACCCTATGGATCTAGGATTGACATACACTTTCCCTAAAGATAAGATTGTGCTCAGCTTTGATATGAAAAACATTCTCGACAAACAAGTCTATGACAATTTCGGATTGCAAAAACCGGGTAGAGCCTTTTATGGCAAAATAACTTACTTCATTCTTTAAAACAGAATTGAGAGAAAACATTAAGGTCGCTCTATTTATTGCTTTCTTATCTATAAAAGCAACAAGAAGTTATGGCGATAAAACATCTCATTAAATATTTTACATTACTTAATTATAAACAACAATGAAATTATTCAAATTCAAAAAAACATTCGTCACCAGTGCTATCGCATTGGTGTTATTTGCATCATGTTCCGACAACGATAACTCCTCCCCAAGACCACCTGAAGTGAAAAATGATTTTCACATAGCATTTGCCAATGGCTCAGAATCAAATTCATCAACTCTAGTGCAAGGAGTAAGTGACCTTAGCAAAGGATCAATAAGCTCTCAGGTAGGTAAAGAACTCGAATCATCGCGTACCGCGCGTATATTTGCATCGTCAGATGGTTCTACGATTTATAGCTTAAACTATACAGAGGGTACAATCGAAAAATTGACTTATCAGGGAAAAGATCAATATACTCGCGTGGGAAGAATAGATGCTTCGGTGCCACTAGGGACTAAGACTGTCCGCTTTACAAAACTAAGTGATGCCGAGGGTTCTGTAGACTATATCAAAGCAACAGCACAATACGAGGGCGAAAATGCAACCTACTCGAAGCATCGCATGGTGGCGAGCATAGGTATTCTTGATTTGGCTACAATGACAATGAAAGACGGATACAAAAAAGAGATCGATGTCGTGATCGACGAAAGCTTAGCAAAGCAAGGTTATTATATTTCTCGTATCGACGCTCCTGTTGTTTCCGGAAATAAATTATATTACGGCGCAGCTGTGAGTAAGTTCAATGCCTCTACAGGTAATGCTGAGGCCACTGATCGAACATTTACACTGGTAATAGACTATCCAACATTAACAAATGCAACTACTATATCTACAACAGCCACAAAAGGATCAACCAATGGTTACCGCACACCAACACAACATAAAAATGAAGCGGGCGAAATTTTACAAATGGTCAGTGGTGGCGATGAAGTGCATATTGTGAAGATTAAAAATGGAGAATATGATTCTTCTTTCGATTTCAACTTAAGCAAACTTCTAAACAAACCAACAAAAAGCAATGGTTGGTTTTATGTCGGTAACGGTATCGGTTATATTCCTTACGAAGATTTAAGCAAAGATAAGATTCAGATAGGGGTTGATCCGAATGGAAATCCAACTTATTCAGCTATGTGGAAATTAGCACGCATGGACTTCAACAAAGGTACAGTAGTGGATCTGAATGTTCCCGACGATTTGTGGCTTACTCAATATCAAACATCTGTAGCTAGAGATGGTATTTTCTATATCGCACTTTCGCCAATAGGTAAAAATGGAAATATTTATATGTTCGATGTTAATTCAGCAAGTCCGAATGGTACATTAGGAGCAAGCATAACAGGTACAGGTGCAGACCAATATTATATTGGAATATATTAGTAACTGTAAATATTTAATGCGATGTTTGATCGTCATAACTGATTATTGCTGTTATAGATAGCAAAGCAATAAAAAGGTCTGCGACCTTATTTTTCAATTAACAAAACCAGTGACCAAAATCACTGGTTTTCTATTTTCTTCACGCTTGGTATTACCAATTCATCTTCGATATACGTGTGCATCTCCAACTCTTCTTCCGACTGATATAGTTCAAATAGGATATTGGTCATAAGAAATTGATCTTTAATCCCGGATATATATTTCATCAATATACGTTTCAAGTCAGCCATTTTCTCTTCAATATCATTATGCCTTTGCTCAAAGTAACTGATTGTATATTCTCCTGTGCCGGAGTTATCTAATAACGATTGTATGTACGGAAAAACCACTTCATTTTCATATAGCATGTGTTGCCGAACTTCGGCCATGTAATTGTCGAAAAAATTAAGAACGAGATTTTGCAGTTTTTTCTCGTCATCCGAGAAGATGAAACTCAGCTTGCGCTTAATATTAGGTAGCCTTTTGTCGAGAAAATATTCATGCGAACATTTCAGATAGTAGATAAAGGGAGCCAGAGGCAGTTTCTCAAAAGCAGCTTCAACATCCAGCACCGATCTATTTGACTGAAGATTTGCCAAAAACAAAAAACAATCCGTATCAAAACCGTTCTCCAAACAGACCGCATCCACACTCTTTTCGCCAAAGCCCAGCCTTAACTTTAAGCGTTCCAACAGAAGCAACAATTTATAATCGGCATCAATCAAATCCGACATTTTCATCGTTTTGTTATATAAAACTGTCATTTTGCTCATAATTCAATATCTTTTATGTCAATCAATTTATTCAAAATAGCATAAATAGTAAGCCCCGAAACACTATGTATCTCAAGTTTGCGACCTATATTACGCCTATGGGTAACCACTGTATGTACCGAGATAGTATGACATTCGGCAATTTCTTTATTGCTCTTACCTTGTACCAAACTAACCAATATCTCCTTTTCCCTTTCACTTAATTCTTCCTGAGTTGATTCTTTTGGATTGTCTTTATTCAAACAATTCTGTAAAGTTTCTTCTATTTTCGATTCAGAGTCGTTAATCCTAATCACAGCATCATACGATTGGTAAATTCGTTCGTCAATCATGTTATAGACTAATGCTATAATTGATACTTTCTTATTCAACCCCAGTTGTTGATGAATATCCCCTCGCGAAGCATGCCCTAGCAACATCAGATTAATAAGCAATACATCGGGCTGAATAATATTGAGCTGATAGTTAATATTATCTAGCTCTCTCAACTCCACTATCTTTGATACACAAGGCAACTGAGAAAGCGTATATACCACCCCTTTACGTATAATATACGAGGTTTCGGCTACTGCTAATATCTTGCGTGTGATTGACATAACGCTCTTGTTATTTAGAATAAATCTTAATAACAAAGTAAGTCATAAATATCTGAATTGCAAAATGTAGAGGATAAAAATGAGTAGATAACAACCTAGCTGTATCTAAAAACTATTCAAATTTACAAATACAGTTGGGCTCTATTCTTCAAGCATCTTCTATATGTATACGTCACAAGATGTGGAAACTAAGTAACTTTAAATAATAAATGCTACCTTAAATAAAATTGATCGGCATATTCTTGCGTCTCTTCTTCTTTTTGTTTTGCATATACGCATACACTGCTACACTTGTGGCTGCTGCCAATAAAGAGGCTATTAGTACTTTCTTTGTCATGGCATTAAATTTTAATTTGTATTGATGAGTAAAGGTAGTAACAAAATATGAAAGTATGCAAATGCTATTTGCAAAATAAGTAATCGCAGACTCAAGTACCAAATGCGTGATACTATTTCAATTGAGAATCCATCCATATTACACGCGCCCAAAGCCACTCTTTCAGATAAGCAACCTCACCCGGATAACTACCTGTCACTTTTGCATTCGGTAAAACGTATATGTCTAGTATCTTCCATTCCTTGAAATTATCTTCTTGTGACTGTCCAAGCTGTTTACTCATTTCGTCGATATAGGGTTGAAGGTCTTTCAATCCGCTGGCTCGCAATTCATTCCACCTATTTTTCACCATTTGGTTGAATTCCGGATGTGAGAAAAATTTCACATACCATTGCGCAGTTCGCGCATGCCATCCCGCTGTATTCTGAGCACCTCCATAATCCACATTCCCAAAAGATATGTCATAATCCCATACAGGGTAAAAATACAATTTATCATCATCTCTATTCTTATACACATAGGTGCTCAGGCGCAAATTTCCATCCACATTTCTCGCCAGCTCGTTGAGCAGATAATAATCGATGAACGTTTTCATATCCACATTTTTGGGAAAATCGTTTACCGCAGTGGCACTATACAACACATTCTCTATATTTTGAAGATAAGTATTTATATATGTTTTCTGAATCGCAGAAGGGGTTTCGGGTGTATCGTAGCAAAATTTCATCCCTGCTTTAGCCGTCCGATAGTACATATTCGGATCTGTTTGGCGTTCGTCTATTTCTAAAAGGTAACCTCCGGATATATTTTCCGTATCACCTTTCTTTAGCTCAGGGATATTCACACGCTTAGGTGCTACTCGCAGATGCTCGCCGAGCTGATAATTCCCTTGATATTGGCCATTTACATATAAATCGACATGCTGCATACGAGGAGTATATACAAAGCCCATTCGGCGGCTAATCTCAAATGCAAGATCGTTACGCATAAGTGTTTTATCCGAATAGTTTGCCAACAGCACCCAATGTTTATTTGCCGGCATCTTGAATAAATCAGCCTCTTCAGTTAGTTTTAGTCTATATGGCTTTTTAGGCATATCCCATGTGCTATTTCCTCTTCCTTTTATTTCTGTAGTTCCTGCATATACCTTTTGGGTAACTATGCCTGCATCGTTGCGCTCGTCAATGGTTATAGATGCAGTCGGGTAAGCATCCTTATTTATACTCTCAATAGAGGCTCCGCCATCTGGTACAATACGAACCGCAGGCAAATAAGCTGATTGGCTAATTTTAGGTCCATCAGGATCCACATAGTTTGGCTTTTCAGGAATCTTGGGATCCTCAGGAGTCTCTATCGGGGTTTCTGCCGGGGTTTCATCCTTATCGCCACATGCCGTAAATGCGAATATGAAAGTAGTAACTAAAAGCAGCAATGTCCATTTTTTCATGATCAGTAGATTTGTTATTTGAGTTGTATTGTTTTTTGTGATCCGCAACAAATATAACAATTATAAACAGACTCTCACTGATTGTACCGAATGTTAATAATTACTATTGTAATGTTATTCTTTTTTAGGCGTATATTTCATCAAAGCGCCAATACGGTGCAATTTGATAATAAGCGGAGTTGTAATCGCCTAGCTGAAAGTTGGGAGACTCAATTGCATCAAATCCCCAAACTATAAATGGTAGCTTCAAGTGATGGAATCCGTTTTGAAAGAAATCACCATAACCTGGAAGATTATGCCCAACGCGAACGATACTGTTTTTTGTTTTCATTCCTATATATATCGGACTTGACAATTGATAGCCAGACTTGTATGTCTTGAAATTGTTATTAAATATTTTTGAGCCATTGATTCTGTCTGTTTTGTATTTATCTGTATAGCCTCCAGGATGAGTGGTATAAACATTTGTTCTCAAAACATAATCTCCCCAAGATATTTCAGTGGCATTACTCCTAAATTTATCTCCACTTTGAGAAAGCACATCATTCTCCCATCTTAGAGAAAATTTGCCTGATTTGAAACCAATGGTACCTGTACTTTGAGTTCCTCCTCCTAAATAACGATTGTAATGATAAGAGATTCCGCCATAGCCACCACCGATGGATCCTCGTCCCTCAAAATTAGAAAAATTATTTCTGAATCCACCCATTACTCCGACATTCTTTAATTGGGCTTTTAATCGAGATCGAGGTAGAGAGATTGCTAAATATTGGAATAAGATACCTAAAAACACAGATATTCCTATAACACATGGTCCACCATTTGGAATACTAGATGCAACAATACCTGGTCTGAATGTTGGGTGTGAGGACTTGCTCAAGAAAGTAAAATCTATCAAACCTCAGTGTCATCTATTTGGTCACATTCATGAGGCCTATGGCGTATACGAAACCGAACAGACTACATTTATCAATGGGAGTTTGTTAGATGAGAATTATAAGTTAGCAAATAATCCGTTGATCTTTGAGATACCAAGAGTATAAAAAAGGATAATATAAAACATTCAACGTGATGTGGATCATTGAATATATTACTCTACTAACTATGGTTTTAAGTAGTGTAAAATAATTATTGGGATATTTTACGTTTTAGTTGTTACTTTGTTATAAATTTTGTATATTTGTTTAATAATCAGACTAATATGAGATATATCACACTTACAGAAGAAGAGCAACAACAATTGGAAGATTTGCAAAAAACGAGTGCTAACTTTGTTGTCAGAGTACGTTGTTTATGTTTGTTGCTGTCCAACAAGGGCAACTCAATGGCAGAGGTATCCAGACTAGTGAATGTTCATTGGCACACCGTCGACAGATTGTTCAATAAGTGGAATGCGGCTGATGGGGAAAGTAAACTTTTAGCATTGTTTTCAGCTAAAGGGCAAGGAGCTATAAGTAAATGTAAATATTTAATGGGATGTTTTATCGCCATAACTTCTTGTTGCTTTTATAGATAAGAAAGCAATAAATAGGTCTATGATCGAGGGTTTCATAAATTCCGATATGGTGATTGCAATATTTGACGATTTTGTAAGCCAAATAACCAAGAAAACGGTAGTGGTTATCGACAATGCACCCATCCATCGAAGTGATAAATTTATGGAGAAAATAGCCGAGTGGGAAGAGCAAGACTTGTTGATTTATTTCCTGCCACCCTATTCGCCAGAACTAAACCTTATAGAAATACTCTGGAAACACATCAAGTATTATTGGTTACCTTTTGATGCTTTTACCTCCTTCCAAAACCTAAAAGAAAGACTCGAAGACGTTTTGAAATATGTAGGATCAAAACATCGCATTAGTTTTTGTTGAGTACTTAAATACTGTATATTTGAAAAGTAAATTTCAACAGATAATGGCTATAACATTACAAGTGTACACCTGTCGGATGTACTCTTGTATGGAAATTCGAGACTGTCTTTACTGTTGTGAGTTCTGAAATATAGCGGGAATATAGTAACTACGGGATAATAGCAGGCTACTTACATACACTCGCTTCTGTGGCAGTTGGTTGAGCTGAGTGCAAAGGCAAATTAAGCAAAAATAAACGATGAAATTAACCTATAAAATATTTCCAAGAAATTCAAACAGGCTTTAAGAATTAAATATAGTTACACCTTGATTTGAGAGTGTCAATCTTACAAAGATGAATTATTTTTAAAAATAGACACATTCTTTTGACGCATTGACACACCTTTTGACGCATTGACACACCGTGTTTGTGAGATAGTATTCACCTTTGCAAAATTGAATTTGCTTATTTTACAATACTCTCAGTATAAGAATATTTTTCATGACTTTGCTGATTAACGAACACTACAAAATGCATAATAGAGAAAATAATAAAAAAATGAATATTACTAAAATTTTGGTGATGGCAA